>CM031239.1:926630859-927085859 GCA_018340775.1 Taxus wallichiana var. yunnanensis | reverse complement strand
TGGGAAAAATAGGTTCTTAATTGGGTTCTCAAATGTAGGGATCAAATATAAGTCCAAACATAAGATGTAGATTCTAAAGGTGCTCAAGGAGCACTAGTCTTGTAATTCTAGAGGATAATGATCCTAACCCTAAGATAGTTATATGTTTTCAATGCCTACACCTAAGATAAAGATAGGTATTCTACTATGATTCAAAATAAGAACGAGTCAAGAGATGGATAAAACCAAGGGGCGTAATATAATAAGACATTACAATAGATCAAAACAAACACACATCTACTCTAGTCTATAATAATGAATGACCAACCATCCACATAAAAACAATATACAAGAAACAAAAGAACTAAGAAGGGTTAGAAACAATTACATGTATTGTGGCTATTGATACATGATCCTTCCCAGAGATAACAACAATAAGAGAGAGAGAGAGTCACTATGGGGTGGATAAGGGGAAAGATCAAATAAAAGATCTATAGTCCTAACACACTATGCTAACCCAAATGCAAAATGGAAAACTCCAAAACCTCAAGTTTATCAACTAGGTGCAAAAATATGTGCAAATGTCTAATGCGCATGCAAATGAAGTTTCTTGGGAGTGTAAAATTTTTGGGTGATTGATACTAAAATGAAAAATGGCGGGGCTTATATTCTCGATGTCATTACCTATGGATGATGGCGTCAACCATGGAAAAACCAAACCCAACACCATCTCTCATGGGCGATGTTGTTGACCTGATTGGGGTAACCCTAAATTCGTGTGGTGCAAAAGGAGTGATGGAATCCATAAGGTAAATGGAGGAAATTAGAAGGTCTAGGGTGACCAAAAATAAGGATAATGATGTGAAATAAACATGAATAAGTGGACATAATGAGACAAGCGAGTATAATTTCAATGTAATGTGTGAACAAAGGGAAGAAACGAGGCAAGGGTAAGGGAACTATGACAACAATAGAGAAACATTTCCAAAATTGTGTTCTAGCCCACATGGTAAAGTTTGATCACACCCTTATCCTAGTAGGCCCCTTGAGGCACCTACTTAGGAGGAAAATGCATTTGTAGCCCTTACAAAAGATAAATAGTTAACAAACGTAAATAATGAGATGTATACAAATTCCTATAGGAATGTATTGTATAATCATTATACCATCATCTTGGGTAAGTGCACCAAGTTGGGGGGCCAAAAGGGGGTCTTAAGTGGACGCATTTTTCTGAAAAATAAAAAAATCAACTTGTACGAGTTTTTTGAAATAGTTACACTCAAAATTGGAAGATGTTGTGTAAACATGAATCGTAGAATTTTGAGTCTAGTTTCTAAGCTACTAAATTTTATTGAAAATGGATAAGTTTAAGTGGGTTAAATAACTAAAATACCAACAAGTTCTCCTATTTTTGTTAAAAAAACATAACATAGTGAGTTTCATGCCCCCACCATTTTTTGAGCACCATTTATTAGTTTTGAAAACCCTTTGGTAGAAATATAGCTAAGAGCATCTAGTTTGTGCTAGAACTTTTAGATTTTTTAGTAAATATTTATTTTTTTATGATTTTTCTAGCACAAAAATTTTATATTTTGAAAAATAACGGAGCTCTAACCGTGCCCCCCACCTAACTACCTCAAAAATATAGAAAATTAGAATTTCTTTTGAATATGTATAGAATTAGGCCTAGTTTGTGCTAGTATAATTTGTTTTCAATTTTGATGACCCCAAAAAAGGATACACAATGAAAGATAGACATATTTAAAGTTCAAAAATAGCTATAAAAAGGCATAGTTAGAAAATAAATAATATGGAAACCTTATATTAGTTAGAAAATTTGAAAAATTATATTTTTAGAAAGAAGAAACTCTTCTCTACGTCGTGGTATAATTTTTTTAAAACGAATCGATTATTTTATGTTGATTTATCATGGAGGAAGTGACATTTTTACATTTTCCTGCAAAAACATGTTGTTTGTTGTGTTTGTGTAGGTCCATGCCTCAGGATTGGGGATCCAAACCAGATCCCAAGCCTTGAGGCATGGATTGGAAAAAGTGAAAACACAAAACGTGTGTGCATTATAACACGTACACACTCTAATGCGTACGTTTTACGTATAGTATAAACATTGATATACTATTGGCAAGCTTCTATGTACAAAAATAACTGTTCAAGTATAATTTTTTCATTTATTATTATTTCTTATACTTTAAATTTATTTTAGTAAATATAAGAAATTAGGGTCACTCTGCACCTTATGGAACTAGTCTCATAGCTCCATTAGTCATAGTTTAGGAGATAGTTTTTTATAGTATAATCTGGTTAGTACATAGGTAATTTTCAAGATTTCAGCATTCAGCCTAAATCTTTTAGCATTTAAATTCTACAATCGAAACCCTAAACCCTAAACCCAAGGCCCTAAACCTAAACCCTAAACCATGATCCCTAAACCCTAAAACCTAAACCATAAACCTTAAACCCTAAATCCTAAGCCCTAAACCCTAATCCTTAAATATTCAACCCTTACCCATGAGCCCTAAATCCTAAACCTTGAGCCTTAAGTCCTAAGCCCT
The DNA here is from genome assembly GCA_018340775.1 of Taxus wallichiana var. yunnanensis. Lineage (NCBI taxonomy): Eukaryota > Viridiplantae > Streptophyta > Pinopsida > Cupressales > Taxaceae > Taxus > Taxus wallichiana. Next base: position 927,083,307 of record CM031239.1, on the reverse strand, counting down.
AAGCCCTAAACCCTAAACCCTAAACCATGAACCATGATCCTTAAATGTTAAACCCTAAACCTTGAACCCTGAAAACTAAATCCTAAACCCTAAACCCTAAATCCTAAACACTGAATCCTAAACCCTAAACCATGAGCCCTAAGCCCTAAACCATAAGCCCTAAATCCTAAACACTAAACCCTAAACCCTGAACTTTATGACCTAAACCCTTAACCCTCAACCATGAGACCTAAACCATAAATTATAAACCCTAAACCCTAAAACCAAAATAATAAATCCTAAACCCTAAACACTAAATCCTAAAACCTAAACCCTAGACCCTAGACCCTAAACCATGAGCTATAAGCCCTAAACCCTAAACCCTAAACACTCAATCCAGAGCCCTAAGTTCTAACCCCTAAACCTTAAACTAGTAACTCTGAACCCCGAACCTTAAGCCATAAACCATGAACCATGAACCCTAAACCCTAATCCCTAATCCCTAAACCATAAACCATAAACCTTAAGCCTTGAACCCTACACCCTAATCCTTGAGCCCTAAACCCTAAACCTTAAACCTTGAGCCTTGAGCCCTAAACCCTAAATCTAGAGCCCTGAGCTCTAACCCCTAAACCTTAAACCCGTAACTCCAAACCCCGAACCCTGAGCCGTAAACCCTAAACCATGCACCCTAACCCCTAAACCCTAAACCTTGAGCCATGAGCCCTAAACCATAAACCATAAACCTTAAGCCCTAAATGTTAAATCCTAAAGGTCTCAAACCCTAAACCCTGAACCATGAACCATGAGCCCTAAATGCTAAACCCCTAAACCTCATATATTTCCAGTAGGTCTCATGAGTGAGTTCATATTTTTGAATATCTTAGGACCATATTTCCTAGTCTTGTGCCTAGAACCATCATTAAGTCTAGCTTTTACAACTACCTTGTTTATGAGAGGTGGGAATTTCCCTCCTTCAAAATATCAATAGATGAAAGACATCAAATTTTGATGAATCTCTTTGATTTTTTTCCTACAAAGTCGATGAACCCTTTTCAATTGAATACTCTTTGTCAATATTAATAAGAATGGGTAAGACAAAAAAAATAAAATGAGTGAAATAGTCCGCTTGCAATGGGAAGAAGATAACTCGTATTCTAGTAACATTTATTTGTACCAAATTTTTCTTGGATATATGTAAATTCCTCCTTTAAAATATCAGTAGATGAAAGGCATCAAATTGTGATGATCCCCTTGAATGTTTTACCTATGAAGTAGATGAACCCTTTTTAGTTGAATACTCTTTGTCAATACTTATAAGAATGGGTAAGACATAGAACATTACAGTGAGTGAATGGGTGAGCCTAATCCACAAGCCTTAAACCCTAAGCCCTAAACGCTAATCCCTAACCCCTAAACCCTAAACCCTAAAACCTTTTCCATAAACCTTGAACCTTGACCTTTAAACCATAAACCCTAATTCCTAGACCCTAAACCTAAACCCTAAAACTTAAACCCTAAACCCTAAACCTTAAACCTTGAGCCCTAAACCCTAAACACTGAGTGTTAAACCCTAAACCCTAAGCCATAAACCATAAAATCTAAGCCCTAAATCATAAACCCTCAACCTCAACTGTAAACCCTAAAACCTAAACCCTGATCCCTAAACCCTAAACCCTAAACCTTGAGCCCTAAACCATAAACCCTAATCCACGAACCCTAGGCCCTAAGATAATACCCTAAACCCTAAACCCTCAAACATAAACCGTCAACCCTAAACCCTAAAAAAAAAAACCTCACCTAAACCCTCAACTCTCAATCCTAAACCCTAAACCCCAACCATGATCCCTAAACCCTAAACCCCGAACCTTGAGCCATAAAAACCGAACCCTAAACCCTGAACCTTGAGCCCTAAACCCTAAACCATAAACCATAAACCCATCAAACCTTAACCCCGAGCTATAAACCCTAAACTCTAAACCCTAAACCCTAAACCCTAAACCATGAACCCTTATCCCTGAGCCCTAAACCCTAAACCCTAAAATATGAACTATGAGCCTTAAACACTAAACCTTAAACCCTAAACTCTAAACCTTAAGTCCTAAACCCTGAGCCCTAAACCCTAAACCCTGAGCCCTAAACCCTAAACCCTAAATCATAAACCCTCACCCAAAGGAAAGTCCTAATAAGATCATTCATCGTGTTTCAGTGTGTAGGGAATAGTGTCTAAGGTGATCGATCAACTCATTTAGTTTTGATGAGAGACTACTTCATTTGAAGGCCTAAAAAGACATTTTTGGCCATTCTGTAGCTAATTGAATGCCCTTCAGAACAAGCTAAAATGAGCTAGTCATGTCACCGAGGTATCAAGAACCATCATGTGTGAAGTATTAAAGGATCTTTTGTCTCCATAAGAGACATATGAGCAAACACATGTATAAGAATCATGAATTTGATTCCATGAAAGAATGATTTTAGAGCTAGGAAAGGTGAGGGGATGATATTTATATGGAGTACCATGTTTCTAAGAATGAGCAATCATCTGAGTTCACTTCATGCAATTCACTTAGTACTATTCATAAAAACTCATTCAACACCTAGTAGTGTGATCACACCTTAAGGAGGAGGCACATTACAATCACCTCATTTTGACAATAGGACATGAATCCCATTAAGGAACAATCCTCTATATACAAAGTGAGGAACTCTTTTTAGTAAGAAGTAGACAAGCATCATAGAGTTGATTCATGGTCGCTAAAGTGAATTATGGACCAAGTTTAAAAATTGGTACTAATTCAAGTAGTGGTAGGGCCAAAATCTAATTTAGAAGGTCAAAAACCTAAAAATGACTATATGTTTTCCCAAAACAAAGACCGACTACAATATATATGCCCTGAAAGTTTTAGGTCAGTTGCTGATCCTCAAAAATGAGTAAGTACTGACCAGATTAGATTTTGAAAAACTATCTTCTAGATTATAACTATTGGAGCTATGGGACCACTTCCATCAGGTGTAGAGTGACCCTAATTTCTTATATTTACTAAAATAAATTTAAAGTATAAGAAATAATAAAAAAATCTTATACTTAAACATTTATTTTTGTAAGTATAAGACACCCAAATACACATACATAGTCCATAGTATACAAAACGCGTATGCATTTTTACTCCTCCAAAATGCATACGCATTTTGCCTTCTTTGAAACACATATGTGTTTTGGCTTCTTTAAAATGCGTATGCATTATAGGCTCGGTAATTACCAAACCAAAAAAATTAAAATGCGAGTGTTTTACCAAAACACGACGCGCTTCATTTGTTTTTAGGTTTTTGTCCACTTTTACCCCCTAACTTCGTGCACTTACCCTCTTATCTCATGCCCCTTGTAGTTGTGTAACGCTTTATTGTGGTGGGAGTAGTTGTGGATACATTTGTATTGTGTTCTTCATCACTTTTACACTATAAATTATTGGACTCTCTAAATTGTTTATAACCCCGAGTTATAATGTGAATTTTAGTTGTACATTTATTTTTGTTGATGTATATGTGTTAAAACAAAATAATTGTAATATGTAACGCCCACAAAAATGACATTCTAGGCAAAATCACTAACACTTACACTTATCCTGAAAATTATGACTAATTTTTTTGTAAGTTAAGATAAAAGAGGTTACAAGGGTGTTAATCCCTAGGGTACATCAAATTAACTTACACCACTAATCTCAACTTTACGATTGAAGAACCATGTCTAGTTAAAATATTTAAATATTCTTAATTTATCTCTAAGGTCCATTAATCAACATTCAACTAGGAAGGTGCCATAATTTAATTTACTTAAATGTTTTCTCCTCTTTAGTTAATGTTCAATCCTAATATGGTTAACCTCATGCTTAATTAATTTAATTTCATTATCCTAATAGCTTAAAGTCCTTTTTATTAAATTCCTAAAACATACTAAGAACTAATAAAGACTTTACATCCCAAGGCAATTAATTGGCCCCATTCACCCATCTACACATACCCTTAATTTTATTTAAAACATTTTAAAAATACATTCCTACCAAACAAAAGTAGGGTTAATCCTCCACCCTTAGATCAAATCAATCTTGACCACTAGATCCTAGGGTTCCAAACTAACCCTAAAAATCCTTAAGCATTCTTATTAAAACCTTTTCTTACCTTATTCTCCTCATTTGGTCTATTTTCTTTTGTTAAAAATTGTAGGTTGGAGAGAAGGAAGCCATGGGAGCAAGAGAGGAAGAACTATGGAGGAGTCTACAAGGAGATCAAGCTTAGATTAGTTTAGATTGTAGTTTTATTGTTGTTATTACTTTCATTCAAGGATTGGGGGGGGTTTCCTTCACCAATTTGGTTTGTTTCAAAGTTATGTGTATTTGGGTTCTCTATTTGGGGCAAACCCTACCCCCATCAATATAAATGAGAAAGAGTGCTTTTAATTTACCATTTGTAGATCATTTGCTTTAACTAATAGGATTTAGCCATTATTCATTTGCTGGAGGTGTCCTTCATAAATTTGCAAGCCTAAATTTTTAATAAGAGCAAGTTAAAGTTTACACAGCACGGCTGAACTGGAGATTTCCATCGAAAGTGACAGAATTGCCGCCTAGAGCAGGTCGGTCGGCGGTCCTAGGACCGCCACCCTACCTGGGTGACAAACCATGAACGCTATCCTATTGAGCGGCGGTTTTGAGACCGTCACATTGCACGAGTGGCGGTTACGAGACCGCCGCTTTGCATAGGGTGGTGGTCATGTTTCTTAAAAATAGAACCTTAAATATGATATTTTCACAAAATCAAAAGTTACTAAAATGTTCCAAAATACATTCTGAACCCAATTTTACATGTCTAAGTTTTTCTATTTGCAAGGTTTAGTTCCATTTATTCATTTCTTAGGTAAGGCTACTCATTTTAAAGCATTATCTATTCCAATAAAAGTACAACTACTTACAAGATCATTTTCCATTTTGTTCAACTAATTTTCTTTGAATTCCAAGAGTAAAATAAAAGATTTATATCTACTTCTACATTGTTATTTTCTTACTACAAAAGCAATATTCCCAAATAACAATACACCTCAAATTTGTTGTCTCTTTCATTTTCACTATAATTTACATATATACAAAAGTATTTAAAATCAACTTTTCTCTATATTCAAGTTTACTATACATACATTTTTAACATCTTACAAATTTCTACCTTTCTTCTTCCTTATTTACAATAATACAACTTCACAATGAAAGTAACTTTCTTTCTCACAATACAACTTTCAACTAAAATTTTACACAAGATTTCCATTTTGATTCTTTTCTTTCCATACTACAATCTAAGGAGAAGGAAAATTTTACAACTCTTCAATGAACTTCTTCAAATAATATTACAACTTATAATACAACATTCCTTTAAAACAAAATGCAATATTACAATCTTCCACCTTGAGTGGGAAAAAAGGCTTCTCACAAGAAGAAATTTCTTAGGGACTCCAACAAAAGCTCCAAACTTCACAACACCAACAAGATAGCTCCTTCATGACCTTTGATCCACAAAAAAATGGGGAGAGAGGCAACACTCTCCACCCAACCAAAATATCCAATGAGGAGGAGAAGCCATCCTCCTCATTAGCCCCTGAGCCCCAACCACATTACAATGAGAGGTGATTCCAACACATGGCAACAACAAGCTTCCACATCACAAACCAAGTATTTCACAACCATTCCAAATGCACATTCAACTCAAACTACAAACACAAGAAGGAAGAACAACAAAATAAACAAGGCTTAAAATGAAAGCCAAAGGAGCAAGAACCTATGGGGAGGCCACTTATGCCTCCCAATGGGAAATGGGTTCCCACCTTAAAAACCTCCAATACATATCTCAAATCCCCTACATACTCTTATGCCTCCCACATTCTCTTATGCCTCCCTCATATAAGAACAAGTAAGAAATGCAAGAATTCCTTGTCCAAGGTGGGGCACCCAACCCAAACTCCCTCCAAAACATGAAATAACTCTTATGCCTCCCTACATGAATTATCCCCATATTCCCCTCCTACACCACACTTAGGAAATCTACCCAAACACCCAACAAGCATTCCAAACACTCAAAAAAAACAAGCACACAAACACAAAATAAAGGAATAACATAAGCAAGAGTAAAGCTCCTACCTTTCCATAGTAGAGCTTGTTCCAAGAGTCAATCTCCAAGCTCCTTCAAACCCAAGCAATCACCAACAAGCTCCCACAAATACCACAAGCTCTCCAAAATCCTCTAACTCCAAGAAATGCAAGAGCACAAAAGAATGAAGTAACCCCCAAACAAGCAAAAAGAACTTGAATAAATAGAAAAGGGAGAGAGGAGGGTGAGGTGGCTCCATGTAGGATGCCACATCACTCATCCTCAACTCCACCTCACAAGTCAAACCTCAACCCCAATGCACCATAAATTGGTGGTGAGAGGAATGACAAGTTACTTACACACACAAGCCAAGCCCACACCCCCTAAGGACAAAATTAATTACAAGAAAGAAAGTGCAATAAACATTTTACCTTTTTATCTTTCCAAAACACCTAATGGGGTTTATTTTTGACTCCCGAATTCATAGGTAGGGTTGGCATATAAATTTAATAGGTGTGGGACAAGTTTGACTTGTCCCACAAGTCTCTAAAATTGGCCCTTAAGGCCAAATTCGAATTTCCATGAAGGGGTAGAGTGTATAACACTCAAGATCCCAAACACTCAACATACAACACAAAATCCAAGAGAAATCTAGTCTAATAAATGAACTTCTTTTGGTCACATCTATAATTAGTTTAGGACAAGATTAAATTAGCTTTAATTAAGACACTACAACCCATTAATAATAAAGGGGAAAAATACATACACCAAATTTCAAATAATTAATACAATGAATTACATCACTAAAAATCACATACTAACATCAATTAAAGAAAAACTAAATAAAAGACAACACATAACCCCTTGGTCACAATTCCCCCTAACAATAATTCAAACACACACACAAATACATGTTTCCATGGTGACCCTTGTTGAATTCACCTAGAATTCCAATGTGGTTGGTCTCCAATCCCCCGATGTTTGTTGTGAATATATTTACCTGCAAAACACATAACACCTCCTTCGGCCTCGTGGCCACATCAAAACATCCAAAATAAAACATGCAATATAAATCCAAAATCATCTACATATGTATCAAATCATCATCTATGCAATTACGACATCATTTAGAATTTCTAACAACATCTATATTCTACATTTCATCCATGTCAAAATTATCACAACATTAGTTCAATTATCAAGGCCTACTTAGTGTGATGAAAATATCGCATATATATATATATATCTCAATATCATATCATCATCAATATCAAAATGTCTCTAATTGATCCAAATGCATCATATGTGAATCAAAATCAACAACAACAATATCTCTAACATATAACATCATGCTAAATCAAAAAGCTACAATAATATCCATAAGTATAGTCGACAGTATCGAATCAATAACAAAAGGGTGTCAAAGGGAAGTGGGGCACTACATAATATGCTAGAAGCCAATTAGATACATTAAGATAATATTAATCGTGCAAGGGCTTGGATAGTGGCTAATAAATGAAAAATGTACAAACATGATTGGCTATGAAATATGGTTCTACATAAGGGAAGATCATGTATGTAAAGAAGGAAAATTTGAAACAGAGAGAGAATATGAAATAATTTAGGGAAAATGAATCTTCAAATTAGGTTCACTAGAGTGTATGAAGTTGATGTGAAAATCAATGAGAAAGAAAATAAATGTGAAATGACTCAATTGAAAGAATGAGTAGCTGGGTTCACTAGGGTGTACAAAGTTGGTTTGAAGTTTAAAGCGAAAAAAATGTGAAGATGAATCAATAGGAAGAATGAGTAAGATTCATGTTGGGTTCACTAGAGTGTATGATAGGAAAAGATAGGTTCTTAGTTGGGTTCTCAAATTTAGGGATCAAATCTAAGTTTGAACACAAGATGTGGATTCTAAAGGTGCTCAAGGAGCACTAGTCTCATAACCCTAAGATAGCTATATGTTTTCAATGCCTACACCTAAGATAAAGATAGGTATCTTACTAGGATTCAAAATAATAATGAGTCAAGAGATGGATAAAACCAAGGGCGTAATATAATAAGACAATGCAATAGATCAAAACAAACATACATCTACTCTAGTCCACGGGGTTCATTAGCTAGGCAATATCCTAGCACGTGGGTTCATATTGAGGTAATTAAAATTAATAAAATTAAACTCAATATACCGGTAGACATGAGGGGGTGAAAGGGTTTAATTTATTAATGTTTTGAATCAGGTATTGGGGGTAGGTTAGAGAGATGGGCCAAAGGAAATAGAGGTTTACTTTTAATATAAAACTAAAACGTTTGAACCCTAGTTTTTAAACGTAAATACCTTAAAATTGCAAAAGGAGTGTGGTCATAAATTAAATTATAATCTCTTTTTAATAAATAAATCTAGATTCTTAACCAAGAAATAATAAGATGGTAGAAAACTAGAATTGAGTATGCTTTTCAACACAAGTGATATTATTTCACCATCTTAATTATTTGAAGAACTATTGATAAATGCATAAAGCTTAACATATATAAGGTGACTTGTAATATGTATTCAATGGCTTCGAACTATCTTTCGAAAGGAAATGCATATTAAAAAAAATTGAGTGAGAAATATAATATATTTTTGTCTAATATATTGGGGTAGAAATAAAAAGGGGTAAATAAAATTGTAATTGAAAAATGGGTAGATAAGGTACATGGAAAAAATAGGGGGTATTTTCATTCTAATAATATAACAGGAGGGGGTATTATCAATTGAATAATTAGAGGTAGAAACTAGAATTAAGGGTATTCTTTAATACCCTTCGAACGCAGGTGCTATACCATACTTTTACTAAGTGAATCCCCGTGCTCTAGTCTATAATAATGAATGACCAACCACCCACACAAAAAAATACAAGAAACAAAGGAAATAAGAAGGGTTAGAAACAATTGCATGTAGTATGGCTATTGATACATGATCTTTTCCGAGACAACAACAATAAGAGAGAGAGTCACTATGGGTGGATAAGAGGAAAGATCAAATAAAATATCTATAGTCCTAACACACTATACTAACCCAAATGCAAATTGAAAACTCCAAAACCTCAAGTTTGTCAACTTGGTGTGAAAATATGTGCAAATGTCTAATGCGCATGCAAATGAAGTTTCTTGGGAGTGTAAAAATATTGGGTGATTGATACTAAAATGAAAAAATGGTAGGGATTATATTCTTGATGTCATTTCCTATGGATGATGGCGTCAACTATGGAAAAACCAAACCCAACACCATCTCTCATGGGCTATGTTGTTGACCTAATTAGGGAACCCTAAATTCATGTGGTACAAAAGAAGGAGTGATGGAATCCATAAGGTAAATGGAGGAAATGAGAAGGTCTAGGGTGACCAAAAATAAGGATAATGATGTGAAATAAACATGAATAAGTGGACATAATGAGACAAGTGAGTATAATTTCAATGTAATGTGTGAACAATGGGAAGAAACGAGGAAAGGGTAAGGGAACTATGACACAATATAGAAACATTTCCAATATTGTGGTCTAGCCCACGTGGTAAAGTCTGATCACACACTTATCCTAGTAGGCCCCTTGAGGCACCTACTTAGGAGGAAAATGCATTAGTAGCCCTTGCACAAGATAAATAGTTAGCAAACGTAAAAAATGAGATGTATACAACTTCATATAGGAATGTATTATATAATCATTATACCAACATCTTATTGCATGCCCCTTGTAGTTGTGTACTACTTTATTGTGGTGGAAGTACTTGTGGATACAGATTGTATTGTGTTCTTCATCACTTTTACATGACAAATTTTTGGACTCTCTAAATTGTTTATAACCCTAAGTTATAATGTGAATTTTAGTTGTACATTTATTTGTGTTGATGTATATGTGTTACAACAAAATAATTGTAATATTATAGAAGCCAATTAGATACATTAAGATAATATTGATCGTGCAAGAGGGCTTGGATAGTGGCGATAAATGAAAAATGTAAAAACATGATAGGCTATGCAATATGGTTCTAGATAAGGGTAGATCATGTATGTAAAGAAGTAAAATTTTAAATAGAGAGAGAATATGAACTAATTTAGGGAAAAGGAATATTCACATTAGGTTCACTAGAGTGTATGAAGTTGATGTGAAAATCAATGAGAAAGAAAATAAATGTGAAATGACTCAATCGAAAGAATGAGTAGTTGGGTTCACCAGGGGTGTACAAAGTTGGTGTGAAGTTTAAAGAGAACCAAAAATGTGAAGATGAATCAATAGGAAGAATGAGTAAGATTCATGTTGGGTTCACCAGAGTGTATGATGGGAAAAATAGGTTCTTAATTGGGTTCTCAAATGTAGGGATCAAATCTAAGTCCGAACACATGATGTAGATACTAAAGGTGCTCAAGGAGCACTAGTCTCGTAACCCTAAGATAGCTATATGTTTCCAAGGCCTACACCTAAGATAAAGATAGGTATCCTATTATGATTCAAAATAAGAACGAGTCAAGAGATGGATAAAGCCAAGGGGCATAATATAATAAGACAATGCAATAGATTAAAACAAACATACATCTACTCTAGTCTATAACAATGAATGACCAATCATCCACATAAAAACAAAATACAAGAAACAAAGGAACTAAGAAGGGTTAGAAACAATTACATGTACTGTGGCTATTGATACATGATCCTTCCCGAGACAATCACAATAAGAGAGAGAGAGAGAGAGAGAGAGAGAGAGAGAGAGAGAGAGAGAGAGAGAGAGAGAGAGAGTCACTATGGGTGGATAAGGGGAAAGTCCTAATAAAAGATCTATAGTCCTAACACACTATGCTAACCCAAATGCAAAATGGAAAAATCCAAAATGTCAAGTTTTTCAACTAGGTGTGAAAATATGTGCAAATGTCTAATGCACATGCAAATGAAGTTTCTTGGGAGTGTAAAAATATTGGGTGATTGATACTAAAATGAAAAAAATGGTGGGGCTTATATTCTCAATGTCATTACCTATGGATGATGGCGTCAACTATGGAAAAACCAAACCCAACACCATATCCCATGGGAGATGTTGTTGACCTAATTGGGGAACCCTAAATTCATGTGGTACAAAAGGAGTGATGGAATCCATAAGGTAAATGGAGGAAATGAGAAGGTCTAGGGTGACCAAAAATAAGGATAATGACGTGAAATAAGCATGAATAAGTGGACATAATGAGACAAGTGAGTATAATTTCAATGTAATGTGTGAACAAAGGGAAGAAATGAGGCAAGGGTAAGGGAACTATGACATAATATATAAACATTTCCAATATTGTGGTCTAGCCCACGTGGTAAATTTTGATCACATCCTTATCCTAGTAGGACCCTTGAGGCACCTACTTAGGAGGAAAATGCATTATTAACCCTTGCACAAGATACATAATTAGAAAACATAAAAATGAGATCTATACAACTTCCTATAAGAATGTGTTGTATAATCATTATACCAACATCTTATCACATGCCCCTTGTAGTTATGTACTACTTGTTTGTGGTGGGAGTACTTGTGGATACATTTGTATTGTGTTCTTCATCACTTCTACACTAAAACTTTTTAGACTCTCTAGCTTGTTTATAACCCTAAGTTATAATGTGAATTTTAGTTGTACATTTATTTGTGTTGATGTATATGTTTTAAAAAAAAATGTAATATGCTAGAAGCCAATTACAAATATTTATAATTATATGTTAGATTGCTTAGCAAGATGAAAATATTTTTAAGAATATAAGTGTGTTTATTGGTAACACTAACATATTTCTTGAAAGTAAAAGTACTTCCACTCCCAAAAGCTACGAAATCTATTGCGATATAGTTTAGGAATGGACTGAAATTCCTTTTAGATAGGTTCGAGCAATATATTTCCTATTTAGTAAGTACCTAAAATTTCTTCAAAAACAATGGCCATCATTTTCTTTTGTCATAGAAACCTTGATTTCTCCTTTGAGTGTTTCAAACATCTCCTAGTAAATTCTAAATCTTCAAGAGCCAAAAGGACACATATCAAAATCAAAATCATCAAATTTATTTTGAAAGGATATCTCAAGAATATACTTAAATGCATGCCATACTTGTCTTTTAATAAGAAGATTTAAAATAAAATTGTAATTTTATTAGGTGCTTACATTGAAAATAATTTACGTCCTGAATGGGGGTATCTATAAAAAAACTATAGATATGTTTTTTCAGAAATTTCATGTTCATATTAAAAAAACTGTCAAAAATTTCAAAGACGGATAAATATCTATGGTCATAAATTAATATTATGTTTGTAGGATGTAAAATTTATTATAATCTCCACAATCAAGCAATATGAACTTTCTAGAGGAAAAAGAGAAGTAATATCAAGGAAAATTCATTGCAAACTTGAGTGCAAAAATTAGATTTTCTTGAGCACTCAATTGAATACTAAAGTTGACATTTTTGGGAAACAATGTGAGGCAAAGATGGATGATCTAAAGGAAAATAATATGCACCCCAAAAGAAAAATGGGTGCACTATGGGATGGTGTTAAGGATTAAATGAATTTCGGACGTAATATTATACATTACTTGGATACAATTGTTGAAAAAGATGGGTACAACATGAGTAAAACAAGGAATAAAAGAAAAATTGTTGTTAGTGTTCAAAGAAACACCCTTTTATGATAAACTTAAGAGACAAAATTCATTCTCTATAGTATTTATGAATCAAAATCTTTTCCCCATAGTGCTTTTGTCAAAGCGAATCTTAACCTTGCACATTGGAATGAGAAATAACCTTGTGAATGAATAATTAATTATTTTATTACATTAAATTTAAAAAAACTTGACGGGATATTCCATAAACAATTGGTTGAACATTAATGAGATTTTTTTTTTTGAGAGAATACTAGTGCCAATGAGGATCCTATGAAATTATATTGCTTTTAAATAAATGGTTCTTCTACTCTACTTGATGGTCAATAGAAAATTCTCGGTATTCGAATATCGATCAACTTCCGTTTGACAATTTTTCTAAGAAAACAATAGTGATTCGTGCTTACTACATGAGCTTATAGATTCAAGATGACGTTGTGAACATATCTCTCAAAGATGTCAAAGATATTGTATACCCCATTGGATTTAAACCCTCATAACTTCTTTCATATGTCATGGTAAGATCCAATAAATACAATGATCCAAAATGGGACCAAACAGACCCAAAATTATACCAATACAACTTATATAACACATGGTAGATGTAGTAAAACACCAATCTCCATGGCATGGTCGATTACTATACAAACATTGCAAGATCTTACACTAAATAAATCTACAATTGATATCGGTAAAACGAAGAGACAAGACCTAATATTTACAACTATGTTTACAAATAAATCTATAACCAACCTTTATATACAACTTTGTATTCTCTTTTGAGCACTACTTTAAAATGAAATGAAATTCCTATAATATAATTAGAAACAATATAAGAATTGCCTACAATTATTTTTCTTATAACAAACACAAAGATGTACATTTCTTTACAGAATCTCAATATAGTAATTTCTTAAATATTTTGATCTTTTACTTTTCCAAGATCCTACTCAATTATATGTTTATGTTTTATAGGTTGATAGAAGGCATTTAAAAATATACATCCAAAAATTTGGCCAATTTACCGTATCTTCATATTTTTCTTTATTTACAATGACTCAAAAAATAATAGTTATGCTATTTTATTTTAATCTAAAGAAAAATATACAGAGCTTAAAACAATAGTTGTTAGAGTATTATCCATTGTCACATAATTGTGGGCCCATAGAACCGAACCTGCCAAATTGGACAAACGACCTTAAGACACATTGTTTTACATCATTGGATTTTAAAAAATGATCCATGAATGAAAGAGTTTGTATAGTTTCATAAAAATCGTGATTTTCTGGTTCTCTTTTTAGTAAGCAATTACTTCTTGTCAGCCTTATAGAAGTATATTCTATAAAACAATCTTCAACACAATTATAGAAGTATATTGACATTACTATATAGAAATATCAAAATGCATATTTTTTCTTCATTAGAAACAGCCGAGTTACATTATAAGAATTATATTTATTTTTATTTAGAAAAAGTTAAGTTTTATTGAGTTTCATAGATGTGGGCATCTGTATGGATTTTCCATGTAAAATATCTAGAAGAATTTATACTCTAATAAATTGTCAATCCAAGCATTTTACTCCTCAAATCATCTGCAAACCTTCAAATGAAATTGAAATTTAATACCTTAGAAACCTAATCTTAATTTTATGTATGACATTATTTAGCTATGGAGCTGCTCCTACAAAGAACATACATCATGAAATGAGAAAATTCAGCTCTATTCCATTTAGATTAGACCAAATCAAGATCCCACTTTATTGCTGCAGAATCCCGATCTTAGCAAAAAAACAATAAAAATCCCTATCGAGGAGTAAATATAATAGAATGCAAGACATATTTACCCATTAAATTCAAAATAAACCATATCCTCTCATATTGAAATTGGTGAAATATGCTGAAAAATACACCAATGCTGATATTTGTACTACATACCAAGATATCAATGATGTATTGATATCTGGAAAGCTGATGGAGTTGAGGAATACAGCTTGGGAATGACTTATACTATGAATCTTCTATCTGTAGAATCAGATCTGATTCGATACAACTGATTAATATATTTGAGGGTTCGGCAAATAATTTTGACTGAGCTATGAGACACAATCTAATATTAATAATAATTTTTGGATATTTACATTGAGAGGAATGATTTGACAGAGAGGAAAGCTGATTACTTTCCCTCCAGCTGATGCAGCATTTGCTCGAACACAGAGATCTCACAGGGTATAGTGAGCAACCCAACATGGCTGAATCCAAACTCCTCCTCGGCCTTGTCAAGCAGACTTCTGAACTGTGGTCTGCTCAAATAGGTGGTGGGAATGATGAAGCGCTTCTTTTCATCTCTGCCAACATGCACAGCGAAGTAGCCTTCAGGCACATCAGGAGGAGGGAAGAAGTAGGGCTTCTACTGTACACAGAGACATATGCGCATGGAGTGTTTGAGGAAGATCGCCACTTTTTTATCAATTGCTTCAGCTTGACAATCTGGCTGATTTTAGATCCTCTGTTTTTGTTCTCCATTCTCACCACCTCTCTTCAGAAGAGATTTCTTGTGACAGAGAGTCTGAAGGAGGTGGCATAAGCTGCCTTTTGGGATTCCTTTTTATAGGCAAGATTTTTCTTTTTTTAACAGTTCAGAGTCTTATTTCCGAGGACTGAGCTGGTCACCTGATAACATTGTTAATTCATGAAATCACAGGAAGAGTGAGTTTCCCTATGTTTTTCACTTATAATTCATGTGTATCTTTTGGACGGTCAAGTTCTCTCTTATTGGTCGAATCCTAAATGTTTAAATATAGGAATGTTGATTCTAAACATTAAAGTTAATTATAAATATTTTAAATTACCTTCAACTTCTTTCTTATTGGTCCAGTCTTAAATGTTTAAACATCTAAGTGTTGGTTCTAACCCAAGCCCTAATTCTAGACACCTAAACCTAATTCTAGATTTATTATACACACAAAGTTATCCATTAAGGTGGATAAATATAATCACGACATGCTTGTCTTAAGGCTTTGACCAATAAGTTATCATGTGAATGTGAGTGCAAACCTATGGATTGTCCTTCTCGTGTTAGACATGGTTGGCTCGTATGGTCCAAAATTTGGCGAAATTAGCTCTAGAACCATAGTGTTCACCTTAAAATTATAAACACTAATATCAATGCACATAATTCTCTTAACATGTGCCTCATTTAACCTTTGGAAAAATATGATTTTACCGATGGTTTCTGGTATTGCTTGATGTCAAGTACTGTGAGTGCTTTTTATTTTTATTTTTATTATTAATTTTTTCGTTATCAATTTTTTTATGAAATAAAATTTATATTAAAATAACAAATATTATGATATAAGTTTGTTTACAAATAAGAAGGTGGTATGGGAGCACATCCCAAAGTCATAAGACAAATTAGGTGACTAAAGGACCTAGGAACAAAACAACTAGGCAATGCCTAGCAAACATTGTATATATATACGAGGCAAAAAGAAGGGATTATGGCTCCCAGGGGCCTTACAAAGAAAGATACATTGTGAGAACACTCAACAACAGACAAAAAGAAGAAACATGACCGCAAAGAGAGTTAAACAGACTTAACTCGAAAAAGACTAGGTCCTAAAAAGACAACCAAGGAGGAGACAAGCCCTCCTCCAAGACAAAGAACTTGATCCATGAACAGTCACCGCTTAACCCTTCTGGATTGCACAGTGTGCCACCCCTCATCATGATCACCATCGCACCCAAAAGTCTCCTTAATGTAATCTTTGTATTTCTCTCCCTCCCAAAAGGAAAGAACCTTGAGGGAATCTAGGTTTATTTGGGCCTTAGACTTTTGGGGCTTCAAATTAACCTCCTTTTTAAACTCTAGAACCACCTCCGAATTACCCAGAGGGTTTCCAACATACCGGATTTAAAACAACCGGTTTGTATTTTTAAATTTGTTACGAGTCTTTAGGACCCAATTATTCCTTTTGTAATACTTCCATTGCTCCTCTTCATACAAAGCCTCTTTTCAAACATTTTCTCTACCGGATCGGGAGAAAGCACAACAAGTAAATCCGAAGAGTCCTCTCAATCATAGTAAGACCCGTTCTCATCTCCAAACCCTTCAAATGACACGTCCTCCTCGCTACATTCACCCTTCCACATCTCGAGGTCTTAGAAAGGGGCTCTGTCATGTTTGTTATCGACCCTTAGAATGAATTGGAGATGCGGGAAAAGAAGCCTCACAAACCCCAACCACCACCCCAAAGCATTTTCAATCTCTAGTTTGCCGCTTTTGAATCACTTGACATTAGGGGCAAGGAATTAGGATTTGGAGAGGCCACATAGATCTTAGCACAAGAAAATGGTTTCAAATGCCATTCGAGAGTCATACCCTTGCAATAAACCGACTGTGCCCAGGATCTACAATTAACACGTAACACGAGGGAGTGTTCATATTGAATCTCCGTTCAATAGTCTCATGGGCCAAGCGAGAGGCATATGAAAGAAGGAAGCTTTTTCCTTGGGGGAACATTCATGCGAAATCTTGTGGAGATCATCCTAGTCCTGGCTAGAGTTGTTGGATCAATGACCAACGATCTCCAATGGTTTTGGTTATCCTCAGCAAGACTTAAAATTCCCAAAACTTGAGGGCCAAGTCAGGAAGCTTCACCCAGATAGGGTAAGCATTGGGTTCAAAATTTTCATGTCCAAACGAGGTTGCCATTTGGCCAGATGCAACATCATCTTCCCATAAAGCTAAGGACCACCATTGACGTCATTAAGATATTCCTCCTCTCTGTCGAATTGGAACAGAAAGATTGGTTAGAGATGGCCACCACAGAGATTCCGCCCCTCGGAGCCCATTTTCTTCTTGCCCAAGCCCTGACAAGATCAACATTTGGCCTAATGCCAACAAACCTACTAAACAGTGAGAGCCCATATCTTTTACTTTCCCGTTTCACTAGATCCTCCGCACAAATAGGGTCTGCTCATCCTGTTTCCGTGTCGGGTTCAGGGGAGAGGAAAAAGGAGTACCCACACTCCTTCCTACAACACGATCAACCCACGAATTTTGTGCACCGATCGGAGCAAAGAGTTCTAAGCCCTCCACCTTGGGCATCCCTGCATTTTGAAAAAGACTTCCCACTCATTCACACACACACACACACACACACACACACACACACACAATATATATATATATATATATATATATATATATATATATATATATATATATATATATATATATATATATATATTCAAAAGTTATAGATAATTTTTATGTTTTTAAATATTTATTGTTTACTCTCCTCTTATATTCATCAAAATATTAATTAAATTATTTTTAAAAATTATTAGTTGTGAGCTTCAATTATTTGAAAAGAAGATATTTTTTTATATTGATGAAAAATAGGTATTTGCATTAATATTTAGTGTATATGAAAAAGGTTAATTTTTGTCTATATTTTATATTTTTAACATATTATATTGATAAATAATTTTATTATTTTTTTTTCAAAAATTATTAATTAGCGATCAAATAATTTTAATTTAGTTGTTTTGTAGATGTTATTCTCTTTAACTTTAGTAAAAAGAGTACAAGTCAAATTTATTGTTGAAATTTCTCTATGACGTATCAATAGGTGTCAAATTTAAAATTTGTTTATAATTTTTCTTATTAAAAGGTTTTGTATTGATTAATTTTTTTGATGGGAAACCAACAATTTTACATAGATATCGATATCTTTTCCCCATGTTAGAATGTAGATTATATTTAATTTATGTACACTTTTTGAGTAACTATATATCTATATGAAAGCATTCCTTTGGCTAAGCAACAACAACTAGGAGGCATCCACTCCATCAAAGTTACCAATTCTTACTTTAATAAAAAAGAGTACAAGTCAAATTTATTGTTGAAATTTCTCTATGACATATCAATAGGTGTCAAATTTAAAATGTGTTTATAATTTTGTCTATTAAAAGGTTTTATATTGATTAATTTTTTTGATGGGAAACAAACGATTTTACATTGATATCGATATGTTTAGCCCATGTCGAATGAAAATTATATTTAGTTGATGTACACTTGTTGAGTAAGTGTATATCTATATCGAAACATTCCTTTGGCTAATCAATGATGACTAAGGGCCATCCAATCCATCAAAGAAACCAAGGGCATGATCTCGACCTTATCCATTTTGACTCTCTATGTCAGGTATCTAGAGGGACTTGTACCTGGTGGATGGATTAACAAGCCATCATCCTCACCATTGACTACAACCCTTTCGATTCCTTATTGATTAATAATTCCATCACCTTATTAAAGATTTGTGTTAGTAATTTGCATAATCTCAATCTAACTACACCATTGAGAAAGTATATTTCCACATAATAAATATGAGCTCCAATTTCCATGGTATGGCCAAGATAGCCCAATTCATTCTTAAAGCAAGAAGAAAATATTTTTATGATGATCTAATGGACTTCAAATTTAAGGTAAGACATTTCTATTGACATCTCACAAAATGACGCTTTCTCCTCCCACTCCCATGTCTATCACTACGAACACCTCTCAATAAGTAACGCCAAGAGAAGAGTGTTGGATAGAGAGGTCTATTTTTATCTCCTTCCATGACACTTGTCAAATAATAAGTTCCATTACAGATTGGCACACCCATTTGTAATCGATTTATAATTGAATTATATCCGATTGTAATGAATTGTATCCGATTAAATGAATTATTCAATCAAGGATAGTTCATGATATCGTAGATCTGTATTGTAACCTACTAGAAATTGTGTTGAAATGAGAAACTATCTAGATTTTCCCCTAGGAAATAAGTTCCCACTCTTCCTATATGTTATTGGGCACTAGTGTCTACTCTGTGTTTGTGATCCGAGTTTGATTTTGGACCACTCTGTATTTTTTTGGTTTTGCTAATTATGTAATGTGTTATTCTATTCTAGAGCTCTATGTTTTGGAGGGGCGATTTCTTCACCCAATATTTCCCCCTCGTTTGGGGTGAATATAACGAATGTAGGAGGATGTAGCCCAAATGAGATGACCTCAAACTGATATGCATGTTGTAGATGGGATACCTGCAGGGGGTAGGGGATGTGCATGGTAGAAACTAAGGAAAATGCAAATAATATAGACTAGCAAACAAGTTTTAGTGTAAAAGAGAGCCTCGGGTGTATGCACAAAGATGGGGGCCAAAAAGTAGACACAAATCCATTTTTTGGCCATTTTGGCCATAACACGCTCGCGTTATGGCTCGGTCGCGCTATAACGCGAAAAGGAAAAATATAGGTCATGTTATAACGCACTTGCATTATGGTTTTCTATGTGTTTTTCCACATTATCCCTCCCAAATGGACATATTTCACATTGGAAATAGGAACACGAGCACGTTATAAGCGAGTGCATCATAACGCTAGTGCGTTATAACGTGCTCATGTTTCATCTTGTTGGGGTTTGGAATACCCAATCCAAAGGCTTGGATTTCCAAACCAGAGGTTTGGACTATGTATTGCGTGATTAAAACCGTGTTTGACAGAAAAACATCAAAATTTCATGTGTGCACCCCAATATCTCATGCATTAAAACATAATATTCAAAAATAAATTATACTACAATGTCAAGCTCGTTTTTACCTCGATGACGATATATTTTTTCCTAAAATCTTATTAATTTAAGGATTTCATCCATAATTTCTTTTACTAGTGCCTTTTTTTCTTGCAAAAACATATGCACAAGTTTTGGTGCACAATTTGCGATTTTTTCATCCAAATTAAAAAAATGTGGTTTTTTCTGAACTCCATTCTACACACACTAAAAAAATTAAAAAATGAATTTTTTCTCAAAGGTATGGGGGTGCACACACAAATATTTCATTTTTTGGGATATGTGCACTTTGAAAATTAATAAAAATTATGAAAATTTAGTGGGACCTCGTACATGGTCTTAGCTAACTTTCTACCAAAGGGAATTGAAAAAAATTATACAACTCAAAAAATGGGGGTGCACACACAATAGGTTCTTATCTTTTTTACACAAAAATAGACATACTTTGTGTGTGCACAACATTTGAGCCTCTTAATCTCAACCATTTAAAAAAAAAGTAGTTTAGAAACTAGATTCCGAGCTCTATGTTACTTATTCTTATCACTTTGTAAAATTTTGAGCATAGGCATGCCGAATTATTCGATGAAGTTTAGGTTTTGCTAATTTCAGGAAAAAGGTGTCCCTTTTTACCCCCTTTTGGCCCCCATCTTTGTGCACTTACCTAGCTAGCATACAATAGAAGACAATGTATCAAGCAATTATGAAGACAATGTATCCATGAAAAAAATCAACTAATTATTTTTGTACATAAGCCTAATAGTTTATAGAATATGCACATATGTTCTTGCTTTTGTATATTTCCACAACAGTAACAAAGTAGAGAATATACGCTATGTTTCTTCTTTGATGAAATGAAATTTGGTTGTCATCTCTTTATCCATTTTGTTGCGTATGTAAACAACACATTTTTATGCATTTCAATTTTTCCAAAATAATCTACAAATACAAAAAAATTCATTTGCATTTGCACATAACATTTATGGCAGCTCTCTTACTCTGCAACACAACCCTTTTTTGTTATATTTGCTAGGGGCTTAAATTGATTTTTCTAATACTAGCCATATTTATTTATTCTTATAAGGTTAGTGATATGTTTTATGATTGTGACACTTAATTGTTATATTCCACTTGGTATCTCAATGTGAGTACTTGTAGCTGGTGTTTTACACACACTTAGAGGGTGAAAAAAAGAGCTATGCAGGGTCACACACACGTATGTGGAGCCATGCGGGAAATGTAGGAAACTATGTAGCTTGTAGGTTGTATAAACTTTTTAAATAGATTTTTTTCCCTAGAATTTTGCTAATAAAACCCTAAATTGTAGGTGTGTTGTGTATTCTTCTCTTATTACAGGTCATAGAGAAGAAAATGTTGTTGTTTCTAGCGCCATTGGTGTGTTACACAAAATCCATTGAAAATTTTTAAAAACCTAATTAAAAGATTTTCCTTATCACTAACAAGGGTTGTTGTCACTACCATATTGCAAAATATGAACGACGAAGATCCATGTCTTTGAATATTCCTTTATCTTTGCAAAGTGGTAGGTGAGATAGTTGGCATTTTATGCCTGTTATGACAAAATAAAAAAACATAATATTATAGATTTTCCAGCAGATGGCTTGTGAACATCGAACGACATTTTCAAAGACCTCGAAATCCCCTTCCATCTAACAAAAGATGACGGTGTATATTGTATGCATCAACAACCATCTCAAGGGTTAAAAATTACTAACAGTCAAAAATTTCACATCACCATTTGCATCATCATCAAATCCACTTGTAACGTGTAAAATCCACCTCTGACGTGTAAAGCAAAATTTTGAGAAAAGGAAAAAACTGAATTCGATCCCTTCTATGCTCTACATGCTTGCTCGTTTTTAGTTTCTTCCCACAATGCATGTGTTTGCGTCCATATCAATTTAGTGCAACTAATCAATATGGGTGGATCTCCTTGTTGCTCAAAATATGTAGCCCTCATTCTCCATACTTTCCACAAATATATCCTCCAGTGTTCCCGCATACCCATCACAACCATTACGTTTTTAGGTTATGTCACGTTCCATCCCAAAATTTTCCTTCCACTTCTCCCTCCTCTTCTTCCTTTCCTTCTTTCCTCCATTCTTTATTCCTATGCCCAATCCCTTTCTACATTCACATTGCACTACTCGCATGAGATTGCTAGTATTTAGAGAAAAGAAACATGTGAATTCTTGTATATATTGATTGATTTTATGAAATTTTTATTTTTATTCTCTATAGTATTTATCTATGTTAGAAACCATATGTTGAGGGTTTTAACATATAGAAAAAAGTATCATTATTGTTAGGAACATTTCGGCATGTGAAGTGAGGTAGGGTAAAACTCACCTATACCCAAGTCTTGGATAACATCTATTTTATGGAATTGAAATTCCACATATTTATTCTATATCATAAGATCTTATAGGGTTTAGGATAAATTTAGCTATAAGAATCCATATGTGATGCACAAAAATGGCTATCCCTAAAAAAGTTATTCTCTATGTACCTCGAAGTTAAAATAGTGCAACTATGGGTATGATACTCAAACTCTCAATAGTTAGTACCCTAAAACATTTGGCTACATTCACTATTTATGAACATGATAGGTATATCAAAGAACCTACAAACTGAAAACAACATGGCTTATTTAGCCCTTGCTATGATTTTATTATATTCATGTGTTTTTGAAACCATTTCTAGTCTAATATGTGCCCACAACTAATTTTGTAAGGTATGTTCCAAAAACACACATGTTTATATTCTTTTTCTTTTCTCGGTCCTTTTGACCTCAAACTTGGCTTTCTTGAGTTTTGTGCATTTTCAACTTGTGCATCCATTGTGTGTTAGCTTGTGCACTAATATGGTCCTATTTTGAATTTTAGAAATCTATAATTTCCTATTTTACAAACATATATGTCAATTTTATCCTATTTCTCTCTCATTTCTTTAGGTTTTTAAACCACATATGGCTATTTTATTGTAAATTCTTTTTTATTTCCCCGCATTTTATGTCATCCTTTGTCTTGTTTTCTTTTGTCATCATCCTTTATCTTATTTTATTCTTTTCATAAATCCTTTGTTGACCTTTCTTCATGTTTTTGTTTCCTTTAATTACTCCTCTTAGCCTCCTTTACCGTCATATTTATCATTTTGAATCGCTAATAAACTTGTTTCCTTTTTTTCCTCATAGATTTCTCTCCGCTTTCATGCTCCAATCTAATTTGGAATTGTGACTATTTTGGTAGGATTATGCCATAAATATACCATGTTTTCCATGTATTTCTCATTTTTAATCTCTTTTGACCCTATTTCCCTTCTTGCTCCTAGTTTTGTGTCTCTTCACTTATTTCTAGTCTAATGCGGGAGCATGACTATTTCATAGGGCGTTTTCCATAAACATACCTACATTAATTTTCTAGGTCCTTCGACCCCAAACATGGCATGTTATTTTTTAACACTAAAGGAAGTGAGCTGGTTTGGATTCTATCTTGGAATTCCATGTTTTATTAAGTCTAGTAAGTTAGGTGTGAGGGGAAGAATTGAAATTCCATCATCTATTGATCTTGTCCAAAGCCAAGGAAAAAAACACATAATCTGATACAACTTCCCAAGAGAGCATTTTAAAAAGGATTATCATAATTCCATCACCAAACCTTCCCATCAATCCAAAGGAAGTTGTAGCCCAAACTTATAAAGCACAACATTAGGCGTAAGCTCCTTAAGACAAAGGAAATAAGTCAAGTTTGAAGCTAAGAGATGAAACTTCTTGTATAGGTTAGTCTAAGTTGTCCACTCTCTAGGGGAGACAAGGTCCTAGCATATAAAAAAGTGTTTTTTGTAAAATAATCTAAGGGTTTTTATACCGTACATTTCAGCAAGAAGAATACATGTAGAGTCATGATGAGAGACCATAAAAACCTATGGATATTGAAAGAAATACCATTTCTTAAAACATTACCCACACATTCAAGATATATTTTAACCAATTCAAAGCCTTTCCAGATGCTTGTCGCCACAAAATACCCTTTAATTTCAACCAAAAGTGTGGTGATCATAAGTGTTTGGAGTCCTATTTTTTTCCAACACAATTTTCTATTGGTATAACCCAGTGATATATAGTACCTCAATAAGAGTTTCTAAGCTTTGTTTTCCTCAAAGCAACTTTGCCACTCACTTTGCACAAAGATCAATGATTTAGTGGTGGATGTTAATTATTATTATGCCTAATTATTCTTGTGGGTGACAAAAAGTTTCCCAATCTAATATGTGAAATCTTAAGCTTTTTTGGCATTAACTCCTAAGAAATATCTTAACAATTTTAGACAATTTATCATATGAATCCTTAGATGAAAGACAATAAGATGAGAGATAAAACTAAGTGGTAACGAGAATTTTGTACAAATCTAAAAGGATATATTTTCCCTATATGTAAGCCGCATATTACCACAAATCAAAGGGAGAATAATCAAAAGTAAAATTAATACAAACGAATTTAAATCACTTCCACTGAAAACTCCAAACACTTTACAAAAGATATCCAAGCAATGCGAAAGTTCTTCAAAAGAGACTTCCTATTCGAAAAGGCGGCTGAGAAAAGAATTATATACAAAATAGCCATGAAAGAGAAATTTCTTGACCTCTCTTTGACATAATAAAATATATAATTTTTTTAATATTGTAGATGAAGGGCCCAATAACCTTCTATTTACGAATACATAAAAAGCTCTAAATTAGTGAACATTAGGCAAACTTAGGAAAACCCCTTTTGAGCTTAATCTTCCTCACTATTGGCCTTAGAGCCATGATTGCAATACACTATTAAAATGCCAAAACATACGAGATATATAGTTAGAAAAGCTAAGGGCCATAATTACAATGCATTATTAAAATGCCAAAACATATCAGATATATAGTTAGAAAAACTAAAATTTAACATTGAAATAATTTTGTTCGTAGAATTGTAATAGAGTAAGTTGTTCACTTTTATTTTTATATATTAAATTTGAGTTTATTTAGTTGTCACATGACAATTCATTTATAAATATGACTTCTATCAAATCTCACTTTAATAATATCTTTCTAAAAAATCTAAGGTAAGAACTTTGAAATTGATATGTATTAAAGTATTTCATATAAATAGGTTTATTATAATATATTTATTTTTTAAATTATTTTTTTGGTATATTTATACTACATTAATATAACTAGATAGGTGCATTCAAATTGATATCTTGAGTGTATTTTAGATAGATATATTTAAGATATTTATACTTGTTTATATATCTTTAGGTTCAAAAGTAGTTACACTCAACCCTTTAATAGAATTATACACAATTTAAATTGTTTAGAAGGTATAAATAAAAGAATAAATTTGTTTTATTTAATCAATTTTTATAAATTAAAATGTAATTGTCTAGTGTAATATTATCAATTTATGGAAATTGTAATTTAATGATAGTATAAAAGATATTTAACCATCTACTAAAGTTTAAATTTTAAAAATACCAATAAATAAGGGATGAAGCTGAGAAATAGTGTAAAAGATATTTAACCATCTACAAAAGTTTAAATTTTAGGAATTATGATAAATAAGGGATGAACCTGAAAAATAGTGTAAAAGATATTTAACCATCTACTAAAATTTAAATTTTAGGAATACCGCATAAATAAGGGATGAAGCCCAGCAATAAGAAATGAAGCCGAGAAATAAGGGATGGGACACCGATGTCCCTTAATCCTTAACAATTAAGTCCAAAAATTCTGTGTATCTAACCTGTACAATGAACAAACATAATTTTTACAGAATTATATAATGAAACAACACAAATCTAGATCTTTTAGCATAAAATCTATGATGACAATGCCCATTTTAAAACTTGTCATGTGAAGTACATATAATCAGCAATGGAGATTACCAACATTCAACTCATTATGCGGAAGTGTGAGCAGATTCCCAGGCTTTGAGTTGTCATATACTTCCTTTCATTTACAGTGCTTAAGATGCGATAAGTAGTAGTGTTTGTCACACATTTGTATCCTTCATATTCTTCTGTGGATGTGTTTTTAGATTGGAAAATCTTCCGCTCCTTCTACTTGTTTGACAGCTTTAAGAAGTGCTTACAATCCCCACTTCTGGAAATGGGGTTGAAGATGTCTTTTGTTACGGTGGTGGTGTTTTTCTTAATATTTCCAGCGTTTACACATGGAAAAATAAGGTCCTGGTCGAAGGTGGGACCTTGGAGACATGCCCATGCAACCTTCTATGGTGGGAGCGATGCTTCTGGTACACTAGGTGAGCATTGACCTGTGATGTGAAAAAATTCCATATTACAGATCTGTAGATACAGTCAGCCAGTGGTAGTGATGGTTATTTTTATCCAGAAAATTTTGTAAGAAAAGTTAAATTAGAATGTCTTAATTACAGATATGTAATGATGTTTGCAGCATTCCAGGTCAGCAATTTGCAGCAGCGGCTTAGTTTCTTTACTCCGTTGTTTTTTGATGTTTTGTAATCTGAGTGAACTTCTAAGCTTTGTTTTTGCATAGTCTGAACTTGTGGTTTTAAGGCGTGCTTCCATACCACCCGAAATTTTGTGAATTATCTTGTACTTGTTAATATAATATAAGAACTTATTCATCACAAAAACAAAATAAAATATGGGAGAATGGATATCCCTCAGTCTTTGAGATTAAGCTGAAAAAATGATTATCACATGTAAATAATAACTACTGTGAAATTGTTCTCAAAGATCTGGTGTTTTTTTCTCTTCAATCAAAAAAATATCTCTTTTCATTTCCCCAGATTTATTTATACCTCATTCTTCACTCTGATTTTTTTTTTTTTCAATAATGCAGGTGGAGCCTGTGGATATGGAAATCTGTACGCACAAGGCTACGGAGTACAAACCGCTGCCTTGAGCACAGTTCTGTTCAAAGACGGGCTGAGCTGCGGAGCTTGCTATGAAATTAAGTGCGTTGACGTCCCGCAATGGTGCCATCCAGGAAGCCCCTCAATTTTTGTAACCGCCACTAACTTGTGCCCTCCCAATGATGATCTTCCCAGTGACAATGGAGGATGGTGCAATCTCCCTCGCCGCCATTTCGATCTTTCGCAGCCAATTTTTCTGAAGATGGCTGAATACAAGGCTGGCATTGTCCCCATCATACACAGAAGGTTACTTCAAATAAATAAAAATCCCCTCAGCCTAAACTTCACATATGTTTGCAAGACTGACTGTTCAATCAACCAATGATAAACCCACCCCAAAAAGTGGTAAACAGTGCATTGGTTGTTGACCAGTCAACCTATTCAACCATATGTGATGAAAAATCCCTCATTCCATTTTTTATACAATCCTTGTGGATATAGGACATTCTCCTTAAGGGATCAAGAAGATTTGTTTCAAATTTTGTATTCCTTAAATGTAGACTACTGTCTGAGTCTGAAATTAACTATCATTTGTATAATTGTACGTTGTTTTACAGAGTTCCCTGTGTGAGAAATGGAGGAGTACACTTCACAGTAAACGGATTCCCCTACTTCAACCTGGTTCTAATTACCAACGTGGCGGGCGCAGGGAACATTGTTAAGGCTAGCATAAAGGGGTCCCAAACAGGATGGATTCCAATGTGGAGGAATTGGGGTCAGAACTGGCAATGCAACAAAGTTCTGGTAGGACAGAGCCTGTCATTCAGGATCACTGCAAGCGGTGGCAAAACAACCACTTCATGGAATGTTGCACCTCCAAACTGGCAATTCAAACAGACTTTCATTGGAAACCAATTTCGAATCTAATTCTAAGTTGTTTCTAGGTCTTAGCAGAAAAATATTTTATTTCCAGCTTCTTTTGAATAACATTAGGTTATGTGTGGATTTATTGGAGATTCAGTACGCAATCCCATCGTCTCTTTAGTTGGCAATTGTTGGCCACTCGTGGACATTAGTATGCAGATAAAATAAAATTGAATTTCTAACTTCCTTTAATCTTGCAGTCATCGTATTTGTTTTACTATTAATCCTGTGATGTCATTCTTTCTGCTGCTGTTTCCTTGCTTAATCAAATGGAGAGCTAGCTTTAGTGTGATTTGGATTCATAGAAAATAAGATTAAGTTAGCACTAGTGCAAGTGATTTGGATTCATTTTTTATGCCTGTACTGCTTTATTTCAAGAAAATATGCGAAGATTTTTTTATGGTTGTTTCTTTTTCATGTACATTCTCTATGATGCATTGTAGTAGAAATGTATCTAAACATGTATTAAATCTTATGACATCAAGAAATGTATATTGTTTATTTATTTTAATTAGACATTAACAAGGAACAAAATTTTAAGGAAGAATAATACTATAAAATCTTTAATAATACAAAACTTTAACCCAACCTTCGGTGGACTTTCACCATCAGATCCTTTTAGTTTTGTTTGGTGGTTTTGAACATCAACCATGAATGTTTTGTTTGGTGGTTTTGGACATTAACATAAGTGATAAAGTAGTGCTGCAAAATTCAAAATATGACAGTGTGTTGGTTTAACTAAAACTTGGCATCATTATATAATTGTGCATTGGAAACATGCCATTTGGTGGGGCAGTTTCTTTCCTAATAACAATGTAGCATGTATTAGTTTTCACTGTGGCCATTTCATTTCTTAGTGTTTATGTTTCGACTTTTTCCAATCCCATGTTCCATTGTTTATAACTTGCGAACTATTCCCTCACCATTATTTTTTGCTTAGAATGTTTAATTGGCAAAGAGAGGATTGGTGGGTCCTTTAATACATTAATATTATAAATATTTAATAAATATGTAAAATCTCACTATATTATATTTTATAATAAACAATTAAAATTGATCTTTTATTAATGAGTATAACAATTTTACAATTATCTATTATTGTTATTACAACTTCTACAACAAGGTTTCCCTCTATAATAGGCTATTCTCAAATCAAAATTTCATAGCAAAAAAATTTACAATCATAAGTTTTACAATAAACTTAAGCAACTCCACCTTCTCTCACAAGATCTAAAAATCATGTGCCCAATTGCCATCTTTTAAACTAATCTTTTGTTTTTTACTATTATCAAATTTTCAAAATCATTTAATATGGAAGACCCACTATAAGGCCTAGCCACAAGGTAGAGAGTCCAACTAAAAGAAGAATAACACAACTAGTCTCATCGGAGAAGTGAAACACTATTGGGGAAAGGTTAGGGGAGACCTGGACCTAACTCAACATGACTTAATTGGAGTAACAAACCCATCATACAAAGAGGAAGAGATCAAAATGAGCACGATAGAAGATTCTAATAGAACCAACAGAATTTGGCAACAACAAGATAACCAATTCTTTGGTGTTGTACAGGGAGGCTCCAATGATTGATTAACATGATCAACCCTAACTTGTTGATGATAGTATTATTCCCCCATTCCACCAAGTTTTCCTAACCCTCATAACCCCTAATTCTACATAGAAATGTTTCTTCTTCGCATGAAGTTACCAAGTGTCCTTGGGGAAAATCATGATTTGCGCCTAAAATCCACCCACTTCTAATCCAATTATTGTTTCCAAATAGGTCCCCGACAATGAGCTAAATCTCCTTGAAAATATACACATCATATCTAATTCAACATAAATATGTGCAAAAGTACGTTGGGAACAAGGGGCGGACTCAACTATAATAGAAAGGAGTTTCCCTAAGGTATTTATGATAGTAGTTGTTGGTACCCAAATTGGTTCTCCCTTTGAAATTGAGAAACATCAACAGGCTAAGTAGGGTGCTTAGAGATAGAGAAGTCAGAATTTAAGTCATTCTGTAGCCGGGGAAGGAATTAACTCTCTTTGTTACTAGAGCAAGGAGAAGTTGGGTAGCACTGTGCTGAGGGTTTGACCTATCCTCCTACTTTAGGCTTTGCCTTCAGCCAGGGTGAGAGGACCCGTTTTGTAGCCTTTATTTGCAAGGGAAATAAATGGATCAACAATATTTGACTCTCCTTTGAGGACAATTGAGAAATAACCTTGGGAAGACATGGTCAATGCAACATAATCTAACTCTCACGAGTTGTCACTTCTAGACAATGCAAATGTCTCCTAAAACAAGGCTCAAGCTACTAAATATAACTCAATAGAACCAACTTGATTTTGTATATTTCAACTTTGACAGGGAAAGCCTGGGTGATTCTTGTAGGATTTATCAGTTTTGGATGAAATTTGTTGGGGAATTAAGCAGGATAAAGTTGATTATATCAAATCTCATAGAGAAATTTTTAACAAATGCTAGAAGCTCTACCAAATAAGATGATGAAAATACTTCAAATAGCCAACAATGAACCTTCAACCAGAAGATGTGCACCCATGGAAGCCCAAAGATACACAGTTTCACACATTCTTTGAGAATTTAAACATAAAATCTCATGTCAAAGACTCAATTAAACATCAAGAATCCCTGATCTATCATGCCTAAGATACACTCATAGACTAACAAATAACTTGTATCAGCAAAATGGAAGTAAAGTGAATTTAAAACTGTTTATTGCACGATGAAATGAAAGATCTTCTCACAACACAATTACAATTACCAAAATACTACCATAAGGATAAGATCTTGTGTGATTCAGAGGAATTCCTAACATAAGATTGCAACATGAACATGAAATAGCTACTTGAAAACGTCTCAAATTAAAAGTAGACTCAACAATTGCTCATGATTAACACAATTAGCTTAGGGCTCATTAAATTTATCAGCAAGGGAAAGTTTCATTTACAGTCTCAATGTTTGTCAATGGTTGTACACTTCAACCATCTTGACATGATTCAATTTGAAAGATCAATAAAATAACAAGTTTCTCATACAAGTTCTTGGGAAAATGGTTTCTCTCAGCTTACGCCTTTCTCTGAATATTTTCAAGAAAAATTAACCCCTTATGCAAGAGTATTCTCATCGCATTTATACAATTTCACTCACTTACTCATTCTTTTGTTTTCCCCCAAAAGCATGAATCTCTAAGAGAATATTCTTCATAACATACAACTTAGTTTATTGTTATTCTCTTGGAAATATCTTATCTATTTTTGCCAGGTGGAGAAGTTATGAGCTAATCATATTTTTACCTCTTCAGGCATGGCCGAGACATCATGTCATTCTTTTTGTCAGTCACTTAATCATTTATTTCCTTTTGGCGTGCAAGAAACCCCTTTTTGATGATTCTCAGGTGCTCCCATATGGCCGAATGTGACATGCAATCCCTCTCACCTTTTGAGAATCAACCTCGGGTAGTACATGCTTGCGTTTGTGCCCTTCAGAATTGATTGTCCCCACATGGATTCCATCACATCAATTAAACTATTTTCATTGCATAATTTCAATATCTCTCAAATTTATCTCCTTCATGCGAGCTGATCAGAAAAAAATTCATTTGATGGCAATGATTTCACTCAATTCAACATGTTTGCATTATTCTCATTATAAATTCGACTCTACCTTTTCACCAATATGCATCCCCTTTTCCAATCTTGAATGTGAAGAATTATTGTAAAGTTCTTTATTGGAACAATGGCGAATGTAGTTGCGGCAAACATCTTGAAAGATATCTCTTCGGAAGATTTAAACCAAATCTTCAACCTAAACGGTCCAGATGAATCTTTTTTTAGGGATTTGTTTGATATTGTAGACTTGGGGGATACTAAAGGGCCCCTGACATTCCAATTTCAACTTGTACTCCTCATAAGATTGATCAAAATCAATCATGTCTTCTTGGCCTTCCAAACTATGTACTACCATATTTTCTTGTCAAACACCAAAAATTTCCAAAAGATTTGAATAAATACTGGATCCAAAGGAAGCTTGTTATTACAGGGATGACGGCGTAGAAGTGTCCCTTCTTGAGTGGTGACAAATTTGTGATGATGGAGATCCCCAAGGAGTCCTACATGCTCTACAACTAGTCCTGCATTAATAATGTGCCTGTCATGTCTCATAAAATGGGTAAACTAAAGCAGAGAATCATCTCCTTAGAAAAGGGGTTAGGCAAGTTCAGTGCCACCCCTAACACCCACCACACCAGCACCATCCTCATGAGGGGTGAATCGAGCTCTCAGACCCTAATTATCATTTTGGATGAGGAGGAAGCAGGACCTCCATCTTCTCATCATTCCAAAGCATCATTATCTACCACCAGGGAGGGTAAGGGCAAGTCTACTCTTCAACCTTCCATTTCAGTGTAGCGAGCCTCTTTGATGGAGCAGGGCTTATCAGGCCCTCGGCCTGTTCCTTTGCCAAAGGAGTGTCCACCTTTCGCAAGGATGTAAAGGGGCGAGTCTGGTTTAAAACTCGAGCTCCATCTAATCCAAGGGATACAACGCTTGCTCTTCTAGCCAATCCAGATGCTCCTCTACAATCTACTTCCACCCAACCCACTCCCTACAGGGAAAAAGGGAAATCAAGTGTTTTCCACAAGTGGTTCGAACCTCTTGGGTTGGGTATCATCCTATAAGAAGAAATTTTAGCCGATGGGTATTTTGGATGGCACCATGATAATCATTGAGTTATTAATGGATATGGGATGTCGCGGGACCTAAGCAGGTCAATTTTATTCATTCGAGACATAGCTTCAAGGTTCACATGAATTTATATCTAGGAAGAACAGGTTATTGAACAAGATTCCTCCATTCGGAGGAGATTTCAAGATAGAAGTTGAAGACAACTGAGTGTTGTTTCTCTTCTTGTGTCCTTTCTTCCCAATTTTTATACAAATTTCTTTATCATGGGCTAGGGCCCCAATAGAATCCCCATTTTGATTTCAATTCATAAAACAACCAATTTAAAATGTTATATCAACACATGAACTTCATAATGGATTTTACAATTTTACTTGAAGTAATAATGAAAGTTCACTGTACTGTATTAGATTGCATGTATTTTTGTAATTAACATTTCAAAACCGTGTTCAATTCTCATGAAATAAGAGTATTGAATGTATTTAAGATGAATAATTTTAGAGGAAAACAAGCCTAAGCTTGCATATTGGTCTTCACAAATCGGGTCTTCATCTCCATCATCTTCACCACCTTCTTTTATCCCTGAAGGAGAAAAATCTGCATTTTGAAGGGGTGACATCACTACAACTGATACATTCTGAACTATGAGCATCTCGACAATTGGCACATTCATATTGATGTCCCTGGTTCACACTCTTTTTTGCAACTTCAAATTGTCCCCTATTTTGTTTCTGGGTTTGAGTTTTTCAAACCTTTTCCCTTTTTATTTCTAAACACATATTTCTTACTCAAGTCTCCATCTTTCCTTGGGTCAACAGGTGTACCCTTTTACTTTTTCAAACACTTCCCTTGTATTGGCACGAATACATCCTTCGACAGGCCCTGGCTCTTTGATTGGATCCTTCGGTGGTGATATTTTCCATGTATGCCACGTGGATATTTTGCACTATTCGGGGCCCTTCCCCCTCTATCTCCTTCTAAAGTTGTGCACATGCGACATGTGGAAGCCTCGCACATCCTTCTGTTTTCTTCAACTCTTCGATTGTTTTGACCGCTTCACCGCATTTTCAGCTACGTGGTCGATGTTTACTCCTCGAGAGCTCCCGAATTCTCAAATTTTATAAATTGGGTGCCAAAGGGACACGTGGACTCCCCCTTTTCCTTTTTCGAGGTGAATTTCCTTTCTCCCATGGCTTCCAAATTTTTGTCTTCCGGGTATCCGCCAAGTCATAGAATCTTCTGCAACATGTAATTTATACAGGAACAATTGGGGCAACATTTGAAAGGGACAAAATCACAAGGATTCATCAATAGTGACACACTTTCACAATCCTCAACCGAAAAAGAGGATAAATGCCCTAAACACAAGGCTTTCATTCACACATGACATGACTGTATCATCAAGTATATTTTTTTACATGAGCAAACTAGTCGGAGGAAAAATTTTGTAGGGCATACACTGGATTAAAGGGCGAGATAAAATCGAGCACCAACAACAGTCAAACTAGATATTGAATCTCCTTGGAAAATCTACTTAACATATCTAATTCAACACAAACCCATACAAAAGTAGAATAGGAATAATGAGAAATATTTTACGAAAAATAAAAGAGTTTTCACAAGGTATTGCCAATATTAATTAAACTAGAGGTTCTCCAAAATTACAAAGGAAGGTCAAACATTCTAACACAAATTGGAACCATAAAGAAAGCATGTGTAGAAGGATTAAACTTAGGACACCAGCCTTTCAAGAAAATAGTGACTGATTCCCACTACCAAGGACCTAGCTATAAACACATCACTCTATCATCCACATAATTGATACTATAAATTTTTTTAAAAACTTTGGGCATAGGGGTAAATGGAGAGTTCCACCGATTTTTTTCCAATTCTTTGATATTTTAAAATGTAGTTACAAAAGGGAAGCTAAATCTTGTAAAATTTACATGTCATCCCAAAATAAATGTACCTTTATCCCATCTCTAAAATAGGGTTCACATTAGTTTTAGGCACTGGATGAGGGAGGAGTGAAGAAAAAATCTATGAAATCATCCTAAGAATGTAAGGTTTTCATACTCTTCTAATATCATCTTGCACCCACATAATTAACTATTTAATCTCCCTATGAGGACCAATATTACTAATATTAGTAGTAGAAGAGGAATTCTGTAAGTTTTTGAAGGTTTTATATAATATCTAAAAGAGCTACCATCCACCACATAAGAAGAATCTATATGTAAATGAAACGACATGTGAAGGACCTTTCTGAATAAAGGAGAACCCTTATCCATTTAATTTCCATCTAGATATGAACCTTACACCTATGTATTAAATTTATTGGAGGTTGTAGACACAAAATAACACACATATTACTATTTTACTATACTACCAAGTATATTGTTATATGCATAGATGTTGAGTAAGAAAAATATTCACTGGTGACACATTCCCTAGTCCATCTACTTGTTTTGGTTATTTTTATTGTCTTTCTCTCTCACATATGTCACTTCGCACTTTGGCTTCGGTTAGGTCACGAGATCCATGTCTACCAGGTCTTTTCACATTTATCGTTAGCTATCCCAGGACACTAATGCCCAAATGCTCCTGTCCACCCTAGGTGCTCTTATCCTCTTTGTTCTTGTTCACATTTTTACATTTGTGGTCGGCCTTTTCAGTTTTCTTACTCCTATCTCGAGGTCATAATTGGCATGTCATGTCACTAGTGTTGAAATTAAAACAAGATATCCCTATATATACACAACATACATACCATTATAAGGGCAGAAAATTCTAAAGGGAAAGCATATCTACATACTATCAAAGGGACTACATTTTTGGGCTGATTACTCTGCATACACTACATAGGAAGGGGAAGTTCTAAATTCCATCCCACACATTTGCATTTTATCTATCTTTAGCCTACTATCTTAGTGTCATTGGCGTGAGGGAAACCTAAGGACACTATTTCATACACACAAGCACAAAGAACTACATGGAATCTGGAATGTAGTGTATCGCTTGTCATAAGTTCATCCTTTGGATGACCGCCGAGATTAGTCTGAATTCACATATTATATTTTTATTCCAATTTGATGTGTTTGTGAGCTTATGTAGGTAGCTAGGGTTTTTGTTGCAGGTTACAGGTACCTTGGCGATCCAAGTGTGAATATCAAGCGATCAACATGAAATGACAATGAAACCCTATCAACATAAGAAAAATTAGATTATGACCCTTTGTGCAGTCACAAGCACCTACAAAGAAGTCTCTAGTACCCAAATGCCCTCACCCTATCCCAAGCACCTATGTCCAAATTTGTACGCAGGTTCTAGAATTAATATTGAGCATTTTTGACACTCGCCCACCCCTGTTCACTGGGCCTCGAGCCTCGAGATCTTCTTCTGGGATAACTCAGTAAATCGATAAGTTCCCTATCTCTCCCATTTTCTTATATGATTGCATCTTTAGAGTGCTTAGAATTTGTATTTTGTTGTATTTTATTATAGTAGTGACTCTAA
Organism: Taxus wallichiana var. yunnanensis; assembly: GCA_018340775.1. Lineage (NCBI taxonomy): Eukaryota > Viridiplantae > Streptophyta > Pinopsida > Cupressales > Taxaceae > Taxus > Taxus wallichiana. The sequence continues at coordinate 927,046,891 of CM031239.1, read as the reverse complement.
AATTAGATTTAATATTTTTATTTTTATTAAATCATTTGGTGAACCCCATCCTTAGTTGAACTCCTTTCCCTAGGATCCAAAAACACTCATGGCTAAAATAGATCCTCCTCTCCTAGGAAAGCTATACATCATGTTAGTTTAATCCTATCCTTGATGATGATGTTGAGGCAGAACTTAATGCCCTTTATCATAATGCTCGATTTGATGACGAAGTTCAACGACTGCTTATTGCTCACGAAAACACTATTCCTACTAGTTTTTGCAACTCTAGCGTGAGCATTATTTCACCTGACCAAAAATTCACTTCATGATCTCCTTATTCTTCTATAGTCACTAAGGTTGCTCCACCTTATTCTATTTTTGTTACAACACATGATGATGCTCTTATCGATTATATGTTTGGTCTTGATTGTGCCACTATAGATGCAAATAATGTTACTTCCAATGTTGAAAATGTACATGTGCATGATGATGTTTCTAATACTAGTCAAGATGAATGTAAAGTTGTATCTCATGTCTCTATTATTTATAAAATTTTTAATAATAATTTTAAAGATACATCTTATGATATTTATCTTACTCCTCTATATGTTGATGACTCTCTTGATGAATTACTTACATGTAAAAATATGTCTAATAGTGATGTTGATTATATTTCTGATCATGAACATGTTAGTGAGGATGTTACTTCTCTTAAGACTATTGAATGTGAATTTTCCACTCGCTTTCTACCACTTTTGAGGTTGTTTCCAATGGAATTCATGATGATTCTACTACTCCTACTAATTCACCTCTTATCATTTCTTTTGAATCTACTCCTAGCATTTCTATCGATATTCCATGTTCCTCTCCTCCTCTTCCACCTCTTTCTTCTTATTCTCTAGATGTTATTCATGTTGATTCTACCATTCCTACTAGTACACCTCCTCTTATTTCTTTTGCATCTACATCTAGCATTCCCATAACGTCTTCATCTTTTGTTTCTTCTTCTCACATTCCCATGATCACTCATAATGGAAAACTTCAACCTCTTCATGTTCCTCTCACTTCTTCTATGATTCCTTCACATGATATTTTATCACTCATGCATGTTGTTGGCCATTTGCAATCTCAAGTTCAATCTCTTACTCTCAAAATAAAATCCTACTATGCTTCCATTGAAAATAACTCTCTTCATGGCAATCTTATTCCAAAGAAAATTCACAATTCAAATTTTCCTAAGGATTTTATCATGCCTACATTTTCATGTTTTAATGACACTGGAAATCCTTATTTGCATCTTAAGCATTATCGTTTAGCTATGGATTCTTATTATAATGATCAATTGTTACTAAAATATTTTCTACATAGTATTTGTAGTCACTTTTCCTAACCCTTTAATTCCCAGTGACGCATCGACATATCACTCACCTAAACTGAGCTAGCCCGAGGTGCACGAAGGTGAAAAGACCCTCTTCTATGTGAAATTTTTCAAGAATGTTACCATGAATAGCAGAACAATGTACAAACATAAATGCATGCATCTTATGACATAGATAAAGAAACTATATATGAGCTTAAATGATCCATATTATGACTATGAAGATTAAAAAAACATACAGAACCAGATCTAAACCATGAACATAATAAAGAACATAAACACTCAGATCCATTAAGCATAGATATTCAGAATAACACCATTGTATTCATCCTCCATTTTTTACAGTAGCCAAATACATGATAAGGTCTATAAAATGGACTAGATACATAAAAAATTATCATCCTAAACATGAATCTACCTCAACAAGTTACAACTAGCCATGTATTCCCACACATTTTACTCCCATATCTCTCTACTCCTTGCACACGCACCCTCTTCTCCTTGTCCTGCAAATAAATACATATCAAGAGACTGGTAGGAATATTCTCTCCATCACCAATTCATAATTTAAGAGAAAACCGCATACCAAATTTCATCATACCCCACCATACTCGATTACCCTAAACATGAAAGTGTCATTTAGGCCATAATAAACTCTAATTCATAGCTCTTAATCCCATCATGATAACCATATCCTGGAATATTCTTTCCTTGGGCTGCAAGTCTCCATGTTCTAACCTTATCCACTATCACACCTACCCACATCCTCACGTGTTTTCCATGTAACACCATAACCCAAAATGTGGCTAAGTCTCAAACCCTTTTTGCTCCCGCACGTAAACCTCCTCATGCTCCATGACCAAATCTGTCCCTTCCTTCCAAAATTGGTAAATTGTTCAAGCTGTCTATGCGCACTTAGTTATTCTTGTGTGTACTTCCTCATACGCCTTCTTCCTACACTGTTTTCCCCACACGTTGATCCTCTGCTTTGGGACTTAGTAATTTTTTTGGGATCAACATTACCCCACACTAAACATGTTGTCCATCCCAGAAACAATCTAATCTCTAACAAAGAATAAAGAATGGAAGAATAAAATGACCTGTATCCAACTTACACCAAAGAACAAAATAATTTTTCTACTATGTCTTACAAGGATTGGGAAAGTTTTATTCAAGGATGCTTCAATCTCATTCCAAGCATCCACCTCACTTTGTGCCTATTTAAATAAATCCCCATCATCAGCATTGACCTCATCGAATGTCATCTCTTCACCCTTAGCCTTCAATGTGTCAACAATATTCTCCATTTTCTTGCTAAGTTCGGTCAGTAGCGTCCATCCTATGTGTCACCTAGGGATATAATTCCTTTACTTTATTCTTAATAAAGGCCCTTAAAATTTCAATTGCCTCTGGATTTCTTCTCAACCTCTACCAAGATCTTGTCACGTTCCACCCGATTGCCTCTATTCTTGGCTTGGAACTTCAAATATTCCTCATTTATAACAACCAATACAATTGCCACCCTATCTCTGTCTTCACAATTTTCATAGACAACTTCGGCCATATGAGCCATGATTTTCACTAAAGCAAGAAGCTTAGTGTACCGAGTTATGGTCTCCTCAATTTGTAATCTCTCCTACTCTTTTCTTCCACACCATAACTTCTTCCGCCGACTCCAGTGTAAGTGGTTGCTTCTCCATCGTGATGATGCATGTCAAATCCTCTAGGAAGTGGAAGGATGACTCATACTTTTGTGCGGGGGGCTAAATCCAAGTGCATTAAAATAATGGAGTTTGAGATAACCTCCACTTTCTTGTAAGCTTTGTGCACCTTCCCTTCTCTTCTCTCAACTCAGTCTTCAACTACGTAATTATAAACTCCTTTCCCTTTATCTCCTTATCTCTCTCTATAATATCCTTGTTATTTTCCTCCAACTCCTTCTCCAATGATTTAATCTTGTTATTCCTCCCGAATAACCTTGCTTCAATCTCCACCGACACCTTGTTCAACGCATTACACACCTGCTCATCACCAACTGCTAAGAATCCACAATAGGATTTACCTCCTTGGAGCTCGGTGTGTCTAGAAATATACCTGCATTGACTTAAAATTCCATCTCATCAACATGGGACTCAAAATCCCATGATAACATCTTCCTTGTGTGTGGGTACGCACCATCTTTATAAACTGATAAATAACAAAAGAGTTGGTCTATAGGCACTATGCTTTGGAAGCTTACGCATAGGACCTTGTTTGGATCATTATCATAAGTCATTATGGGTCCTTGTGATGTCAACGTGCCCTTGCCACTGTGTGCGCCCTTTGGGAAATTGGCTACTAAACTTATCTCCCCACCCATGCTTCCATACTTCTCTTTCTCCATTTCTCCCATGCTATGCTCCACCTCGTGCTCTACCAAGTCCTTGATGATACCCACCACCATGTCCTCTAACTGTTCATCGGATAGGTGTGGGGTCTCATGCACCTTCGTCCCCACTTCTTCTTCACTTATTTCTCCCTCTCAAGCTCCCTCCAAATATTTATTTCGCTCTTCATCATATTCATGTACATTTTACATAGGGGGTTCTTCTCTAACTTGTGCTCCTCGCCATCCTCTCTAGTCTCATCATCACCCTTCACACTCTCCATTCTCTCAGAGTATGAACTCTGCACTACCCTTTGCTTCTTCTTCATTAAGACTGCTCCTTTACTAGGGACTTATCCTTCACTAGGGACTTTCTACTATGAGCATAAGTGCTCGTGCCCCCACCTAACTCTTGTGCACACGTGCACTCGGTGTCATGTTTTTGGATTTTCCTCCCTATATCTCTTCTTTGTCACTATCTTCTTCCTTCTAGAAGGGTCTTCAAGGATGGAGACATCATCCTCAACATACACACCTTTCTCAAACTTAGGCCTTAGGTGTCATGGGCCTTAGCATATGTATGTCATGAGAGACATACTTCTCCACATACACTTATCCTACATAATGCATGGTGCTCCTGATCTACTTCACTTAGATCAAACCTCGTTTCTTAGCCTCTTTAAACATGTTAACCACGCTCTAAAAATACTATGTTGTGAAGGAAAAGGTAATTTACACCATGGGCTCTTGGTGCCATCAGTTCAATGTGAACCTACCAATGTAAAATTGTTGGTATACTAAAAATTCAGCCTCATCCTTCACCAAGGTTGGAAGTTTCTTTGGAATCCTCCACTCTTCCAAATGCATCGTGCATCTGCTTATACCACTTATCCAAGCGCACCTTGTATGCAAGCATCATACTTTCACAAGTATATGCTTCAAACCTCTTAGCTGGGGAGGGGTTCTCATCAAGGTACTCCCAAATGTTGTTATTCGGCCCATCGGGCACTCCAATCTCTGAAAACAAAATGGTAAGAATAATATTACCATATGTAATTTTATCTCCATCTCATGTGGCATCAATGATATCCTCTGCAATGAAGGTCAAGATGTTATAGATGGTCCCCTCTAAAACCTTCCTACAAACATTTAACCATATCTTGTTCACTTGTGTCCATCATTCTTGTCCATTCAACTTGGTGAACATGCATGTGACCATCTTCATGACTGGGTCAATGATCTTAGCAATATCAAAGGTGTGCCCTCCTTCTTGTATTCATATGCCTTAGTTGTTTCCTTGACAGCCTCATTGTCACCCAAGTCATCATCTAACGACTCTCCTATGCAAATAAGTCCAATGTACTTGGAGATCAACTGATGGAGTTATGTGCATCCTCCTTCTTGTGAAGTAAAAGTAATATTCATGCACACACGACATAAGCTACTTGTATAATATCTCAGGCTTGTCAAAAAATGGTAACTCATAGAGTTACAAAATCCCAACCTTCTCCAATGTCCTCTTCACGGAGTCATCATACATTAGTCTGTCATCTTTTGTTCTTTCTCCTATAGGAGAACAAGCTCCAATGTCATATCTTTCTTAGTTGTATCTATCCTATGGTTATAATCACTTATAACCATTTTGCACATGTGAGATACCCAATCCATCCCCAATAATACCCCATCTAGGTATTGCATCTTTGCATACCATTCTTCATTGAAACTTGTCGACGTGACTGGTTTTCCCTTGCCCTTTCCCTTCTTCTTCTTGGGTGAAACATTTTATCCTTTCCTTGGTGTCATTTTCTTTTTGGGTCCTTGTTAATCCTTCCTTATATCTTGCTTTCTTACTGCTCAATCCCTTGGCTCTAATCCTTCTACACAAATTCTTCAAACTCGTGCCCTAGTTTCTCAAACCCTAACCTAGAAACCCTTTCTTCCACAAGATAATGTTAAAACCATATAAATCCTTCCAAACAACCACTTCTACGCATGTTCGTGTACTTCTGTTCCAATTTGGTTCTCAAATATTTCACTTTGCATGTGATTTTCACAAATTTCTCGCAAGGATGCCCTAGTTTGCAAGAGCTCTTCTACAAGTAAACGCAAGGTGAAAATAACTTACCTCGACTCCTATTTTATAGTTTTTTTCTTTTTACCACATTAATTTCCATGCCACCTACCACCATACTACCGCATTAAATTTTTCTTTTCTCAAAGCACATTTCTCCTATGTATTTTATCTAGCGTGTTTCCTTCGCACACCCTCTCGCGCGTAACCTCCTTAACCTTCTCGCAGCACGCAAAACTACATCGATTGCAAAATCCATTATGCTCACTCTCAATGTTGAAGTACATATAGCTTTGAGTCTTATACCAAGTAGTTCTTCTTGTCACTTCCTACCTCATGTTTCTCCACGTTCATCATTATATGTGGATTTCATAAAACTATTTCTTGACATCATTTTATCTCTCGACCATTATCACCTCTACTACGCGCATTCCTCTGATACCAAAAGTGTTTTTTTCTCTCTCGGGCCACCAACAACATCACTCCAAACACGTGCCTCTTACTACACTCTCCACCCCACACTAAAAGTATGCGTGGTCCTCTACACATGAAACCTCTTAGATAGTAATTGGCTATCTTGTGCAAAAATGCGCTTATTACACAACACACCAAACTAATAGACAAATCATAGCAACAATGAAAGGAAACACATATAAATGAAAATGCATTAAAGGAAAACCTAAGCTAAATGGAAACACTTCCTTATTACAAACACCAAGAAGACTTATTTATAGTAGGGCTTCAACCTACTCCCATTAAAGAAACTGGGAAATCATGTGCCATCCAAAGATTCTAACTGGCAAGCACTGAGTCAAGTATATAGGTCACGACATATGGTCCCAACCAATGCACTTGGAACTTCTAGGGTGGCACAAAAACTTGGAATCATATAGAAGAACCATCTGTCCAACCTCTAACTTCTTATTTTTAATGTGTCGATCATGTTAGGCCTTCTGTCTTTCTTTCTCTATCTTCTGGCTCCATCGGGCTATGGTGTGCCTCTCATCCAATTACATCAATTTTTCTATGCACTCTTCAAGTGCTTTCTCATCATCCAATCCTCATGCACATGCAATACGTAGGGATGGTAACATAAATTCAACCGGTAAAACAGCCTCGATGCCAAACACCAACTGAAAGGGTGTTGCTTTATTTAGTCTCTTATAGGTTATTCTATAAGACCAAAGAACAAAAAAGACTTTATCATCCCAATCCTTCCTTCCAACATCACAGATATTTGTCAATGTGTGGTTCAAAATATTGTTGAAAGCTTCAACAGTTCCATTAGCTTGTGGGTGATAGGGTGTAGTCTTATGATGGGCTACCATAAATTCCACCAATAATATCCTAATAGTCTCACTCAAGAAGTGAGTACCCCTATCACTTGTTAAAATCAATGGACATCCATACCTGCTTATGATATTCTCCCAAAGGAACCTTGTTGCAGTAGCTGCATTACAATCCTTCGTAGGTGTTGCTTCCACCCATTGTCTAAGATAATTTGTACACGTAATGATGTAGCGCAACCTTGTCTTGCACGCCAGGGGGAAATAGGGCCCACAAAGTCAATTTCCCATTTTTCAAAAGGTTCCACACTTGTTATAGGCCTTAATGGAATTTCATCTCTATGTCCAGGCTTCCCAAGGCACTGGCAATGATCACAACCCCTAGCATATTCTTGGCAATCCTTGTACAATGTCTCCCACCACAAACCAACCATCAAATCTTGCACATGGTGGCTCACCCTACATAGTTTCCACTGAAATCCCTCCATGAGATTCCTCCATAATACCCACATGCTCATGCTCTAGTACACACCGCGTAAAATATCATCCTAAATTTAAGTTTGTATAGATCTCCACCAATCAACATATAAGGTGTGGCACGAATGGAAAGTTGTTTCCTTTCTATACTCTTTAGTCCATCAGGTGCCACACCTATGTTGTAAAAAGACAAAAATATCCTCCAAATTAGTGGGTGCGTATTGTAATCTGAATAATTGTGCATCCAACATTGTGTCTTCAATGCTTTGTGCATCCTCACCTAAATTAATTCTAGAAATATGGTCAGGTCTTGAATTACACTTTCCTGGTTTGACTACCACCGAAAATTTGAATTCCTAAAATAACAAGATCCACCAGCATATGTGCCCTTGCAAAATAGGCTTGTTTACTAAATACTTAAGTGTCATTTGATTTGTGTAAAAGATAAATGGAATAGCCAAAAGTACTACCTAAACTTATGCAGTATAAATCATAGACAATGCTTTGTGCTCCATTGTTGTGTAATTCTTCTCAGTGGGAGTTAACGTTTTCCTTGCAAAACACAAAGGGTGATCAATAATCCCTTCTCCAGGTTGTGCGAGAAATACTCCAATTATCATCCCCAATGCATCCACATGTATGGGAAAGGGATTTTCCTAAGAGGGAAAGCATAAAATGGGTGCAAGTAGTAAGCTTCTCCTTCAATGTATCAAAATCCACATGTTGTGCATCATCTCAATAGTTATTCCAAGGGAACGGCAATCTTGGCATAAAATTTGATGAATTTTTGTAGTAACCCGTATGCTCTAGAAATCCATGCACTGTGCTTTGATTGGAAGGATCCTCCAAACCCAAAATAAAAACTTTGGCAAGGTCCACCAATAAACCTTCCTTGCAAATAATATGACCTAGAAATGTGCCAAAAGGAGTAGCAAAGACACATTTCTTAATGTTTAGAGAGATACTTAACTTCCTGCATATTTCAAACATCAATCTCAAGTTGTCACAATGATATTTTACTAATCCATACATTGTCCAATCATCCAGGTAGACTTGTAGAAACTTATGAATAAATTCTTGGAATGCTTGCACCACAATGTGTAAAAATACAATAGGCACATTCTTAAGCCCGAATGGCATAACCGTATAAGAAAAAATTCCCCATTCAATGGTGAAATTAGTCTTCGCTGGTTTTTTTTTTTTTTGCAATCCTTACTTGGTGATACCCTCAAAAATCCATCTATAAAATATTAGATCTCATGCCCAACTACACCTTCTAAGATTTCCTCAATAAAAGGCGTTAGAAAAGGATCTATAACACATGCAATATTCAAATATTTATAGTCTACATAGATCTATATCCTTCCATATTTCTTGATATTAATCACCATTGGGCTAACCCATTCAGATTCTTTCAATGGATTCAATGATCCCAGATTCCATCATCTTGTCAATTTCTTCTTTTACCTTCACGCATAGATTAGGATTCATCTGATAAGGCCTCTTCCTAATTGGGTGCACACCTTCCTTTAAATTAATCCACATCTCTCCCAATGAGTGATAAACTCCTTTTAACTCATGATAACCCTATGGGAACAAATCTTGGAAGTCCCGCAAAGAGTTTGATTATGTCCGAAACCTCATGTTCTCATCCAAGAATCACCAATTGTAGATTCTTTTGGTTCTACCTCCGTGCTAATATTTACCCTCTTCATTTTCAATGGTTCATGGTAAGTGTACAACTTCTCATTTGCGATATCACAAACGTCACGTGTACCCTTTGTATGATCAACATCAAAGTTCTCTATTTCTTGATCTTCAATCAGATACACCATTTTTCCTTTTTCCTTTCTAGGTAGGTGCACTCAAACTGCACTTCATCCATTTCTTCCTCTTCAATGTGTGCCTCCAAATCAAGCTCCCTAGAAAATATAGGATGAGGTCCTCAGCCTTGCACTATCTCCTAGAGTAAGGTGCTTGACTACCTGCAAAGCTTCATTCACTAATGGTTTAGAAGATAGATACTCAAAATTCTGAATAATATATGTTGTCAACTCCTACCAATTTCATGTCTGATGACGTAACTTTGAATGGACATACCAAGCATATGCATAACCCTACAAAGTGGAATAGAACTTATGCACCCAGAGTGGAGGGGGTAAATCTTTCGGGCCTTCCATCCAGGTTCTCTCACATTCCTAAATGTGGTACAAGGTAGATTCCCTCCCATGATAGTCACATATCTTTGAAGGTGCATTGGTATGGAGAAATCTAACAGAGAATGTGATTCTTACCTTGCGCCACTCTATAAGATTATCTTGATAATTCATCCATCAATGCGTTTTTGTCCGACATAAGGTATAAATAAGCATATTCCTCCATTCTACTTCACAGGTCCATTGGACTTCCATAGCGCGCAAGAAGACATCAGGGTTACCTTCTCCCATGTAACTTGGTAACTGTCTTCCTCCCATATGCCTAACCAAACATGCCTTGACAAAATGAGTCACAATTCCCTTTAATTCTCTTCCAACCAACTCATAAGTCCCATGCACCCAATTATCACATGCAATGCTAGTCGTATCACTCATGGATTGAGCATCATCCCACTGAATGACTCCTCCTCTCGATGGCTCAATAACCTCTGGGTCTTTGATAGTGCGTACATAAATTATATTGATGTCTTCTTCCCCAAAGGCTCAACATAAGGCATAGAACTACCATCTGTTAGTGGAATAATAACGCACTCCTTGTTCTAAAAGTTGATGTATCCCTTATTGAAGCACAAATCAGCATTATTCGCATAACACCAAGGGCATCCAAGTAAGGCTAGAAAAATATCTGCCTTGGAAAGTGCTAATAATTCAAAGTCCCCAATGAACTTGGCCCCTTGAATGGTTATGGAAGCATCCTTCAAGACTCTGATGGGCATAGATTTAGTTCTATTTTCCATGTACAACACATTTGAAGATGGATGCAATGGTGGTCGCCACATCTGGTTCCACAGATCCGCAGTAGTAAGAACATTTTTACCTCTACACATGTTTCAATTAGTATGTTGCTCGAGAGCCATCCATCAACTACTACATTTAATGTGATTTCTTGTAACACTCAAAATTATAAAAGTTGAAAAATGAGGATTTTTTTAACACAAAAACATAATAACAAATTACACAATTGCAATCGCATGCATTTATTTAATCAAATTCATTAATCAATTTTTCTCTTTTGATCTATCTCGATAACATCCATGTAAGCCATGTGTGGGTGAGAAGGGTGTATCCAGGATCTCCACGATCTCCCTTCGTCACTACTTCGAGTGACAATGCTTACTAGCATTTTGGCTCAACCTTTTAAAGGTCGTGGGAACTATGTGAAATTCCTTGGGTCTACCACAAAGCTAGTTTCCGACTTTGTATTCAGATTCGACCATTTTCTACCTCATGTTCAGTATTTCAACTTCCCATGACCAGGTTACGACTTTTTTTTTAATTTAATTGGATGACTAGGTGATCAGATAATGCACAACCATCAAAGTATTACTTTGGCCAAAGTTATCCGCCGTGCGGGATTCTGACTAAACTCAAGACAACACACTAGCCTTATGAGTTTTATGTCTTCTGCCACCTCACAACTATCCCTTTCACAGTTATCTAGATATTTATAGTTTGTTTTTATGTTATTTCCAATTAAACCTATCTTATAAGAGTTTATATTGAGATAGATGCCAAAGTCCAACTAGGATATTTATGATATAAGTACATTCGTTATGCTTTGAAATGTAACTATATCAACATTCCGCATGTACTCATCCCTTAATATGCCTAATGGATCTTTTCATCTATTTACCATCCCATTTAGTCTCTTTTTTCCTGATGTTTGATTCTTTAACCTTAAAGTACCTTTTACAATGATACTCTTCCATTCTCTATACAACAGGATTTACAATCTTATCATATTAATACCAAGTTTACAGAAAAGCCAAATTAAATATATATTAAAACATGCATATTTAATTATTCCTTCGATTAGCTACGCCACTAAATAGCTTATTTAATTTAGAAATTAAAGACAATTGATTGTTACAATAATTGCCCAATTATCGGCTTCATACATTGATAACTATCAAATAAATGTATTCAACAATTTGTGAAAAGTAAGATTTCACAACTCAAGTATTCATCATTTACTCATATTGAGATATTATTACACACAAAGTAATCATCTCTTTATTAAAATCATATATTACATATGTCGTTAAGGTGAAATATATAACCGGTATAATAATTCTCACATAGTGAGGTTTGAATATTTACAATGGGTCCAAGATCCCAATAATTCAGCCAAAAATTCAAGGATATCATCCTTTCACCAATTGAAATCCAAGTATCTCATTTAGATCCATGCTACGATAAAACTTCACAAGACATGAGTTTCTGCATATCCAAAGGTCATGGCTAATTGTCCTACAAGACCGGAGTAGTGGTATGTTGTCGGTTCAAAATGAACTGCGCCATGAATATTAACTCCATTTTTGATGCAATTAATTAATAAAATATGAAAGGATATACATGTTGTTTTATCAACAAGCACATGGTAATACAACTAAAAATGTATTACTACCTGGTTTCTATAAAGATACAACTATGGATGCACACAAATAGAACAACCAATTTCTATTTCAGTGATCATGTTTCCCTCTAATCACAAAGGTCAATACATCTATATTCCATCTTCAATCAATAAGCATTTGACATTTAAAATTTCTACATAACTTCGTAAAAACAATATGATTAAGAAGAGTATTTTTTCAGTCCAATGAGCAACTCTACAAATTAGTATAGATATCACCATATTTACATCACTTTAACATGTTCTGCCTAGTAAACAAACAACCCAACCAACAATATAAGAAGCACCATGGTTACATCGTTTAAACATACGATTTTTAGTAAAAGAACAACTAATAATTTCTTTCATAAGATATCATTATTTCAAACCCAATCATGCCTCTAATTACTCCTTGGTGTATCTTGGTCAAGTTGTCCCGCTTTCATGCCCTTACCAAGACAAGTAATTTCTTTTTCACAGTCTTACAAGAATCCAAGTCATATTGCCAGGCTGGAAGTTACAAGCTAAATGCCATTTTTTTAATTATTCACACATAACAAGACACCCTCATTTATACATGAACTGATTTAGTGGTCCATAATAATAAAATTTCTAGAAAATGCAGCCCCATGCAAGAGCTTTGACACCCACAAATTATCATTCAAAATATCTCAATAAATTAAAAAATCAGACCTACATATAACAACCAAGAAGAAAATACAAAACCCCAACCGGTTGCATACCCATATTGATTGGGTTACCCAAATCGATTCCTTTATGCAAATCGATTTGCATACCCAAATTGATTTGTTTACAGAAAACACACAACCAAATTTCGGTTTAACAAAATGAAAACCCATAAGCACAAATTGATTTTAAAAACACAAATTCACAAAACATTTTCCTTCTTCCTGTACAGGAAAAACCCAACTCTTTTCCTTTTGGGTATAATTTATTATAATGCGAGAAGGAATTTTTAACTTTTCTTTTACTTTATTTTTTCTGATCAAAACCCAAAACCCCATATGCGTATTTTTCTGGGTTAGGTTAAAACCACACAAAGAAAACTAAAAAGAATACATAATCCATCAATTTCCTTTTCATACTTCATCTCCAAACAATTAAATCAAAAGTTGTCCACAATTTCCGTGATTTCCATTAAAAACAGAATGTGTATTTCCTCTTTTTTTACAAATAATGTAACAAAGAAAGGAGAAGATATTCATGCCTTAAGTAAACCTAGAATCGGAAACCTTCTACTCTTCCTACTCCAACAAGTTGAATCCTTCTTTCCAACAAAACTCACGCAGGTATTCCAGAAGGGGAGAATGAAAATAGACGAAGGAAAAATAACAGAAAAATATAATGAAAGAACTATAGTTGGGCAGCATATTGAAGAATTTTGGGCTTCCCAATGCTGGTACATGTTTTAGTGCATGCACACTTCATTTGTACCATGTGAAGGTGTTTCACTTTATGAAACCCATAAATTTCAATAATTAAATAAAACTTTTGGCTTACATGCCAAATCCTCTAATATATATATATATATATATATATATATATATATATATACTAATTAATATTTCATACATTTTTTTACTTTAGTTGTTACCCACTTAATGGTTAAGTTAAAATTAACCTTCATAATACAATTCCACATCAATTCCACATATTTTCAGCAATATATTACCATAAAAATTAGTTGAATTTCCAGTTTGTATAAAACATTCCAATACGAAAATCACCAAGTCTCGTAAACAATAATTTGAATATTCTCATAAAGTCAAGCTTGATATAGCATTGTCAAATTAAACAGAGACAATTATCATCATGGTCATGCAAAATTCGAACAAAACAAAATACGACCAAACCGATTAAAATAAAGTAGCTGGAATACAAATAACTGAAATATTCACTATCATTTATGAACCATTTTACCTATGATTAAGGCCTAATCATGTTATAGGAAGGATCATCAAGGTGGGTGTGGGGTTATTCGTTCCGCAATGTCATGCCCTACAACAGAAGTTGTGGGTCATGATACGATGAACCAAATGAATTTTACACCCAATGACGATCTCATCTAATCCTGTTTAGAATTAACCGTAGTTAATGTAACTTATAATAAATTTTGGGATGTGACATTTATTTGTTGTAATCAAGACTATGATGGGGAAAATTAGCATGTAAGATCTACCTCTCGCGCTCATTCCTAGCATGCGGTACCTTTCCTCTCAACCATTCTCCTAACAAGGGAATGATATTCTCCTGGTGTAGCATCTTACATACCTATTTGACATCATCCACATCCTTCTGAGGGATCTCAACATTCTTCACTTGTTCCAACTTCCGCGAATGCTTCTTTCAAGCACTTTGGATCTCCCCTTGCAAACTCCTAATCACCTCCATAGTCTCCTGGTAAACCTCCTTCTAATAAGTTGGATCAGGGTACTTTTCATGTAATCCTTCTTCTCTCGGAAATGAGAGGCCTTTGCCTTAGTACTTCTCTGGTGTGTGTAACTTCAACGCGTGTAGTCACTAATATAGGCTCCAACTCAAGATTAAACGCTACCGTAGGCATGAACAGAGGTTCAACACACTTCACACTAACCATTCCTATGCCCTTGTCCTTATTTTGATTCTGCACATGTGATCATACAATTCAAGGCACTCCTCATACTTATGCTTCTCCCCACACCATGAGCATTGAAGTAATTCTAGGCACTCATGCTTGTAGTGATCCATAAACCCACAATTAAAACAAGTTCCATGGGGAAATTCACTTCTTCCTCTGCCGCGACCACCATGACCTCTAAATCCTCCATGAAATATTCTTCCCCTTCCCCTTCCATTTCATGACCATCATGTTAATGCCCCTCATTCTTAGAACTACTTGCAACGCTGGACTGACACACACCAGTATTCAATTGCATCATAAATCTGGTCTATCAATTGGCAATCCTTCATATCATGAGTAGTAGATGTACAAATCTTACAATAGCAAGACACATTCTTACAGAGCGTATGTTATAACAAAGGGCATCTACTTGGATCATGATCCCCATGACAGATTTCACAATCTAATGACATGGCGCACACCGAATTTCAAGGGAAACTATCCTTGGTGTGTCCTTCTACTTCACAATCTATACACCAAATTCCACTACGAGTCTCATGCACTAAATTTGTAGACAAATTCTCAAGTTGCTTCACCATGGAAGTAATTTGTGCCTCCAAAAAGGGACTTACCCCAGTATCAACACTCCCCATGACCTCAACACACAAATCAGCCTCCAAGGCCTCATGTAGATCCGTGAAAGTCTTATGTGAAATCACTCATCTGAAAGGTGTGATCAAGCCTCCGAAAACCACTGAGCATGCTAAGAGGGATGGATATCATAAGATAATTTCGACAAGAGAGTCTTAAAACGTGCATCATACTCTCGCACACTTTCTGCCCATACCTGTTGAATCTCCTTGAGCGTGTTGATGCTATTTTTCTCAAATTCATGAATATGAAATTCCTCCAAGAAGCCATCACGTAGTGCAATATAATCCACTGCCGTCTGATGTGGGTCATATTTTCGCCTCGATTATGCTTGCACCCCCTGCAACGTACTTGTGAATTGGATTGCCGTCTACTGGGTACGATCCCTTTAGCGCGTTATAGAATTTAACACTTGTTTACATACTCTACAGCATCCTTGACACCTTTATAATCAATAAAATGAAGAGATATCTCATAAAACACCTGTTGATGGGGTTGTGGTCCTTGTCCACCAAATCCAAAACCTTGATTCCCTCTTGTGTTGCCTCCACCACCAGATCCACTATCTCCACTAACCCCTGACCCCCGTATCTACTAGATCATCCTGTTTGTAGCATGCACAGGGGCCTAAAGTAGTGATATGCTATGTTCCTCCATTATACTAATCTAAGCTCCAACAATCATGAATTTGAACTACTTCTAGACGTGATATCCACATTTTGTGAGCCTACACCTTGTCCAAATGACGTGCCTGAAAGGATACCACCAAACACAAGAAATGTCTACATGGCCATAGATGGATGTAATGTAAAATGATATCTACCTGATGTTTCTTGCTTACCAATTCCAACCGAACTAGCAATACATGTCTCAAAAATTAGAAAACTAAACGCAACGGTTAGATAGCCAGGTGGGTTCAAATTCATGCCTATGGTCCATCTCATTTCTTCATACGATGATCTCTCATATGAAGTTGAGGGGGTTCTCCTTCCACATTTTCCAATATGGGGTAGCACATACTACTCAGTTCCATGCCCTCCACATGAACCTCAAATCCTTCCCACAACATTTTCCTCCATACATCCATCACTCCTGAAATTTCACGTTGTTTTACCAACTCCTTCTCCCACGATTCATTGTACTTGATCCACCTCTCTTCTCTCTCCACTTCTACCATAGGATCCGCCATTTCTCACCACACCTACTTTCATGCCCCGTGTTTAGTGGGAGTCTAGCTAGCCATAATAAATTCTTCTAAACTCAGAGTGATGATCAGGATCTTAATGGCTAGTAGTATAGCATGTAAGAAATATACTCTCGATTCTCGTAAGAACTTGAACTCAACAACCTCTAGGAAAGAATACGTAGAAACTGCGTACTCCAACATATAGCTAGTTAACACACCACTCTACTAATGATATACAACACGACTCCATATCAGATCAACATCATGAAGCCATTGATAATCTTAAAGGGTCAAAACACGAGGTTGATAATACAAAATATTCCTCGATGCATATGTCGTCAACCATTCATATAGTTTTATTAGAAAACAACAAAAGAATGTTTCATAGAGCTCATGATATAGATGCTCCTCTACCCATGTATGTGCATCAAACTCGGGTATAGTGTTGAATTTCTATACAAACTCATCCTCTATGTTCTTAAGCCAAGTCTCCACATTGGCCAAATTCAAGCACTCTGCCATCACACACCATTCTTACAACAACTTCAAAAGAGGTCTCGAAATGGAACCAAGATGTAGTCACTTTTCCTAACCCTTTAATTCCCAGTGCACGACGACATATCACCTGACCTAAATCGGGAGCCCACCTAGGCACATGAAGGCGTCGTGCCCCTCTTCTATGTGAGATTTTTCAATAATTTTACCATAAATATCGAACAATTTACGGACATAAATTCATACATCTTATGAAAAGATAAAGAAAATAGATCTAAGATTAAATGATCCATATTATGACTATGAATATTAAATATAACATACAAGAACCATACTCAAACCATGAACATAATAAAGAACATAAACACTCAGATCTATTAAGCATAGATATTCATAACAACACCATTATATTCATCTTCCATTATTACAAAAGTAGCTAAATACATGATAAGGTCCATAAAACGGACTAGATATATCAACAAAATTTTCATCCTAAACATGAATCTACCCTTAAGTTACAACAATATTCCCACACATTTTACTCCCATCTCTCTCTACTCCTTAACACACACCCTCTTCTCTTTGTCATGTAAATCAATACTTATTAAGAGACTAATAGGAATTTCTTTGTCACCTATTCATCATTCAAGAGCAAACCGCATGCCAAATGTCATCATACCCTGCCATACTCAAGTACCCTAAACATGCAAGTGTCAACTAAGCCATAACTAACTCTACTTTACATCTCTTAATCCCATCATGATAACCATATCCTGGAATATTATTTCCTTGGGATGCAAGTCTCCATGTTATAACCTTATCCACTATCACACCTACTGCATCCTCACATGTTTTCCATGCAACACCATAACCCAAAATGTGGCTAAGTCTCAAACCCGTTTTCGCTCTCCCACGCGTAACTTAGTTATTCCTACGCGTGCTTCCTCATGTGCCTTCTTCCTACACTAATTTCCCCATGCACTGATCCTCTCCTCTGGGACTTAGTCATTTTTCTCGCCTCAACGGTCTTATTGATGATGCTCTTCAATGGTATACCCATTTTCTTTATGGATCTATTAGTACATATTGTGAAATGGAAGATTATTTTCTTAGACGCTTTATACTTAACAATGGTCCTAAAGTTACACATGATTGTTTACCTAGCTTGCATCAAGGAAATAAATACCCCATTCTAGATTAAATTTTACATTTCAATTCTTTCATGCATTAGTTATTATTTCAGCCTATTTATCTAGAAAATCAATTTTTTTTGTGGCTTAATTCCTCCATTGAAAGAAAAATTACAATATGATACATGTGAATCGTTAATGCTTTTATGCTATAAATTTATTAATCTAGAACAAGATTTAATTTTTGCACATGTTATAGATACCACTTTTATTGCTTCATTGTCTTCTAATTTTTCTCCTTTACCATCTATTAAACATCCTCCAAGGTCTCCATCTCCTCCACCTCGCAAGTGAGTTCCATCCCCTCCACCACATAAGCATCCTCCACCACATTAGTCTCCACCTAAGTCTTCTCCACCTCCTAATTGAGAGCCCTTACATTTCTTGCATGTTATTAAGCCTCATGATGTTTTTTGTTATTTTTTTTATAAGAACTTAATTCAATTACCCTCTAATCAGCATCATCCTCCTCATCACATGCATTTCCAGCGTGATCGCCCTTATTGAAATTTCCACCATATTAATGGCCACCATGATAATGAGTGTTGTACCCTTGATGAAAAGTTAAAATAATTAGAAAACAAAGGTGTCACTGCCTTTGAATCTCTCTTTCGTGTGTGATCTCTTTCTCCACCCCGCATAAGTGTGCTTCCAGTTTTTTTCACTTTTCTCCTCCACCTACCTCTAAAATTTTCATTTGTCCACCTCCTAAGTCATTATCCATCCACGTCCTCCACCTAGCTCATCCATCGAGGGTATCATCTCACCCACCTCACAGTGATACTACTTCATATTGAATTCCTAAGTCATTAGAATTTTTACTTCCCACCACTGCATCTCCCATCATTAGCACCATTTCATTTGACATTTAGTTTGGCTCCTACATTCATGTTACCACCGCTTCTCAAGCTTCCACCATCTCTCACAAGCCTCTTCATATTTTCTAGGTGATTTCGATATGATCACCTCATTACCCAATGATGTACTCATGTTCTTAAGGTTCTTAGATTACTTTTGATGGATCTGTTATAACAAGAACCTCACTAATTCTTCACCCTTTGCACTTCCTGATCTATCCTTCTAGCATACAATATCAAGCCATTTCCCAAAGACGCACTCTTGCTCTATGGTTCATTATTAATTTTCAAGGGGTCTTATATAAATGAACCTCATTTTTCCTACACATACACTAGGGGCATCGCTATTCTTTCCCCCTCTTCATCATACTCACACATAATTACCTACATCATTTTCATCCTACAACTAGCTAGGAATCAATCCTCTACTATTTCATATCATTTCATTCACATTGTTATTATTCATTACACACATCACATACATCTATTACTATTTATCACATATTCTTTGCTTCATGCTCATTCAAATACATAATCCTATCATTACTTATCTATTTCTATCTAACATCATCATCCATTTATCAACATCATCATTTACACCATATCGATCACACAACAAAATCCAAATCACAATACAATTATCACATCATACATCAATGCACATCAACACAACATAATGATACTAATAATCCATCTATATATCGTCAAAAATCATAGTTTCAAAATACAATCGTTGGGGGAAATCCCCATCCATCACTACATACATATACATCATATCTCATTCTCACTCTCGTTATATACAACCACGGAGCCCTAAAACTAGATGCTTCATCAAAATCTATGTCACCGGTCGTGGCCTCTATATCTCTCCACATGCCTCCGTAATAAGGCCACCTAGACCGACCGCTCCACAAATCGCCCTTGCAACTCCACATATTTTGTGAATACATCTTGAACCAATGAGATAAAAAATTCTATACCCTAATTCTACCATCCTCCTAAAGCAATTAGTTCCTCACAAAAATCCATTTTGAGTTAATTGATGTTATTTGATTAATTAATCCTTTTCAATCCATAAATAAACTTAATCCACCTCACATGCCAAATATGCTCCATGTCCCCCAACTTGTGAAATAAATATTCAAATTTAATTCATGTCCATCCCTCATGTCCCCACTCACTTAATCATGCTTACTTTTCCAAACCATAATTATGCAAAAAAAACCCGAATTAATCCCATTCTCAAAGCTATAAATATAGCCTTACCCTCTTCTTTTAAAAAAATCTAAAATCCTATCATATATCTTACATTCATGTTGCACATTGAGCATCCCCTTGATCTTGTCCTAATTTTTGCATAATGCCACTTCCTCCATCCATAAATCCATTATCCCCACATCCTTGGTGTAAAGTTTGAATCAATCATTTCTGCAAAGCAAAGGTCTTTCTCATAATGACGAAGCACTTACACTTCAAGTAGTTTGATCCTTTCCACATTCTATCACCCATTCCGAGGTTTGCAAATGAAATGCACAAAAGGAGGTATAATTTTAGTTTCTAATAATTTCTTACTAATAGGTGATTTCTAGAGCTCATGTTTTGGCACGCATGGAGGGACTTACCCACACTTTTTTACCTTTGGTCTCATGATTCATTATTTTATCCATTCTTTGCTTACTAATATTTGTTGTTATTGTTTCATTTTTGGTACCGTATGGCATTCTCTGGTTAACTTTTACACTATGGGAAATACTTTGGCTTTGTGGTGTGTTATGGTGTCTATGCAAGTTATAATAATGATATATTTTTACTTACCCTGTCATGAACCTCTTCGAGGAGATCTATTCATCTCGGCGTTTCTTTTTGTTTCATAACTTAATAATCCTTTCATGCAATTGTTTTATTTTCACATTTCCCTTTGGTTGGTTCTTTTCATTTTTCGTCACTTTATTATGTCTCGTAAAGTATCGAGAACACCCAAAACAAGAATTAAACTACTAACAACTCATAAAAATTTTATATTTTTGTTTTTTTAATTTTTCTAATGATGTAGGTATCCTAAAAACATCTGAAAATACAAAAAAATCTTTCTTAATAGTTGTTAATTCTTTTGGAAAAAATTGGAACATTTCATTTTTAGTGTAATGCTTGTTTTATAGGGATATAGATTTGTTTTGTATATATGGTAGAAAGTTGTTTTATTTCCGCATTATAAGAACAAAAAAATATCGCTTTCTAGGATTCATTTATTGAGTTACTTAGTCACACAATCGATACTTTGGTAGCCTATGTTAATTTTGTGTTACTTTTGTAAGTTATTTTAATTTCGCATATTAAATCGGTTTGGGGGTTTGTTTTGTTTTCCAATTTCGGGTGGTGCAATAGCACATTATTTTTCTTTCAAGGGTTCCTTGTATTATTTTTATCCCCACAAAAACAACACACAAAAATCAAGTAAAATCAAATTTAAAAATAAAAAAATAGATCTTTGAAGATCTTAAGCCACTCAAACTTAGCTTACACTCAACGAGCTACTCATTGAGCTATCCCACACCATACCCAACTCAAACCTACCCCCAACTCACATCACTCGGTCTAGACTCAACCTAACCCGACCCGAATCAACTCATACCTACCCCCTTAACTCACATCACTTAGTCTAGACTCAACCTAACTCGACCCGACTCAACTCATACCTACCCCAACTCACGGACCAAACCAACCCTAAACTACCCCAATTCCCCTACACCAATCCTCTAACACGAATCCCTCCACACACCCACAACCCTGTCTAGCTCGTCCCCAAGCTCCACATCCACACTACTACGACACTGCATTTAAAACCAAAAAAAAAACCGAGTCACATTCCTTCAATCGCTTTTAGGTTTAGTTTCTACGTGTTATTTTAGGGTTTCAAGACCATTTTCACTTTTATTTGTTAAATCATCATAATTTCTCACATTAGCATATGCACTTTAAACTCATCCATTACCTTTTTTCTTTTTTAATCCATTTCATTTATGGTAAAATCTCAAACGGAATTCGAATTAATCAATCAAGCAATCAATAGATTTTAACGATAGCTTTTCAATCAATTGGTTAATTTTTTTAAATATATTCCTTTTCCATTAATTTGTTTTCAATCATTCATTAAATCATTTTCATCCAATGATGACATCACATATTTAAAAAAATTAAGAATATTTTTTTACTATCTTGTCATTTTCGTCCATTAGAATTTACTTGTTAAAATTATTAATCTCGGCATTTTTCAAAAGCAAAATCATTCCAAAACAAAAAAATCCATCAAAAGCTCATTAGGCCTCTTTCGCAACTAAACCTTTTTTTTTTGTTAAATAGTTTAATTATTTTTATTAATTAGGCCCTTTTCAAAAATAATGAGGCAAACAGAAATTACAAATTTTCAATTGTTTTTCTCATATTTTTGACTATGTGAACTAATTGTGTTATTTTATTGTGCATGCTTTTTTCCTACACTTTCTAGCGATCTAGAAAATCAAAAGTAACAACGATCATCTATTTTCTCCTAATGCTTCTAATCTGTTATAACTATATTTAGTTTCATTTTCTTGATCATTGCTAGATTTTAGTTACATTTCGATCATTTTTGTTTTGATCGCGACCATGTATGCTCTTTTCCCGCGCCTTCAAGCAACTGGAAAATAAAAATGGACACAAACATTTTTCTAACACTTCTACTGTAGGACAACTACTAATTTGTTTCACGTAGGACCACATTGCTTGAATTTTTCCAAAAATAAACAAAAAAATCAAACCTTCATGTAAAATTAACACAATCAATGAACAATTGCTAAAACCACTAAAACCAAAATTAGCACACTTAAGGTACATTATAATTTTTTGCTAGTGATTTTATTTCAAGTTGGAAAGAACTTTGTTGTTAATCACATCATCATTTGTATTTACACGTAGCAAAAGTGGATTTCATCACCACTTACGCTACACTGGTGACATGGAATTCATTACCACACACCACCATCATTTGCATTTACATTGCACATTGAGACCCAGTCTCAAAATATTGTTCGGTATATACCTCACCTCTGGTCCCCTCTTACAGGTGATGTTGTCATGATTGGGACTACTACAAGTAACACCTAATATAGATGTAACAACGAATTCGGGCATCATCCCTTGAAATCTTTGGGGAGTAATAAGGACACCATGCATAATTCCATCCCCCATCACCTTCCACCATTTCACAAGGCCTACCTTAGACGTGGTAATTCACTTTGAAGTAGGTAAGTAAGAATTGGCGAGTCTCCTCTAGTATTATAAGGGTTCCCCTTACATAATTATATATACTAAGACTAGGATATATCGAGGACGATCTTTTTGGAGTGATAAGAACTCGTATACCCATTTCACAACATACTGCATGTTGCATAAACAATGATTTTTCCCAATGGACATGCCTTTTGAGCCAAAACAATTAGATACACATGGTTGTTTTCTCAATGAAAATAAGTTAGTTTATCAGTTTATATATCATAAAACTTGGATGATACAAATGTGTTTGTCATAAATTTCAAGTCCTAGTGTGTTCCACAAAACATTTCAAAATTACCTCAATGTCAAATGATTGAATAAATAGGACAATGAAAAATATTACATTAATGTCAACTCATTAGCTAAGCAACAAAGTCATCATATCTCATTTTAAGCTATATCAAACCTATATCGAGTGACTTGATTGAGATCACTCTTTATGTCATCAATTTTCAAGCTTGCTTAAGCTCCCTACACAAACAACATCCCTCATAGCTTGTTTGAGATATATCCAACTAATACTGAGTGACTTGTTTGAGCTCACTCTGTATGCCATCAATTATATAGCTTATTTAAGCTACACGGCCAACAAATCCTCATATCTTGTTTGAGCTATATCCAACTAATATCGAGTGACTTGTTTGAGCTCACTCCATATGTCATCAATCGTCAAGTTTATTTAAACTACAACACGAATCCCCTCATAGCTCATTTTGAGCTATATCACAACCATATTGAGTTAACTTGTTTGAGTTTACTCTTTCCATCAACACTTAAGATCTTATTCAATCTAAATCCAAAACAAACCTGTGCTAGCTTACACTAAATTGTGTTTTCTCAAACTTCCTAGCTTCTTTTAAAGCTTAATCAGGAACATACTTATCTAGTCATGGTATTCACACGCAATCAAAGAGACCCTCTAAACCATGAAAATTATGATGAAGAGGTTACGCAACCTGAAATCACTCACGAAGAACATGAGCAAGTAGATAAATTATTAGAACAAAACAAAAATGAATACCTACTTCGTATCCTAGCTATGGGAGAAAACTACCTCTTGATTATGGGATTAAAAACTTAACCAAACTTATAGACAATGGTGAATCAAGTCACCACAATGCAACAACAAATGACCCAAATAACTCTTCAAATGAATAATTCTTTGCCAAAATCCAAGAGTTGACAAGGAAACTCGCGCAAGTGACTTCTAGAGCTAAAAAGTTACATGATCACAATCTAGAACAATCTACTCAAAAAGTCCTCAATACTCCATCATATGTCTCTCTATTTTCACAAGAATGTAAAAATATGAAATAAACATGTTGTCGTGTAAATATGCAACAAGGAAATTGACAATTTCCGAGCACGAAAACTATACCCCTATGCCAAATTTTTCATGTCTTATCATTCCCGGGCTCCCAAGTCTATCCAAATAGGTCCAGAACCTCCAAATCAATTTTAATTGATTACCCTAGGTGATTTAGGAAATTCAAATCAAACCCCCTAGGTGATTTTAGGAGTCCATCGAAAGATGCTATCTTTTGGCAATATTGGGAAGGGCTATCACTGGCCTTCCCAGGACTAGATCAACCCTCCTGGAGTGGAATGGAGGGACTAATTCAACATGGAGGTGAATTGAATACATTATAACATCATGGAAATTATTTTTGAAGGTTTGGAGAAGTTTTGAAAGACTTGGAGCAGTCTGAGTGAAAATAGGGTTCACAAGCCTAGGCAGTACACAGGCCTAAAACAGTTGTTGGGCTTCAAAAGAAGATTCTGGGAGCTCTGGATGGAGTTAGAAGTAAAAAAAAACATATCTAAAAATAATATTCGAATATCTACATTATGGTGAAATCATATTTTTCACACCACCTTGGCGAATAGGATTTGCAGGAAGTTTTTATCAAGCACAAGTGGAGTCTCAAATCACAAATCCAATTTTTTAGGGATTAGATGGATTAATAAATACATGAGACCCCCACCATTTGATTAAAAATGCCATTTCAAGTCAGGATCATATAAAATTTCACCAATAAATTCCACTGGGAGATCAAGTTATCATCGTTCCAAGTTACCCTCTCAAAGGCGCTTCAGACTTAGTCATATTTCGGAGGACACATGTCAACACTAGGAGCTGGGCAGGATTTCATGTCCCCGATGTTCATGAGGTCAGGTATAGAAACCCTTGAATTTTTTCCAGCCCCCATGTGACCTCTAGGACTCTCATGTGACCTCCAGACTTGACAGTTCAGCCCCCAAGTGCATTTTTGGAGCATCCATTCCTTGCTTTGTCGATCAAGCGCCACGTGTCGTCCCATGACCACCGTGGAAACTGATGTATCTCATTTTCCTGAGGTGAGGGACACAAAACATGGATAAATGTGCCCATCCCTCTAGGAGAGTGTTTTGGTCATCATATGACCAGCTTCCAGCCCCTCGATGCTTTAAAGCTGATTTTGGAGCACTCATTCCCTGTCATCGGATCGCCACCACGTGTCATTGTATTACTCATTGTGGAAATTGATGTCCCTCATGTCCCTAAGGTTAGGGACATCATGTAAAAAATAGAGCACCCAAATCCAACTCAAAAATTTGAAATTTTTTCTAATTGTTGGTTGCTTCTTGTTGCTTCTTGTTGCTTCTAACATCCGTGTGCATAGATATCTCCATCTCCTCCTCTGTAACTCCTCATAATCATTCCTCCATTTCTGAACATCAAACCAGAACTTCCATAAATTTAATCGCATTCCATTCCACAATTGGACACAGTCCTAAAGGAAAATTGAGCAAACACGTAAGGAGAAAACAGAGAAAACTCCATGGCCATGAAGTGAAAATTTGAAGAAATATCCCAAATGGATGTGTGAAACAAAAATTTATATTTTTATATTCATTCCTCTACCCAAGACCATCAATAATACACCTTCAAACTCTCCTCTCATGCAACAGAGCATCCACAATGAAGAAATCCCACTTCGCTCAACGAAGGAAAATTGAATTTCCCAAACTGCTTTTTGTCGGATTGAAGAGAAATTTCTCTTGAAGCATAAGAAGAAAAAACATATCACAATGGAATTGATTTCATTTTGAATAGAAATAAAAACCAGACCTGCAATTTTGAGGTTCATTAATGGTTGTCACATCTAGAAACATTGTTAGGTCCGAAATTTGAAAGTTTAAAATCTCCTGGACTATTAAGCGGGCATGTCCGAAATTTTAGAGGGGTGATATTGGGAAAAAACCCATATCAAAAATATTCGTTCCACATCAATCTGACTCCCAGAAGCCAACTTTCTAAAAATAGCGCAGGTCTACTACATATGAATTGCTATTTCGGGAAATTCACCGATGAAGAACTCGCGAAGGAGGAGCGGACATTGGAGGTGCACTATAGCTAAGAATTCACCGAATGGACATTTTTGACACTTTCTAAAAATATTAAGTGGTCCCACGCACATCTGCTAAAAATAGAAAGAGTAGTTTTGCACAATGGGACATTCAAAACTTCGTCGCATCAAAGCTTTCCATGAATGAGGACCATCAAAATTCATCGCAAGAAACATCTTCTCCTCCTCTCTCTCTTCCCTCTCCCCCAAATTTCTCTCTCTTCAAATGTTCTAAATGTTGTTGGGGTTTGCACTTTTGATATGCCTTTAAGTCACTTAAAAGTGACTTTAGAAACATAATGTAAATTAAGTCGCCTTGATTTTATAAAAGGGACTTAAATATTTTGTAGGAATATGAATAGTCTAAAGTTAGAATTAAGGCATATGGAGGGTCATGAGGAAGATGATAAGTCACCTCTCATTCTATAAATTGTAATGCCATTCCCATTTAAAAGGGTTGGCGATTGATCTTGTAAACTCAAGAGTGCATTGTACTTAGAGAAAGCAAAGGAGATAGCCATTTTCTTCTACTTTCCTCCACTCTCAAATTTCTTCCATTCCCACACTATGTACAACTTTTGTTTAAGCATCAATACTATAAGAAGGATTTTTAGCCTTTTTGATGAGGATATTTTAGAAACTATGAGTTCGCAATCTTATCTCATCTTGTTGCCATTTGCAGGGTTGTTTCTTCTCATAAATGCATGTGTTGAAGTTTCTAACTAGTGTGTGTAGGAATTTAATTTCCTACCTGTAACATTAGTTCCCCTATCTCATTTATCACTCCCCTTTCCCACTCTATAGACAAAGTCCTCCCTAGTAAGAAATTACTAGCTTTTTCGTAGGGTCAGTGGAGTGCCCCTGTTGGATCCCTGGTCGAAAGGCCACCACAGAAATCCACTTTGACTCGCGCATGTATATATGGAAGTTGCACCGGTTAAGTAGAGGGAATTATATTCCCAGAGCGTTGGAAATAAATCCATAAGTTTTTCCACTCGAAAAATTTTCTCGCCAACAAAACCATTCGGTGATACAAAAACAATCAAAACAATTCAATTTTGAATAATTATGCCCCTACTCATTTGATAAAGAAATGTTACGATTATCATTTCCGTCATCCTTTGAAACTCCTAAATTTGACAAATACAAAGGAAAAGGTGACCTCACGAGCATGTAAAATAATTCTTCATGCAATGTCAAGAAGTATCTTACCATGATGTTTATCTTTTACGTTTATTTCCTAATATCTCAGGAGGACATGCCTTAGACTGATTCCTTCATCTTCCCAAAGGGTCCATCACAAATTTCACGGACCTATAGGAAAAAAAATTTAAATATTTTTCCTTCAACCTATTTTTTGAGGTAACCATGTTTGATATTTGCAACACCAAGCAAAGGCACAACAAAAACTTTCCATCCTTTTTACAACATTGGCAAGGGATTGCAAGCATGTTCCCTTGCTTCATACCAAAGAGACAATTGGTCCACATATTTATCCCAAACCTCAATGCAAAGTTGTAATTTCATATACAGATGCATTGTTTAAAAAAATTTAAGAATTTATTGAAAATGGGACACAAATCGAGAAATCCCTCATTTCTAAAAGCTTACTTAAAAAACCCTTTAGGGACCAACCTCCCTAGGGACGCCTCAAAATCAAGAAAAATTTAAATTCTTCAATCAAAATAGAAATGTAGTCAATGATGGCATTACCAATTCTTGGTATGTTTGAATATTCAAAATAATCTTCCCAACATAAGCAAAACCAACAAACAACCAATAGTCATTTCTAAAAGAGGCTTCTCCTTGAGACCCTGGGAGAAGACAATTCACTTTGCTTGGAGAAATATTATCTAGTGTCTTCCACCACTTGGAAAGTATGAATATGATCTCATATCCCATCATCAAACCCTTCAAAGAAGGACAACCCAAACCAAGATGGTATAAATATAATGAATATTTTGAATACGATGGCATCAAATGTCATCATAAAGATTGATGCATACAACTCCATCACTATGTACAAGACTTAATTAAACATGTAAATACAGAGGTTAAAAATACCTTTGATGCAAAAAATCCCAATGAAAAACTAAACATGTTCAAAAACCCTTCCCTAAACACGATGACAATTTGAAGGACAAGGGCCAATCGTCAAACAATGTTGAGTATGACTCAGTCATCTCAACCATAAATTATGATCAAGATCTAGTGGCTACAATAAAGATCAAAGCCGAATGCATAATAACCACTAGACAAAAAAAAGTATGGATCCCTACTACAAAACAATATGCTACTTCCTCTCCCATACCACCTCCTCATCCAACTTTTGATTCCACCACCACTTCCACTTCCCAACCTACATCTTCATTCAACATCATCAAACAATTGGAAAATACTACAACACATATTTCTATCATGGAATTACTAAAATATTCTCTCGCATTACAACATATTCTTACACAAGAATTAAATGAAGCTCGTGTCCCACATGACATCAATTCACAACAATTCCAAGCTATGATAGCAAATCTTTCAACTCCTAATCCCATCTTATCATTCGGTCTCACTGACCTTCTTAATCCCAACCTTACTAACAATCAATCATTATATGTAGAAGATTTTATCACCAATCACAAGATTAAGCGTGTACTAGTCGACAATGGAGTAGCATTGAATATATGCTCCATGAAACTACTATGATGTCTAGGTTATACTGAAAAAAATTCACAAAACAATATCATAACCATTCGTGGGGATGATAATAATGAAATACATCCACATGAGCCATCACATTTCCACTCATGGTTGGACCGGTCACCTTAAACATGCTATGTAATGTGGTAGAATTAAAATTTTCATACAATATTCTCCTTGGTCAACCATGGATTCATGTCATGAAATACATCCCATCAACATACCACCATTGTATTAAATTCCCCACTTGGATAAGAAATTTACATTGCATGCGACAACCATTCTTCGAGTATTGCAAACTCCTTGAATGACGATATAAAATGCTAACTATTATACGTCGGAAAAAAATGTGCTTTGCCTTGCATCATCCCTTTTTCTAATAGCACATGTATTAATATAGATATGCTTCCCAAACATATTCCAAAACCATCATCTGTTATTTAACTACCATCTGTCAATCCATCCTCTTCTATTAATCAACCCTCTTTATATAAAAACCCTCCCCTTCCAATAACCAACCACCCTCTTCATCTAACCAATAACCCTCTTCATCTAACCAACCATCCTCCTCTAATAATACCTCATTTATACCACCTTCTTTTGCTAACCATAATTATTTTTCTAATCCACCCTCCTCTTCCTACAACCCATTCTCTCCATATTTTAAACCTACTAAACTACCTTCTACACCATGTGAGGTACTCGCTTGTTCCCTAACACATATGTTTAAAATCATTGATAAAGGTTGTGGTGAATACCAATTCCAGAACATCGAGAATTCTTTTTACATCAGTAAATCCCCGCAAAACTATGGAAAACCTAACACTTCTCATATCAGAACCCCCCCACTTACAACTTGGGTCGGTCAATTTGGAAGAAGTTTTGTTATCTTGACAAAGAACATATTCCAAGTTCCTTGAGATCTTATTTATACAACTCTTTTCTTGTTATGAGTACCCCCAATTTACCAAATCTCATCAAATAATGAGAAACATGCAATGGAAGGGTGAAGGATTTGGTTAAATTGAACAAGTTCACTTAGATCCAATCACTTAAATTAAAAATATGAGTAAACATGGCCTCGATTTTGAAACATTTAACGTAAATCCTATATTAGTCTCAAATAGCGACGATGATACCAATTCTAACAATGTAACAGGAGTTCTACACACATTTTCATTGATAACCTTGCGGAAACAAACCTTTTCCTTGAAAAAATTTCTATTAATACCATTGATATTGTCCATCCTACTCTAGATCCCTCAAATCTTGTTTCCAAAAATAAAGAACTTGAAAAACCAATGAATGCACTCATTCTAATGAAATTTTATTCCTAAGGTTCTCTCTATCCCGGGAGAAATCACTTTTGCATTCCTCGTGTCTCGACTTATTTCCAAATAATTTAACAAATTTATTCCATTGGAAGATATTCCCATTATAAAAATCACATCTTCATATTCATCATCATGAGACAAGTGTTAATATAGATCCTATTAAGTCTTGTGTATCTCATACTTCTTATAATTTCTCCCATTTTTGGTTTCTTTCACCTATGGTCAAACGTAAAACCTTATTGATGGGACTATATCCCCTCTAAAGCAATTTTCTCTTTCACAAAAAAATCTCTAAAATTTTATACACGGTTCGTTTGACCACACATCTCAATATTTGGTGTTGAACCCTCACCTCTTACTAGTCATGTGGGACTAAGATTGGGGGTAGACATTCCTTCCCAAATAAAAATCACTATAAAATAATTCAATCAATCAAATAGCTTATGAATAATTAATTGTTACTCCTTTCATCCTTCACAGTCTTCGGGGTTGATCCTACACTTCTTACTTGTAGTGTGAGACTGGTAATGGAGGAATATACCCTTACTTGTCTCGTGTCTTGTCTTCAGTGGTGAACCCTTGCCTCTTACTGGTGGCATAGGGTAAAGCGTAGAGGGTCATTCATAAATTTAAAAAGCATCAAAAATTAAAAAAAATCCAAAAAACAAAACAAACAAAAAATACTCGCCTACATCTTGTCTTCAGTGATGAAACCTTACTACTTACTGGTGGCATAGGACAAAGCATAGGGGGTCATTGCAAATAAAAAAAAATACAAAAATACAAAATCTTACAAATGTCAAAGTTCTTACAAATACTAAATCCCAATGGAGTAATTTAGATGCCTAAGTGAAGAGAAAACTATCTCTTCACCTACAATCTTACCAATCAGTAGGCCACTTAACTATCTAAGTCTAGTAAGTGACTTATAAAGTGAAAGTCATTATGAAACTTGTTCAGTAACCTTAAGAGGAATTGAGTCACAATTTCCCAAATGGATCATTTTTTGCACTTGTCTCTATATTTATACATCTCGCGTCCTTCTTGACTCTCGGTGATGATCCCTCACATCTTATTAGTTACATGGAGTCAAGAACAGAGCTGGAATTATGTTTCATCATGTCATCACCATCATATTCTACCAATGTAGTGAGAATTTTCATATTATTCGAAGCATGAGTTACCACAAGGAACAATTTGCATGTGGATTATACCCTGGTTATCACCTCTCATAAGAAGTTTGCATTATAGTGTAAAATACTAAAAATTCTCAAAAACAATATAAAATCTTAAAAACCGAAAAACATTTGAAAAATCTCCAATCCCCAAAACATTGAAAAATCCCAAAACATAGGGAAAATCCCAAAATCCCAAAAACATTGGAAAAATATCAAAATCCCAAAAACATTGGAAAAATCTCAAAAATTCCCAAAAACATTCAAAAATAAAAAAAAAATTCATATGTCAAAATCCCAAAACATTTGAAAAATATCAAAAATCCAAACAAACATTAGAAAACTCTTTAAAATCCCAAAAACATTCAAATAATCAAAGAAAATCCTAAAAATGTCAAAACAATCAACACAATTCAAACTTTGAACTCATTTCCCTAATAAATGTTCCAACCACTTTAAGACTTTACAACCAAAGCATTTTTCCCTCGCATGAATCCTCGCTTGGGAAATTTTTTGGCCCTCATCATTTCCTTGTTTGAGGACAATCACCAAATCCATTCTAAATCTTCTTGGGGGAATATCTAATTAGTCATCATTGTGGAACATATTAGGGACATGTTGAAAAATTCTTGTGTTGCATTATTAGTTACAAGTTTATTTTTGATCTTATGTTTTGATATATTACAAGGGGCACCATGAATTTATGTATCTTGGTGTTCCCTCTAATATGCTTATGTTATATGATTACATATCGTATGTGGGGCATCATATGTTTTTATGGCCCTTGTCTATTCTCTTTTCACTTGCATGTCATACAGTGGCATCAACTCTTTTTGATGGCCCCTGCCTATGCTCTCTTGCATATTACAGCTAGTCATCATGATCTCGTTATATCACAATGTATCATGTTATGTGATATATTAAAATTAAGATGCTTTCATTGCTTGAGTATCTTCTTGCATGATCAAAAAATTACTTTGCACCCCATATATTCATCCTTTCTAATACATCTTCCAGTTTGGGAATCCTACTTGATCACCATTGTAGTTTACGGATCCTACTTGAGGATCTTTCTTAGGCAAAATCCATTATCCTACAACTCCTCATCCCCCATCATGGTCAACATTTCTTTTATCCATTTTTCCTCTCCCCTCATTTCTACTAGCCCCTCACTTATCCCCACATCACCCTTCTCACCATTCTTTTCCCATTTCACCCATACAATGTGGGACCCTTAGTTGAGGTATACCCTCTTCCTAAGATCTTCCCGCTATAGGAACTTCTCCACCATTTTATCTTTCATTAGATGACAATCACCACCAAAAATGTCTTTCCACTCCACCTCTTCCACCTGACATTCTTACCTCATCACTCTCATCACATGGGAATCAAAATTAAGGATTCCCATCACAATCTTCATTCTATGTCACATATCTTCCTCCAACCATTCATCTTACACTTATTTGTTTCGCTCTGTTAAGCACCACTTCACACCCCTTGTTCCTTTCTCACGTACACCATTTCCTCTTTTCTCATTCTTCCTAGTATCCATATTCTACTTGGTAATCTTACTTACACATTCTCATAGTATGGCAAATTCACTTGAGGGTTCCCCTTCATTCCACCTTTTCATACAATATTCCCTTACCTCCATGAACCACTTAATTCACCGCTTACGTCGCAGACCTTCTTCCCATCATTCTTCTTCATCTTTGGCTTGGCAATTTTACTTAACCATTCACGCAATTTAGCAATATTACTTAAGAATATCTCTTAAGGTTGATTTTCCATTTGTAACTCCCCATCCCATCAAATTTCCTGCATCCTAGTTTTCCCTCCCTTCGCCTTCATCATCTGCTCCAACAAACCATTATTTTCTTCCACCCTCCATTAACCATCATTGTTAGTTTGGTGATCTTACTTAACCACTCATGCGGCATGGTGATCTTACTCAAGATTCATCTCCAGTAATCTTATCCTCATTCCACACATCTCCACATCTTTTCCACTCGGTGTCATCCCTCCCCTCTTTCTTCTCACTACATTTCGATAATACCCACTCTTCACAAAATATCCCCTTCTTGATTCTATTCCTTCGCATCATTTCTTCTCTTATCCTCTCCTCCTTCCCACTCTTCATTCTTACCTCTCTCTTTCTTTACACCTTCCCCTTTTTCCCTTGTTCCTCCTTCTTACTTTTCCATTGTTACCATGTCTCTTCATCGCTATCCCACCCTTTTTTATCTTCCCACATTTCACGTGCATTTACATGCAGATGTCATATATTTTCTTACTCTGGTCTTCTCCACAATGACTTGGTTTCTTCCATATTATCTCTATATACACTCTTTCATCTCTTCTTCCCAAAGAATTTTCACCTTCCTCCTCCCCTGACCTTATTATCTCTACCACATCTACCGTGTTCCTTTGTTCTATATCAATTTATCTTCCTTTCTCTAATCTTCTCTACATCTTCTTGATCTCTCATAGTTTCTTTCTTTTCTCTTATATCATATCTTCTTTAAATTATTCATCTTCCTCATCTCCTTCATTTTTCCATCATTTCTCTCCCTTCATCTCATCCACACCTCTTCACTATATCTTTTATATTCCACTACCTTCATTTTGCACCTCTCTCTCCCTTTTTATGATTTCACCCTTTGCTCTGTCATCTTCTCTCATCTCATCTCATCTCATCTTCCTCTTGTTCATTCTTCTTCATTCCCTTCTTCTCCTATCATCCTTCTCGATTATTATCTTCTACATCTTTCATCCTCCTTTTCTCCTCCTCCATATATGTCCACTGCTTCCATACCCTTGACTTCTTCACCTCTCGAGTTTTCTTTCCTCATTCTTCACTTACCCATAATTAACCACTACTCTTGTCCATTCCTTTTTCTATCTTTCCACTCTCAATCATTATGTCCTTCAACACGTATTCACACCTAGTATTCAAGGACGATTAAAATATTTCCCCATTTATGCACCGCAACTAATCCATTCTATTAAACCCTCTTCTTGTCCTCCTCTTCGTAGATTTGAACTCTACTCTTTTTGATAACTCTGTCATCTTTTCCATTCTTGTCAGCCCTCTTGAGGGGTATCATCACATCTATCCCTAATCACATCTTCCCATGGAATTTTTTTCTTGGAGGATACCATAACATTCATCACCTACCACCTTCTATTCTCACTAAAAATGTTTGCTCTACCTTTTTCTTAGCGAAAGTAAATGAAATTCTTCCCCATTCTCACAAGCACAATTTTGTTCTACCTTTTTCTTAGAGAATTATTTCTCTTTCCTTCCTGTGATAACTTCTTATCGAAGGAACACCTTCCTTAAGAAGAATCTATTCAAAACCTTAAATCCCACTGTTTAGGGCATATTCACCCATTTCATCTACTTTCTTTGAAAGGACACTACTTTCATACTACCCTTCCAAAGAGGGGAACATGTAGACACCCTAATTCTACCATCCTCTTAAATCAATTAATTCCCCACAAAAAACCACAGTGAATTAATCAATGTTAGTTAATTAATTAATCCTTTTCAATCCCTAAATAAACCTAATCCTCCTCACATGCTAAATATGCTCCATGTCCCCCCACTTGTGAATTAAATATTCAAATTTAATTCATGTCCATCCCTCATGTCACCCACTCACTTAATCATGCTTACTTTTCCAAACCATGATTACCCAAAATCCCTGAATCAATCCCACTCTCAAGCTATAAATATAGCCTTACCCCCCACCCCCTCTTTCAAAAATATAGAAATCCTATCGATCTCTTGCATTCTTGTTGTACAAAGCATCCCCTTGATCTCATCCTAATGTCTGCATAATCCCACTTTGTCCATCCATAAATCCATTATCCCCACATCCTTAGTGCAAAGTTTGAATCAATCGTTGCCACAACAAAGGTCTTACTCACATTGACAAAGCACTGCGCACTTTAAGCAATTCGAGCTCATCCACATTCTATCACCCATTACAAGTTTTACAACATAAACACATGAAAATGATGTATAATTTCAGTTTGTAATACTTTCTTACTAATCGGTGATTTCTAGAGCTCACATACATCATATCTCATCCTCACTCTCACTATATACAACTGAGGGATCCCTAGAACTAGATGTTTCATCACTCAATCTATGTCGTTGGTCGTGGCCTCTATATCGCTTCACTTTCCTCCGTAGTAAAGCCACCTTGACTCGACTGTTCCATAAATCATCCCTACAACTCCACATATTTCATGAATACATCTCGATCTAGGCTCCTCCCCTACGACATCCCTAGCTCATTGAAACAATAGCTTATATAAGTAAGACAAGTGAAATAGGGACACAAAGTTCAATCTAATCCACTGGTCAAGAACACAAGTATTCTCCTTGGTTATGCAAGATTACTCACTATTGTAATGAAAAGAAGTGAAGAAGGCTACACATTTAGATATAGAGACTGTAGAGTTATATCCTACTAATGCATGCATAAGACTTTAAGAACATATGAATTAGTATATCTAAAAATCCATAAAATATAGATGTAACCAGACACAAAGTTATTCACACTATAATCAATGGATTGAACACACAGTTTCTAGATTCAAATATACTAAGATTCACATTCATAATTTTAGGGAATAGAAATAGAAAGAACATAGATAAGAGGGAAAGAAATATTCTTTTGTATTGATCTTAAAATATCTCGTAGCATTAGATTCCAAAACACTCAAAATCCAAATCCCTTTATAATAAGAAATAATCCTTATATACACTAAGGGGTGGTTGTAACCAAATTTCGATTAAATGTTATTTAATTAAGTGTTAACACTTAATTAATCAATTACATAAGCTAGCTTTATTTACAAATTTTAATTTTCAAAATGATAAAGCTAACTCCAAAATATAACAACTAGCTAGAAAATGACTAAGTGCTAGAGGAAGGAACATTTGAGAGTGACATAGTTGGGATCTTCACTTTGAGCAGACGAACTCGAACTTAGATACAACATCTGAAATATCCATCTCTTTTATAATGGTTTTTTTTGCCATGGTAACTAACCAAATACCAAGAGAATATTCCATTTCCCTTACAATTCCTCCATTTTGCAATAGGCCCTTGGTGGCTTCTCAGAACAACATTGCGTAGTTCAATGAGTTCCTTGATCTTCTCCTTATTTAGTGTGTCAGCCTTGAATAGATATTCTTTGATTAGTGTAGTGAACTTGGCCTTCACTTCATCAACTGAATGCCTCTCTGTAGAATTGTCCTTGTAGAATTGGCATCTAAGGGCTTACAAGTCAGCAAATATTTCAGATTTGAAAGACTCTCCTTTCTGCACCATATTCTTCAATTCAGTGGTTGCTTCTTCAAGAACTCAAATTTTCCACTCAATGTTGTAAACCCACTTCTTGGATAGGTTGCTCTTGGAATCATCGAAAATTTTATGGGAAAGAAGAATCTTCTCATCCGTGGTGCTCATGATTCTCAAGTCTTGAATTCCCTCCAACCATATCTTGAGTTCCTTCTCCACTCCCTTGATAGCTGAATTGAACTAATCCTGAGCTGCAGAGATGTTATCATATACTTTGTATGCCTCATCAATGAAATTTAGACCAGAGATTAGAAATCCTTTAACCAATGCCTTAGCAGCCCCAACGATATGAAGCATGCTTATGAATTTCCTTGATGGCCTTAACATCTTCCTCGAAAAAATGGTTGGAGGAGGCATTGAGGAGAGAGGAGTTGGATCAAGAACTTTATCACTTGAAATAAAAGACTTAATAAAGTTGGAAAGAACTTGAACCTATTCTTCCGATACTCCTGTGTTTTTGTATTTCTCAACTCTTTCAATTACCTTGGAAATAGTCTCCTTCAAATTTTAAACCTCCCCTTCAGGAGTAGATTCACCAAGTGGAATTTTGGTCAGCTCTAGGTCTGCAAGAGTGATATATTTTTCATCTTTCTCTCCCCTTGGTTTTGCAATTTCCAAAAAAATTGTCCCTTTGAATCAGAAACCAATCGGGAGGTTGTCTTGGCCTTCTTTGGTGGAGGAGTTGGGGTTGTGCCAAAAAAACAGCCACAACATCAAAACCAGGAGAGCAACTATCTTGGAAGAAAAATTCCTTTTCTTACTATCAATCATGGGTTGAACCCATGTGAAAGAATCACTTGAAGATGGAGGAGGAGGTGGTGCTAATGCCAAAACACTAGGAGGACCAAGAGGCTGAGTAGTAGGAACTTCCAGAGTAGGTACTTCAACAGTGGAGGAAGATGCTTTTTTGACTGGTAATTTACATCTTGAGATATTGACCATCCCAATGTCTCGCTCTATGATCTTCACATCATCTTCCTCTTCTTCACTTTCTTCCTCATCACAAATTTTCTCTTGATCATTCTTCTACTCCACAGTTCCTTCTCCTAATTCATTCTTTCATTACTCTCATTGGTGTTTTAAGTATCATATTTTCCCTCCTCGCTTGTTTTTATTTATTCTCATATGTCTCGTGATAGTTGTTCGGGGTAAGGGGCAGATTATTTTGTTAATGTTTGAATTTTCTCTTCTTCCACCTCTTTCCCGTGAGTGTCTTCATTTTTTTCTATCTCCCCGTCTTTTATTTCTTTGTATACACCTTGGTGGCAGAGTTAAAATGTGAGGAGGAAGGAGTTGATTAGGCTTGAACCTCTAGAGGAGGAATGGAAACCTCCTTGTGTGATGAAGAAGCCTCTTGGGAGGAGGATTGTTTCACATTTTGATTGTATTCCCTCATCTTCTTATTGAACCAATTTTTTGTTCTTACCAAAACTAGATTGATTATTTCAAAGGGATCATCCCTCTCCCTTTGGGACCAATCAATGGTAAGGAGGGGCATATGATGGATATTTTTGATGTACTCAATAGAATACAAATCCTCATTGTCATCCTCAAAATCCTCTAGGACTTGATATACCTTGAAGTCTTTGATCTGTTGTAAAGAGAGTCTGCCAAAATATCTTCTTCTCACTTCATATTCATCTAAAAATATTCCCAATAATCTTCAAGAGTAGGCACATGGTAATAAGACATTCTTAAATGTTTCGAGATAAAACCTTTTTTATTTGAGTAGCTAAAAATAGGGATCGTCTCCTAGAGGCCATACAAGAAAGATTACATCGTGTGAGATCACAAAAAGATGCAGAAGGAGAAATAGGACCAAAGGGAGTTAAACAAGCTTAACTCCAAAGACAAAAGGTCCAGAAAACCAGCCTAAGAGAAAACAAAATAGACAACCACAAGAAATAGAGACAGTTCACCAAAAGTCTCGCCTAAAGTTCAGGCTCAAATACAAAAGCATTAATTTTTCTTTTGGATTTTGGGAGGCTTGCCCACCATGGTAGTATAATCCACCTTGTTGTGCTCATGCAACACTTCCGTCTAGGTCTACTCCTCTTCCTCGTCCTCATCCTCGCCTCCTTAGATCTACTAGCACTGGAATGGTATTTTATTTTTCTTAGCCCCTCTTCCACCGCTTCCAGTCTAGCCCTCATGTCATGAATAATTTTTTCCATTTCAGTAAATTCTCCCCTGATGTTCTTCTGGGAAATTCATACTTTCTTATTAGCCTCAATGTTGTCCAAAGATGCCTTCCCGGATGTTGGAGTTAGCCTCCTCCATGACTCGAACAATGTCTCTAAATGCAAGCACCCTTTTCTTCATGTCCTCATAGCTTGATTCCTCATCCATAGTCATTTTACTTTTCCCTTCAAGGGCAATTCATCCTGATTAGCCCTAATTCCCACATTATCCCCCCCCCTTGGCTCTTTTTTGGGCATCCTTTCCTCGCACATCTTGGTGAGACATTTGGTCAGGGTGATATCATCATCCTCCTTAATAGGGGCCACAGGTTTGGCTGGTAACTGTTTTCCATTTTAAAATGGGAGGAGGATGAGGCCTTCGTGAATGGGGGTATTTACCTTCCCCCTAAAAATATCTCACATAGGTCGACAAAGACATATAAAGAAAGAAAGGAATGCTCATCATGATTTTGTTTCTAAACATGTTTAGGAAAGATAGATGATGGGTATAGATCTTACGATACTTTCCTTCCAGGGTTAAATACTTCATAATGTGAAAGAATACCTCTTTCCACACCCCTGGAATGCATAATCGAGTTATGCCATCAGTGAAAAAATGAACTTTTTCCTTGAATATTTTGAGCCCTTCCATCTCCATTTCAGTGACCTGGGATATAGCCTTCTCAGATACCTCAATCTCCATAACCCAAACCACCACCTTTCCCTCATTACATGCCATACCAAAATACTTGGTAAGTGAGGTATCATGCCCATGTAACTTGGTAATATATTTTCTAAATCCCCCAATTCTGATCATACGCCACATAGAAGGATTATTGACAATGTTGTCATGGCTCAAAGGTTCCACCCTAACTCTCTCATGTCCCATGGTTTCAGTTTTGTTATCTTGAAGCAAAACTAGTTGCACCCTACAATTGATAATACCAAAATGGCCTTTCTTAGATATTAAACCCCCACACTTGAGCTTACTACCTTGATATTTGTGCCAACTAAAATCACTCGTGTGAGAGATAGAGGAATTATTGTGATCTTTCAGATTGAATAATATCATTAATTGACGCGGGGATGTCATCACCTTTAAGCCAGACCTTGAAATCATGATAATGCACCCCCACATTAGCAAACATGTCCACACATTTATTCCCAAGGTGGGGGGTATGGTTGATAGAAAAATAATCAAAACCTTTAAGATGTTCCCTAACATCAAAGATAATATTTCCTAAGGCCCAATTATGAGATTGGTTCTTATTGATAACATTAAAAATGAGAAGAGATTCACCCTCAATAAGAATGTGTTTAATTCCCTTTTCCTTAGCTAAAATAACCCCCATAACAGATCTCTAGCCTCAGCCATATTATTAATTTGAATACCCAGAGGGCCAGCATAAGCAAGGATCCAATCACCTTCATGATTTCTGATGATACCACCTCCCCCAGCTAGACCAGGATTACCTTTCGACGCACCATCAAAGTTTAGTTTGAAAATATTCTCATCTAGTTTAGACCATTTGATGGTTGATCGAGGTAATTTGACCGAGGGAGGACTATAGGTGAACTTGTTTGAGAACTTCCTCTTCCTTCCTAGGATAGACATTTTTTATCTTCCCTTTGAAAAGTTTGGTATTTTATTTAATAGAGGAGATCAATATAGCACTGACCTTTTTGATGTTTTCTTTCTGGTTTCTGAAGATGAGGGCATTCCTTTCCTTCCATAGGAACCAAAAAAGTGAGGGAGGGACATCTTCCAGGTAGCCACCAAGACAGAAATCTGAAGGGGACACTCCATTGCAAACAAAAATCCTTAATGGTGTTAGGTTGAAACCACTACACTTTAAACAGATCCATAACCTCAGTTAAAACCACTTGTGAGAAAGGACATGAGATAAAAAGGTGGTTGACACTTTCCTCCTCTTTGTTACATAAAACACACCTATTGGGAATAACCATGCCTCTTTTCCTAAGGTTATCCACAGTGAGGATTTTATTTTGAGCAACCACCAATAGAAAATATTCACCTTGGGAAAAAGATCTTTCACCCAAATTCTACCCCAATATTCCTTTTGGAAGGAATATTTGAAGTTAAGGAGATAGGAATATTTTACCATATATTCTCCATATTCCTCTTCTTTCCAAATGATTGTGTCCTCCTGATGTTGAAATATGGGAATGTAGAAGTTTCTTAATTTAATATTAAGATCAATGAAAGGACACCTATCCCCATTGAAATTAGGGGGAAACCAAATCAACCTAGTTGGGTCTCTCATTGATGATTCCCAATAGTTCTTGACCAAAAATTTACCCCTATCTTTAAAAAATTGGGCCATAGATCTCTAAGGCACCTCCTCAATCGCTGGTTTCTCTTGCAGCCAACAATCCTACCAGAAACAAATGATATTGCCCTTTCCAATATTCCACTTTATACCTCTACTCAATATCTCCTTGAATCAAGAAAAGATATCCAGAAGATGGATCTACAAGGGAGATTGTCTTGTAAGAAAAAAGTCTCTATTCTGCCAACATTCCTTAAGTATTTCCTCTTGATGATATCCATCCATAGACCCTCCTCTTTTATCACTCTCCAA
Source organism: Taxus wallichiana var. yunnanensis (assembly GCA_018340775.1). Lineage (NCBI taxonomy): Eukaryota > Viridiplantae > Streptophyta > Pinopsida > Cupressales > Taxaceae > Taxus > Taxus wallichiana. Next base: position 927,004,655 of record CM031239.1, on the reverse strand, counting down.
CCATCTTTGGACACCAAAGCTTCATTCATATATTTTATATTCTTTAGGTCAAGGCCACCACATTCTTTAGGTCTAGTAACTTTATCCTAGGCCACAAGAGGGAATTTGAACTTCTCCTCCACCCCTACCCAAAGGAACCTTTTCCGAATCCTTTCAAGTGAATCTAAGATCTTAGCTGAGAAATTTGAAAAGTGACATAACATAAATGGGAATGCCTTGAAGTGAACTTTGGAGAAGTTGAATTTTTCCAGCCTAAGTGAGGAGGGTTCCCTTCCACGTGGCAAGTTTTCTATTGACTCTCTCCAGCAAATTGTTCCAGATAGAAGGATCTAGTCTCTTATGAACAAGAGGCATACCCAGATAGGTGTCTAGAAAAGTCTTAATCCTGCACCCAAGGATGCAAGCAAGTATGACTTGAAATTGATCCTCCACATTGATGAAAAAGACTACACTTTTGTGGAAATTGACGAACTATCCTAAAACACTCTCATATTCATTCAACACTTTCTTGAAATTAGAGGCTTCCTATATAGAGTCTTTTCCCATCAAAAATTATCATCCACAAACTGGTTAAGACATATGGATGGGAGGCCATTATAAATTTTAATACCTTAGATAATATTAAGAGAAACAACATGGTTGTAAAAGTCTACTTAAATATTCAACAACTATAATATAAAGAAAAGGAGAAAGGGGGTCTCCTTGTCTCAGCCCATGCCCAACCTGAAAGAAACCTTTAGGTTTTCCATTAACAATAATAGAGAAACTAGTAGTGGATATACAAGCCATGATCATGTTAATAAAGAAATCATCAAAACTAACCTTGGCCATGATGGCCCTAAGAAAGGACCACGAGACCCTATCATATGCCTTATGCATATCTAACTTGACAAGCATGGCAGATCTACCAGAATTTCAATAGAGTGAATGGCCTCTTGGATAACAACAATGTTGTCCAAAATTTGTCTACCTAGAACAAAATCTCCTTGATTGGGTGAAATGAAATTAGCAATCACCTTTCTGATCCTGAGAGACAACAATTTGGTTATCAACTTGTAGCTAGTATTACAAAGGCTGATTGGTCTAAAATCTTTAACATCCTTAGCTCCCATCATTTTGGGGATGAGGACCAAAAAGGTATTGTTGATCTATTTTAGGATTTGTCCATTTCTAAATAAATATTGAACCATTTCAACCACCTCCTTCTTAATCACCTCCCAAAAATGTTGAAAAAATGCAAGGAAACCGTCAGACCAGGAGATTTATCTGATTCCATATCAAATACAACAAATCTAATCTCTTCTTCCCCATGAATGAGAAACAACTCTCTATTTTCCTACTAGGATATAGTTTTCTAGAAGAGCCCAAACACCTTATCATGAGTAGCCACTTCTTGTTCCTTCCCTGGGAGAAAAATATCCTTGAAATAATTAATAACAGTATCATTGATTTCTCTTTCATCAGTAGTTAGTTCACCATCAACTCTTCTGATTTCCTTGATCTTGAGCTAGTTGGTCCTAGTGGTAGCAGTGAAGTGAAAAAACTTGGTATTTTTGTCTCCCTCCTTTAACCATTTTACCCTAGATTTTTGCTTCCAATACACCTCTTCTTTGGCCAAGATATCATGGTATTCAATGAGAAAATTTTGTTCCTAACTCTTGAGGGCAGGATTGAGGCCATCCACCTCCATCAGTTCTTCTATAGTTCACAAATCCTCTAAAATTTTACTTTTTTCTTGGAAAATATTCCCAAAGGTCACCTTGTTCCATATTTTAGGATATTTTTATATGCTTTAGCTTGAAACTTAATGTAAACATCAAAACCCTGTGAACTAGCACCTCCCACCATTCTTGAAATCTATTGTTAATATCCGAGTGTTGCAACCACATCTTTTCAAATCTGAAGGGCCTATATTTTTTGGGGATAGCCATGCCTAAGTTAAGGAGAATCGGGTTATGATCCAAACCTATTCGGGAAGAGAAGTTAAGGAGTAAAGTTAGTTAATCATGCATAAATGACTCACCACAAACCTGTCCAATCTGATTTGGATTAGGTCATGCCTTGTTCTTCTATTGGCCCATGTAAATTTAGACCCTCCCAATTCCATATCAAACAAATCATTCTTCATCGAAAATTAGCTAGATCATCCATATTGTCAGTGTAGGAGATAGAACCTTCTTTTTGTTAGCATAAGAGGGGATTATTGGAATCTCCCCAATAATCTAGTCACATTTTTAAATAAGTAGCCTAAAACCATAAAGTTCCCCCATAAATCCCTCCTACCCCCAACCATGTTCAGGGCATAAATTTTGGAGACAATCCAAGTATTTTTTGAATCTATTTCAATGAAAATAATGTCTACATGACCAGCCGATGTAATAAACAACTCACCTTTCACTACTTGTGGATTCTAAAGGGTAACAATACCTCCTCGGTACCCAATGAGTTTACTCCTTCCCATTTTTCATCCTTCCAAATGGTCCTACTAAATTATTTGAATCTATCAAGTATCATTTTAGTTTCTTGTATCATCATTATGTCGAATTATATTTGTTCCTAAGATCCTTCACTATTCTATGCTTATCGGGGGGGTTTTGACCCTCTTAGTTCCAAGATAGTAGAATCATTTATTTCTATTTGCATGAGAGAACCCCAAAGGCATCTGTAACCCTTTGTCAATTTATTTCTTTGCATAGGTTTCCTCTTCTCCTTATTGGTTTTCCTTCCCTTACAAGTTGACCGTTTTCCAACATCCGCTCTAGAGTTGCTCCTTGTTTTTGGTTTGGTTCTATTGATTGGTGTTGTTGGTGAAGATAAAACATCTAGAGTGTATTGAACCACTCCTCCCATAAAAATCTCAAAATAGTTTGAGGTTGTGATGATATCATCCTACCTCTTCCCGAAAGAACTTTTTCTTATTGATGAAACTTGCTCCTACTAAGGTCCAAGTGCCACCTTCAGTGGCATAGTTTCCTTCAAATTCGAGATGAACTTTGTTTCAAACTTTTTATGATATGGAGATGAGAAAACATCTTCCTTCTTCTTTTCATTCTCTAGTTTATCCTTTTATTTCTTTCTACTCCGACCCTCTTCATGGGGACCATTTACCTACGTTTATGAAATCAGTAGTTTCCTTCAATGCTTCCTAATCTACCTCCTTAATAGAGCCGATAACTTTAGCATTTTTTCCATCTTGCCTCCATTTTAGATTGTCTTTGTTATTAGCCATTGGGGAGGATTATGATTTATTTCTTGATTTTTTTTGGATGAGGTACATCCTCTAAAATCATGCCCTACATCGTGCATTTTCTACACCTAAAAGTAGACAACTCATACTCAAATCTTTGCACCCAGTCTCCAAATTTTGATAACAACTTGATATTACCTTCCAAAGTAGCCTCTTGTTTCATATTGACACAAAATATAGCATGAGTTAGCCTATTCCTCTCTTTTGTCACAGTATCTAGGGTGATAGGTGAACCCAAAATTTTGGCTATACCTATAAGGACCTCTGGGTCCCAAAACTCCAGAGGCAATCCTGGGAGGCTCACCCAAATAAGATATTCAGAGACAATTTTTTCAAATGGGTTAAAAGTTGGTTCCCATTTCTGGAAAACCATATGAGATTTACCAATAAACCACGGACCTTCAGATAATATTCTGGCAACATGCTCTTTGCTAGGTAAATAAATAAAGAAAAACCATTAACATAAATTATTACCTCGATGGATCCATTTGGTGCCCATCTTCTCTTGGCCTAGCCTCAAAACAAATCAATGCGAGAACCCAAACATTTAAAAAATAGTGCACCTTCCATATTAACCTTAGCTTTTTCTAAGAGAGTTTATTAGATGTTAAGAGAGAAGAAACCCTTCTCTTTAGAAGGTTCTAGTCCCTCCAAAGAATTTTTGTCCAATCTTTTACCGACCAGCCTTTCTACCCACGTGGTCTCCACCACAGGCATACCTTTTTTGTCCTTACCTGGTGAAGGCACGTGATCCTACTTGGATCCTTGGGATTTCTCTGGGTTCGTAGAGTCTGCAAAGAGTTCTCGCCCATCTCTATAGTTCAAACTAGTTGTTCCCGCTCCTCCTCTGTTCAAAAATTTTCTTTCGCTCCATCCATGACCACAATCCATTCAAAAGATATGATGAAAAAGGAAGATAAAACCTTTTCTATCAAAATAAGATCTTCTATTATATGAGTGAAATTTGAATTCAAGAAATTGTTCTTTCTACATTTTGAGCATCTAAGGTAATCCTGCAGGTATAATTTCCTAGGGAGATAGGAAATTGGATGCATGTGATATTCTTATCTCTAAATTTCCTATGTAACATGTCCAATTATATACAGACTTCCACAAGAACAAACTTATCATTACAATACATGGGAAACTTGTTAGGTGAACCTTCAAAACCTGCCAATCTAATATAGGAAAACTTACTAAATTGAATGAAGAGGCTACCATATATAGAAATTAACTATTTTGCTTTTGTAGACACTCTTTCAGCTGTATTTCCTTCCAAGAGCCTTGACTATGTACATTGTGAAAACATCATTAACCCTCATATGATGGATTTTTCTATTCTTAAAAGTGAGTTGTGGATAATACTCATAGATTGGTTCATTTTTCTTGTCATCCTGAGGAGACAACCCTACCCACACTCTATAGGTTACAATTGTATACATAAGGTAGGAGGTCATGTGAAAGGTTCCATCCTATTACACATTCACCAATTGTTCACTTAAATTCTCACAAATTATTTCTCCCCAGTTTAGGATTTGTTTTCCCTCACAAATGATGTTGATGTATACACACATCCAAAAATGGAATTCATTGGTGGAAGGTAGGCCCATCAATCTTGCTAACAAGGTGATCATATCAAATAATTATTCCTTGAAGTCTGATATGTATAGGACCTTAGGAAATTTTTAAACTCCTCTCTTTGGGGCCTTGAGCCATGATTTATAAATCATTACCTTATATCTATTTTTATATTGTTAAAAAAAATTGAGCTTGGGCCTTGGTTGGGGTATTTGAATCTTCAGTCACGGGGATTCTTAAGGCTGCATTTATGTAACTGACATCAAGCTTGGCTATGACTTGGCCTTGAGGGTATTTAATTTCTTTATTTTTAGGATCAAAACAAGAGGCACATGTTAGGATGGTATTAGTACATTAGATAAAGAGAAGGAATCCAACAACATTAGTAATTCTATTGTCTTTAATACATTGGGCCATGACAATAGGGATAAATTCTGAGATATAAGCCCAAAATTCATCAAGATTCATATGCCTAACATCATTATCCCCAATTTTAGGCACAAATGTTTCCAAGGAAGAAATTTTTTCATACCCCCTTATTAGAACTTCATGGTGACAAGATGAGGAGATAAAGTTATAAAACGGGGCCTTCAACAATGGATTCTATTATAGACTCGAGAAGGAGGAAAAAATACTCAATTTGACACTAAATAGAAATATTAGGTTATGAAATGAGTCACCTTAGAAATAGGAAAAACATCGCTTCAATAATGAGTCCACTTTGTAATTTGAATTTTTGAAAACAATTGGGAGATGAGCAAGATAAGGTCAAAAACATTCTCAAAGTGCATGGGAGCAAGAAAATGGAAATGCAAAATGTATTTCATGGCTAATAAAGGTGAAAATGAATTACTTTTACCCCCTTTTATATCAATCATCTCGATAAAATGGTGAAAATGAGAGTTTCGGTGGAATGCGGGAACAAATATGTTAAAAGAACATTTTAACCATTTTAACCCATATACTATGGACATGACGGGTTTTTGGAGAAATAGAGGCCCGAGGGAAAAGGGGGATTGTGTGTCAAAATCTCCCAAAACACCCACAATTCCAGCAAAGGCCATTAGGTGTGGAAGATGCGGATTTGCGGGGAACAGGGTGTCAAAAAGAACAAGGGTCGGGAGTACCCAAACTATCTAAAACACCCAAAACTCAAAACATAGCATTAATCCATCAATGACAAGACTTGTGGATGGAAGGTGACTATAGGGAACAAAGGATTATAGGGAATGGAGGCCCGGGTGGAACGAGGGTCATGAGTTCCTAAAACAACTGAAATACAAAGCATGTCATGGTTACTACTGACAAATCAAGCTTTCGAGTGACACAAGGTCCAATGGAACAAGGGTCATGGGTTCCTCAAATATCCAAACTATCCACACATTAAAGGATTAAAATGATTTATGGATGACAAGGGGGTGTGGGGAACAAAGACCCAAAAGGAAAAAGTTCCACATGACATAGAAAATTCCTCACAAAGTGAATGAGAGCAATGCAGGTAAAACGAGGATGTGGTGAACGAGAGACCCAAAGGAACTTGTTCCTCTAGAACTTGGAATTACCACAATACATTGGAATTGGCCCAAAAACCTCAAAAATGGATAACTTTTTTTATTTTTCCATTCCACAAGACTTCACACAGAAAACAAATTAGGAAAAGGGATCACTTGACCAAAATTTCAAAAAAATAAAAATTACAAATTTTTAGGTAATCGATAACAATAGTGAAGCAGAAATGAAATATTCATTCCACTATATCATTCTCTAAACTATTTCATTTGTATCTAATTCTATGTAAAAATATTGTAAACAACTCACATAATTTATAGAAATTGAAAAATCCAAATAATATGCCTCCTATCTAGAAGTGTCCAACATGGTCAAGAGTCAATACCATACCGTGGGCTTAATCAGTATTGTACATTTTTTAACTTGTTTTAATTTTTCCACATTTCAAGTATTTGTGATCATAGGATCTGAATGTTGTTACAATATGTTCCTATATTTTGTAATTTTTATGTAGATGTATAAATATCCCGATGAATACCCCTTCTTTTGAGGTGTATCTAATAAAACATTTGAGTGCGTGACTCAAAATAATAGATGTGTACCCATGTGTAATAAGTCTAATAATTTGTGTAGGATCACATAGAAGGCTAGAATGGTGGCCACCATTGAGAACCTATACCTGTAAAATGGGTTGTGCATGGTGGATACCATGGGATAGAGAAAATAAACAAGAAGGAATACATGTGTTTAGTAGTATAGTTAATAGAGAAAAGTTAAAATCATGTCATAATCTAGAGTAGTATAAGAATAGAGACAACATAGAAAGTATCAAACATGCTAGAATCCATTGTAAAGACAATAGTGTAATTAGTAGCATAGAAACCTAGAGTGTCATAAGGTAAAATAGGATAGCAATAGAAACAACATTGTAAACCAAAAACATGTCAGAATCCATAATAAAGACAATAGTGTAATCATCATTGTAAACCAAGTGTGTCATAATCTTAAATAGTACAATAGTAGAAATGATAGTGTATAACCAAGTATGCAATCACATATATAATAATAATCATATGTAGGCATTAAAACAAAAACATGGGACACCTATTGTTTCACAAGGCAATCAAAATAGAAGGAAAATTTTAGTCAAAGAGACAAGTGCATACACACAAGCTAGGCATGGAGCTACAAATAATGGACACCCATGGTGTCACTAGAAAATTTCTTCAAACCAAAGAGTAAGCAACCAAGGAAATAATATGCATTAATAAGTAATGACAATAATATATAAATAAAATATATCTAACATTAATAGTAAAAACAATAATTGTGAGATATGTTAGCACTACACAAGACACATGTGTTAGTCTTGTTAACCAAAATAATAGCAATGAAAATTATATATAGAATCAAACATGATGAGGAAGGCATAAATTTCCATATAATGAAAAAAAAAAAAATCACCTATATAGCATGGAGAGATATCCCCAAAATAGTATTCTAAGGTAAAATATGGATCATATCATCATGTATCAACTTGTGTGTATCCTACATCAAGCTCAATATACCTCTTGAATGCATATGTGTAATGAGTAAATATTCTATCCATAAAACCAATGTGAAAAAAACATGTATAAAGTAACAAGCTAGTCAAGAAAACCATAAATAGGGCTTGATTATTTGTTTTTGCACATATTAACATGTTTTTGTATTATGTGATTATTTTAATGTTTTTGAATTGTTTTTAAAATAGATTATATATAAGAAAAGGGGTTCACACAAGATATACCTGATAAGACACCCATTGTACTCACAAAGTGAAGGATATATAGGCCTTACAAGTGTTAGTAGAGATGAAGGATTCTCATGTATAATTTATGCATGATCCATAAAATGTGTTGTAAAGGGCCAGAGTAGGGAAACCCATGATGAGTAGTATATGTATAAGGTCACCTAGTCTCGATGACTAAGAGGTCTCTTGCAAGAGGTGATATGTGACCAACTAGGAATAATGTGTGAACTAGAAGACATGTACATGGATGTACCCTATGGGGATGTCCTGTGAGATATAATGTGGGAAAAATAGGCTAATATGTATACACATGAGAACTAGGAATATTAATTGTATATACAGGAAAAATCTTGGGTGATGTAGAAACCTTGAATGAAGTACTTCTAATTGTAACCATTTGACTATTGTGAATAAATGCTATGTACCTAGGGATATGATATTATAATGTATATGGGTTGATGGAGATGTTGACATGTGGCACACATCCCTTTAGTTAGTTATATGTTTATAATATATGGGGTCACATAGGAATTAGTTATATTGGGTAATGAGTCGGCCTACATTGGGATTAGGTGTTACCCATCCATTAAGAGTAATGTATGTATATATAAAGGATGTGAGTATTGTTAGTGCAAAATCATAGCACCCCTGGATGTTGATCAGATTTCTAGGTTGATCACTCTAGCATCCAGTGTGATTGCATAACATTGAATCCTTTCTTTGAGTGTGGGACTCGTGAAAATGAGAAAGGAATCTCCAGAGAAGGTTGGTTCCTCTTCCTAAACTACCTGCCACAAGCTATTCCAGTGCAGGCAAGCTAATCTAATCCTAATCTAACCATGCCAAGGAGACAGAGAGAGAGAGAGAGAGAGAAAAAAGGGAAAACAGAGCCTACACTAAAACGATGATACACCAGAGAAGGAAAATGTTGAACATCTATCAAAACTACCATGGAACAAGGAGAGGTGAGCAATGGGAAGGATGGACAGATGCATCACAGGCCCAAGGATAGATTTCACACGAAAAATGTCCCAAAACTCCATGAACACAGCTCCAAACCTGTAATGAACATTCAAACGTGCACAAATACCTGCAATGAAGAGAGGCAAGAAGAAAACAAGCGAAAAACGAGCAAGGATGGACAGATGCATCACGAAACACATTTTTGTTGCTTCAGAAGTTTGCACAGAACATCATTTTAATGGTAAAAGGAAAAAACACCATTACAGAGAAGGGGAGGAGGTTCGAACTCCATTTTCAACCCTAGAGAAGAAAAGAAGGGAGGGCAGAGCTGAAAAGATGAACCACACCTTTGAAAAATGAGCCAAATCTAGCTTTATACAATGCATGGGTCGAGCCCAGAGAGAGAAAACATAGGAAAACATGCAAGCAGCCCAACCATTGACCAAAATGCATTCTTCATTAAAATCGGTGGTTGAAACATCACTTCTGGCCATGCTGAAGAAGAATGCGACCCATGTGCATTAAAACTGGTTGTTGAAACGTCAGTTCTGGCCATTACCATGCGCTAGAGACATTTCTTGATTTTATCTCTCCAAACTAAACCAAAATGCAAGATTGACCTTGGAATCATGTAGAGAATTTTACCAGCTTTCCATTGATATAAAGAATGTGCAAATCCGAGCTCTAGATCGAAAGATATGGCGATCTGAAGATTTGGGGAAAAAAGCAGCCAAAATGGATTTTGAATTTTTTTCCGCGCTCCGCCACCGGATGACACGTGTCGCTCGATTCATTCGCAAGTTCATCTTCTGAAAATTCCTGTCTTGACCCTTCCTTAATTTCTTGCCACTTGGACACGTGGCACTATTTTATTGGCTTGGGCCTGAGGGGCGCACTTTGTCCTTTTAAAAATTGGTATTTTTACTTTGGGAAAAATTTCCCACTTCTCCCCATGCTCCGCCACTCAAGTGCCACATGGCACGATTTCATTGGACGCGGGCCCTTCCTGACCATTTCCCTTTTGTTTTTTTCCTTTGGAAAATTTTTCAAAATTTTCCACGGCCGATGAGGTGAAGACACGTGGCGAGATTTGATTCGTTGGCGGCTCTTTCGGCTTTTCGCATCCCACGCGTCCCTCGCATACCTTTGGCCCAGGATGTCCCGAATGAAAATCTCCTGCTTCGGCTGATTCAGGCTTCCTTGTCCCTCTTTGCGGTGAAGACACGTGGCGAGATTCCATTGGCTCTCGGCTCTTTCGGCTTTTCGCGTCCCGCGCGTACTTTTGGCCTGGATGTCCCAAACGAAAGTCCTTTGTTTCGACCGAACCAGCCGGTTCACGTCCTCCGCATACTTTTGGCCCAGATGTCCCAAACTGTCTGGGACAAATATCTCTGAACCGCCTGAAATGGACTGACTTGCGCCAAACCGCCGATCCAGCGTCCCCGCGCGTATTTTTGTCCTAATCGTCCCGAAATGCAGCAAAAAAAGACCGACATTTTTTCCTTGCTTTTGACCATTTCGGCTTTTCACGTCCCGCGCGTCCCCACGTTCCAACCGTCCCCAGATGCTTGTGTAGACCGCCTAGCAGCTTTTCGGTTGATTCGCGCCCGACGTCCCAACTCGTCCCAAGTGTCTTTGCTGGGCTAGGACTTAGCCGATTTTCTCTGTATTTCGCACCAAGCTTGGCTTTTGCAAATTTTTCACATTTTTAAAAATTGTTGGGTTTTCTTCTTGGACAAGAGAGTTAGAAGGAAGCCGAGGGGGCCCCAAAACACGATTTCGGGCTTTAAATCAATCTATTTACTTGGGACTAAAGAATCTAATGCATGTTATCAAAATTACCCTGGGGTGAATTTTGGATAATAGTTTTGCGACTCAGCGGGGTCATCTGCCTGCTAGATGAAGTTACCAGTTTCCTGAAGCATCCATTGGGCATGGAGTCATGAGTTGTAACCTGCAAACTGATCTGAACTTTGAAAACCTCCTCTCTGAGCCACTTGGAAACCCACTGAAATGGAGTTGTTCCCACCAAAATGCCACTAAAATGAACTGTGCAAGAGCAAAACCAGCACCACCAAAACTATGTACAGAACTGAAAATCATACATGCTCCAAATGGAACATGCAGAGTGTGCACAAGCACTTCTTCTACTAAAAGAAAACCTACCTACTCTACTCTAATTGGAAGCAAAGGCAAGCTAAACAAACCTTGTAATTGGTTGTGAGAAATAACTTCCCTTTCTCAAAAGTGGCAGCCATGAAGTTGATTTGGTATTGAACATGGCTGATTGGATGGATGGAAAATCAACAAGAAGCTGGTCTTCCACCTAAATCATCAAGGTATCAGCTGAAGGAAAATTCAATACCTCTTTTAGTTGCTCTGCATTTGGATTGAAGAGGTATGATAGCTGATCCTTGGTACTTTGTAGCTCACCCTCATGCTCAGAAGCAAGCATGACTAGTTGTGACTTCTCCTTTGGCTCCAATGAAGTCAAATACCTTATTGGGCAAGGTATGATCCATTTGATATGCCCATAGCTCTGATTTTCAACTCCAAAAATGGAGTCTTCTTGTAGACCCTCCTGAATGGATGGTGTGGAAGAAATGGTGAAATTCCTCTGTCCTTTCTCTTCCTCCAATGAAGAACATGAAAGATTAAAATCTTCCAATCTTGGTTCCAAAGAGCTGCTATAAGATGCAGGCTGCTGCAAATGAATGTTCTCCTTCATGATAGTAGACTCAAGTGTTTGGAATGTGGATGATGAAAGAGAGAATGGTGGAAACTCAACCGGCTCTTCTCCATCAAAACAGTCCTCCAAATCTGACAGATAAACTGCCTCATGGCTGTCCTACTGCAAATGCTCCACTTCCTCCATGGTGTCTTCTTGATCTATAACTTGACCACCATGGTTTCTTTCACCCTCCAACATTGAGTTTGAGAGATCAAACTCCTCTTCAGTACTAGAACTTGAGAGAGGTGAAGTAGAAGGAAGAACTGAAGGTTCTCTTGTAGCCTGCTTTGTGCTCAAAGCCCTTGGATCTGCACTTTTCTCCTTCATAACTAGAATGTTCTCCTCTTCTTTTGGATCTGGAGCAGCTTCTCCTTTCTCTACTACTTGAAGACAATCTTGCTCTTGATTGAACTCTTCCTCCAGCATGAAGTTTTTCAAGTCAAACTCTTCGATAAGCTGCTCTAGAGGACAAGTTGGGACTGCAAGATCTTCTTCTGAGCTTTCTTCCTTTATGGCTGATTGTGCAACTGAATTGAATCAAGATTCCTTCAAATAGAGTGCCAACATGGGCACTACTTTCTCGAGCAAACCGACCGTTGATCTCGCTTCTTCTTTTTCTCTTCTTCTGCTGCCACAAAATCAGTCTTAACCACCATTTGTTCAACCTTAGCCTCTTCTGTAGGTTTAACCATCAAGGGGATCTTTGTCATCCCAAATTTGGCAGCCCAAACCCTCAAGTTGTCTGTCATTTATTTTCTGTTGGGCTCCTCTTCTTACTGTCCTTCATGGCCGATTTTTGCAATTTCTTCTTCCCCACATGGAATTGGGAATGCAAGAGGAGGGATGGGTTGTAACTCAATTGATTTGGCAATTTTTCGTGGTGGTGGAGGTAGAAACTCTTGTTTCTTTGGAGGAGAGCATATTTATTTTAGCTCTTGTGGAGGGGATGACTGTTTGGAAGGAAAAAGGAAAGAAGAATTGAGGTGTGGTGGAAGATTGAGAGGTGGAGACATGGGATCAACATTTGGGACAACAGATGGGGAATTTAGAATTTGCAATTCCAAATGAGATGATGTTGCTTGAGTAATGGGAAGAGAAAAACTAGATGATGGTGTAGAACTTACCCATTGACAAGGTTGTTCAACAACAAGTGTATAGGCCTCTATTTCTGTTGTCCATTGTGCAAGTTGGGGCAGCATCTTCATCATGAAGTCCAGCTTCTCTTGAGGGCTGAAGTGTCTTGGAAAAGGGCCTCCCCATGGAAAAGGAGTCCTGCAACCAATTCTGAAAGCTCTCATTTGAGTTGTTGCTCTGATCGCACCATCTTCACCTCCATCTTTTAGATTTTCTCCAACAGACCAGCATCTTGCATCTGATTGTCTTCATTATATGCATACTCTTGCTCTTGGAAAGCTCCATAGCCAAACTGATTTTGGCATTGCTGCTCATATGGGTATGTATGCTGATTTTGAATTTGTTCAAAATGCTGATTTGGAGGATTTAAAAACATGTTGGAGGTGGGAAACATTGTTGTGTTGTTGAAAATGTGAGTTCCATGATGGAAATGAAATCATGATTGCACAACTTCATGGAATGGAAAATAATGAAATGGGGGAAAGAAGGATGGATGGGAATGGATGAAAACGGGTCTCGCAACTTCGAAATGGGTTGCTTTGATCAAATGGAGTCGCTAGATGTGTTTGCAAGTGCCTCCAAAGGCTGAAATCTTCACAGGAACACACCAACCTGCAAAATATGAAGTGGAAGACCTCTAAGCTCCCACCGGGCATGACAAAATTGTTAGTGCAAAATCACAAAGCACTTCTCGGATGTTGATCGATTTCTAGGTTGATCACTCTAGCATCTAGTGTGATTGCATAACATTGAATCCTTTCTTTGAGTGTGGGACTCATGAAAATGAGAAAGGAATCTCCAGAGAAGGCTGGTTCCTCTTCCTAAACTACCTGCCACAAGCTATTCCAATGCAGGCAAGCTAATCTAATCCTAATCTAACCATGCCAAGGAGATAGAGAGAGAAAAGGGAAAAACAGAGCCTACACTAAAATGGTGATACACCAGAGAAGGAAAATGTTGAACATCTATCAAAACTGCCATGGAACAAGGAGGGGTGAGCAATGGGAAGGATGGACAGATGCATCACAGGCCCAAGGATAGATTTCACACAGAAAATGTCCCAAAACTCCATGAACACAGCTCCAAACCTGCAATGAACATTCAAACGTGCACAAATACCTGCAATGAAGAGAGGCAAGAAGAAAACAAGTGAAAAACGAGCAAGGATGGACAGATGCATCACGAAACACGTTTTTGTTGCTTCAGAAGTTTGCACAGAACATCATTTTAATGGTAAAAGGAAAAAATGCCATTACAGAGAAGGGGAGGAGGTTTGAACTCCATTTTCAACCCTAGAGAAGAAAAGAAGGGAGGGCAGAGCTGAAAAGATGAACCACACCTTTGAAAAATGAGCCAAATCTGGCTTTATACAATGCATGGGTCGAGCCCAGGAGAGAGAAAATGTAGGAAAATGTGCAAGCAGCCCAACCATTGACCAAAATGCATTCTTCATTAAAATCGGTGGTTGAAACATCACTTCTGGCCATGCTGAAGAAGAATGCGACCCATGTGCATTAAAATCGGTTGTTGAAATGTCATTTCTGGTCATTACCACATGCTTGAGACGTTTCTTGATTTTATCTCTTTAAACTGAACCAAAATGCAAGATTGACCCAGAATCGTGTAGAGAATTTTACCAGCTTTCCATTGATATAAAGAACGTGAAACTCAACTCGGATCGAAAGATATGACGATCTCAAGATTTAGGGCAAAAAAAAGCCAAAACGGATTTTGAATTTTTTTCGCGCTCGCCACCTGATGACATGTGTCGCTCGATTCATTCGTGAGTTCATCCTCTAAAAATTCCTGTCGGGCCCTTGCTTAATTTCTTGCCACTTGGACACGTGGCACTATTTTATTGGCTCGGGCCTGAGGGGCGCACTTTGTCCTTTTAAAAATTGGTATTTTTACTTTGGGAAAATTTTCCCATTTCTCCCCATGCTCCGCCACTCAAGTGCCACATGGCACGATTTCATTGGACGTGGGCCCTTCCTGACCATTTCCCTTTGTTTTTTTCCTTTGGAAAATTTTTCAAAATTTTCTCACGGGCCGATGAGGTGAAGACACGTGGTGAGATTTGATTCGTTGGCGCTCTTTCAGCTTTTCACGTCCCACGCGTCCCTCGTGTACCTTTGGCCCGATGTCTTGAATGAAAATCTCCTGCTTCAGCCGATTCGGGCTTCCTTGTCCCTCTTTGCGGTGAAGACACGTGGCGAGATTCCATTGGCTCTTGGCTCTTTTGGCTTTTCGCGTCCCGCGCGTATTTTTGGCCCGGATGTCCCAAACGAAAGTCCCTTGTTTCGGCCGAACCAGCCGGTTCACGTCCTCCACGTACTTTTGGCCCGGATGTCCCAAACTATCTGGGACAAATATCTCCGAACCGCCCGAAATGGACTGACTTGCGCCAAACCGGCCGATCCGTGTCCCGCGCGTACTTTTGTCCCAACTCCCCCGGCCGCGTGGAACAAGACTGACATTTTTTCCTTGCTTTCGCCCATTTCGGCTTTTCACGCCCCGTGCATCCCGACGCCCCAACCGTCCCGATGCTTTGAAGGGCGGATCGCCTCGCGGCTTTTTGGTTAATTTGTGCCCCGACGTCCCAACTATCCCAAGTCTTGCACCTGGCTAGGACTTAGTCGATTTTCTCTGTATTTCGGCACCAAGCTTGACTTTTGCAAATTTTTCACATTTTTAAAACTTGCTGGGTTTTCTTCTTGGACAGGAGAGTTAGAAGGAAGCCGAGGGGGGCCCAAAAACACAATTTCGGGTTTAAATCAATCGATTTGCTTGGGACTAAAGAATCGATGCATGTTATCAAAATTACCCTGGGGGGTGAATTTTGGATAACAAGTATCATTATGAAGAGGTCATAGAGGTATGAGTTGAATCTTCTACTTGGCAGAGATATATTGTGGAGTTACTCCTTAAGGAGCATTATATGGTGTTTCCCTACTTTAAGGGCATTATTCTGCATGTATTGATTATTTGGGCATCTTGGCCCACCCATATCTCTTGTGTTGTGTTATATTCTACATATTATTCATTTATTATATTAAAATATCTTATCAATGAACTTAGCGCATAGATGATGTATAGAGGGTATGGATGTAAAAGTATGAATACTAGAGTAGACTAGACTCATGTTGTATGAGCAAAGAGAATATGCCACCAAAAATGTGAGATCAACGGGTAACACCCTTGTTATATTTCATCAAATTTATGGATTTAAAAAAATATATATATCTTAATTAAAATAAAATGTTTACAAGTGATCTAATAACAATTGATAACCATGTGCAACTGTAAGGGTCATTAAGATCTACCCAATCCCCTTAACTTCACTCTAATCAAGTGAGTATAATTTGTATACTATTGGTTAAGCCTTTTAAACAAGTCTTGAGAACTATGGGAAATTCCTAGGTGTCAACCTAGAAATCATTCAAAATGTATTCCATCCAACAATTGACACATCAAGATAGGAAAATGGTGAACAAACAGTGTACCAACTAGTTACACTACTTTGGCCAAAGGTTCAAGCATTGCTTTGCAAGCTTAGTTTTGTGTTTGCACACTAAACAAAAAAACTTGTCTCTCATCACCACATAACCATCTCATCACAATTATCTGGATCTCATTTCATTATTTAAAGAATTAAAAATTAGTTCTGAAGAAGCAGGGGTTATGACTTGATATTCCATTTGAGGGGATCATGTCGGTTCCATCTTAGGATCCCTATGGGAAAGGCAACATTCACATAATGCCTTACATCATTATGTACTGGTTATCTTCCCTATAGCCATCCTAAGCTGACATGGAAAAGATTCATATAACAAGAATTTCGTATTAGGATATCTACACGTCAAACCATTTAATTATGATTTCTTATTTACGACAAGTTATTATCTATCAAAATATGTTATCTTTTCTTGATAGAGGTCTATAGTAACTCTTCGAGTTACCATTTTATAAGTAACTCACATCATACTATCATAATGTAATAAGTCATCCTAGGATTATGTTTTTTAACCATGTTACGCATAAACTAAAACCATTCCATAGCTATCGAAAACAATACATATGTTTATATGTCATCATTTAATTAGAATAATACACTTTATCTAATTAGGTAAAATTATCCTATATCATTTTGTTCATTATATTGTTTTTGTAACATATTACGCTCATTAACGATTTAATTGTTCATCCACGATGATACCTTAAAAATACATAGAATTTTCTTAATAGATATTGATTATCTTATGGTTATACACGGTTGATAAAAGATAACACTTTGTTCACCTATATATACATACATATACATATATATATATATATATATATATATATATATATATATATATATATATATATATATATATATATATATATATATATATATATATGTATATGTATATGTATATGTATATATATATATATATATATATATATATATATATATATGTATATGTATATGTGTGTGTGTGTGTGTGTATGTATGTATGTATGTATGTATGTATGTATGTGTGTGTGTGTGTGTGTATATATATATATATATATATATATATATATATATATATATATATATATATATATATATATATAAATAAACTGATACAAAACATATTTGTTCATGTATGGTTATAATTATTATGTGATTCCTAATACATTTAAGAACGTTTGTAATTGTAAACATAAAATTATGCAATTGGATACATTTCTAGGTTCATAAACACATATTCGCATTCATATGATTGCTAAGAAATAAAATTAGCAATTAACAACTATCTTTGGCCTCTTTTCTGTGTTTCTTATTTTATATCTGGTCTTGTACACCCTACATCCCATTCAGTACTTTACTTGTTTATCTTTTATGATCCATAGGGATCCAAAATGAATCTACTTCATCAAAACAATCAACACAAAGAAGGAAAAATGATACACAAAGGTTCTGTCCTTTTTAGTAACAAAACCACCACTTTGTGCAGAGAAAGCGGTTACTGAGAACCGCTGCCCAACCAAGGCGGTGGTCTTGGGACCACGAGTCCGCATTGGGCGACAGTCTTGGCTCTTTCATACAGAAAACAAAAATATGAAACCAACAACCCAGAATTTAGAAGGTTATATGTGTCTCTTATCCTCCATGAACTTTCCCATACTCCAAAGGTACATGCAGGAGGACATGAGAAAGGCTATAAATACATGTTTGTATAAGAGAATAAGATCATCGAAGCATAAAATCAAGTGAGCAAGAAGTTCTTAGTGCTGGAATTGTGTTTTGTAGAAGAAAGGAGTGTTGTGATAGGACAAGAAAGTATTTGGGAGGAAGTGTGAGATATTATCTACTTCTCTTTCTTACTTATTGTAATTTTTGTACTTTTTATTTGGAATTGGCCAATAAAAGTGGGAAGAAAGAGCAATTTCCCTTCCTAACTATTTTTCCTCCTCTGGAGGTTTCAAGGATAAAATTTGTTGGTGTTTTATGAGCTTAAATTCTTTCCTTTCCTGCAATTGTGGATTCTAAGCATAAGTATAATTCATTCACTAGTTATCTCTGTCATTTTCTAATAGAAAGTAGAACAATAGTGTTAATTTGTGATTATGTGGATAATTCCAAAGTTGAAGAGTTTACAGATCATTTTGGTATCAGAGCTAACAAGTATCCAAGACTGTGGTATTCGTTCTTGGATTTGTATGACAGTGACAAGATTTAAAGGTGAAGAGGCTTTACCTTGCGATCCAAAAATTTCTACAAAGAAGTGGAAATAGAGAATTCAAGGAAAAATGGAGGAAGATAACTTGGTCTGTAGAATCGAGATGTTGGAGACCATGACGGATAGGATGTTCAAAAGGCAAGGAGAGCTTGCTGATTTGTAAAATACAACTTCTATCAAACAAGACTCCATGGACTCAGTGGTTTGGGGCCTAGCTGAAAATTTTGGCATGGGAAGGAGCCACAATGAGGAAATTTATGGGGAAGAGCATGAAGAAGAGACTTCAAACACGAGAGAAAAGGTAAAATCTGATCATACTCCTTTTAAAGTTGAGATGAAATTTGATATTAAAAGCTTTGAAGGAAAAAATAGATGTCAAGTTTCTTGATAAATGGTTAAAATAGTTAGAAGTCTACTTTAGCGTCCATAATGTCACTGAGGCATAGAGGATCACCTTTACACGTCTCAAAATGGAGGGACACGCTCTGGTTTGGTGGGAAACCCACCTAACCACTGTGAAAAGAAGAAGCATACTATTATGAAATCTTGGCAAGAATTTAAAGAATTACTTAGAGCTAACTTCTATCCTATTGGCCACAAGAATGACCAAATGATTAAATGGTAGTATTTTAGACAAGGAAGTGGTCAAAGTGTGTAGGACTATACTATGGAGTTTTGGAGGCAAGCCATGTTGCTAAACATGGACTTGGAGGATGAGGATATTCTGACTAAGTACTTGGGAGGACTTCACACTCACCTTCAAAGAAAAGTCATCTCCACCAAGCCCAAAGATCTCAATGAGGCATGTGTGCAAGCATACTACATAGATGATGAAAAGAAGCAAGGAGAAGTAGAGCCAAGGGCAAAGCAATCAACAAATCAGCAAAAAAAAGAGTATGGGAAAACAAGTAACAAGGGTAAGTGGAAAGGGAAAGGTAAACAAGCTGCCACTACTTTAAATACTTGTAAAGATCCCAAGAATTTTTACAAGAACTGTGATATTAATGGTCATACTTGATGCTACATGTTGGAAGTTACATCCGAGTTACATCCGAAGAACCAACCAAGGACTCGAAGAATTCCATGACAGATTATAAGAATAGAAGGGGAGGTGGAAATCAAATATGACTCTGATGTAGATGAAAGGCTTGGATGCACGGCCACCAACATGGACAACTAGGAAGAGGAGATGAGTAGACTATTCTAGATCAAAATACTAGATCAAGAGAACTAAGGTAAATACTTTGGTTGATACCGGTTCTCAATCTAACTTGATTTCTAAAGCAATCATTAAGAAGCTTGGTCTTGAGACTTACGAGCATCCACACCTTTATCCTTTGGGTTGGGTAAAAAGGGTGTTGAAATTTAGGTAACAAGAAGATGTAAGGTCAATTTTGGGATAAATTCCCAAAGTATATTGATGTTTTGAAACTAACGTTATTCCACTTGATGTTTTTGATGTTGTAGTTGGGAGTCCTTACTTGTATATCAAGGATGCTATATTTTTATGAGAAGGAAAACCAAGTATAGATGAGTCAAGGATGGGACCAGCTATAACATCCGAGCACACCAACATAAGACATGGGTTACTATGGTGAGTGTGAACCAATAAAAATGACTTATTTAGGAAAATCATAATCAATTTTGTTTACTTTTGTTAAAGGATAAACAAGATGGGGTAGAAGTTTCAAAGATTTATAACCAGGAAAGCATGATTTGGATAGTATTATTCAATCCTTTTAGGAATTTTTTCAGGCTCCCAGTGGGTTACCACCAAAACGGGAAGTAGAGCATGAGATTCAGCTATTGCTAGATTCCCCTCTACTGAACATCAAGTTGTATAGGAAATCCTTTCTTGAGAGTACTGAAGTAAAGAAACAACTCTAGGAACTACTAAACCAAGGGGTGATATGTCCAAGCACCTCACCATGTGGTTCGCCTATTGTGATGGTGCCAAAGAAGGATGGTTCTTGGAGAATTTTCATTGACTACCGCACTTTGAACAAGATCACCATAAAGAATAGATATCCACTTCCCCACATAGATGATCTCTTAGACCAACTTAAGCATGCCAAAGTCTTCACGAAGTTAGATCTCAAGTCCGGTTATCACCAAGTCGAATATTGCCTTCAAGACAAAATAGGGTTTGTATGAATGGTTAGTACTTCCTTTTGGGTTATGCAATGCACCCGCTACATTTATGATATTGATGAATGATGTATTACGATATTTCATAGATTCATGTGTCATTGTATATCTAGACGATATCTTGATTTGTAGTGCCACATGGGAAGAGCATCTAACTCATTTATAAAAAGTCTTGCAAGTTCTCAAGGAAAAATAACTCGCTTTGTAATATGAAGAAATGTTAATTTTCTAAACAGTCACTTGTCTATCTTGGGCATGTGGTTGGAGGAGGAGAGCTACGAGTGGATCCAACGAAGGTGGAATCCATCACCAATTGGCCAACACTAATAGGATCCATAGAGACTAGGATTTTTGTGGGAGAAGTATAGTACATGCGGAATTTCATTCCGAGTTTCTCCGCGATTGCAACACCTCTACACATAGTGGCCGCAAAGAGTAAGGGTTTTGACTAGGGTAAGGAATAAAATGAATCCTTTGAGTTATTGAAATACAAGATTAGTCATGCTCCAGTACTTGCTCTTCCTAATTTTTAGCAGCCTTTTGAAGTAGAGACAGATGTTAGTGATTACACCATGGGCGCAGTGTTTCTTGAAGGAGGTAAACCCATATGTTATCATTCTGAAAATTTCACTTCAGCGGTTAAAGGATATTCAGTATATGATAAGGAAATGTATGCACTAGTTCAGGAAATTAAAAAATGGAAGAATTATTTGTTGGGTAAAGAAACTATTGTGCACACTAACCAAAAACCTCCCTAGTATTTGTAAGCACAGTCTAAATTAAATCAGACAAGGCACTACAAATGGATGGGGTTCCATTTGGTAATCAAATACAAGAAGGGTAGTACAAATATGGTGGCGAGACATGTTGTCTAGGCTTCACACACAGAGAATTTTTCTTGTTTGGCCACTATCTCTCAGATTGAGCTCTTCACGAAGGAAGCTTATAGAGAGGCATATGCCCATGATAGAGACTTTGGGGTGACATTTCAGCAGTTGCAGTCCCAAGGGATTAAAAGGATAGGGATTGAAGATTGTTATCTCAAGGACGAGCTGCTCTACTAATGAGGGAAGCTTTACATTCCAAAAGAAGAAAGAATTATATTGATGAGGGAAGCACATACCTCGAAAGTAGCGGGACATTTCGATGTTGGTAAGACCCAAGCCCACTTGTAAAGGGACGTGTATTGGCCTAATATGCAAGAAGAAGTATCAAAATTTATACGTGGATGTAAAATTTGTTTTACTAACAAGCCTAAGACTATGAAGGAGGGTTTGTATATGCCTTTGCAGACTGCTACTCGTCCGTGGGAGGAAATTTCTACGTATTTTGTAGGAGGATTACCTGTGTCTAAATATGGCCATGACTATCTATATGTTGTTATTGATAGATTCGGTAAGATGTATATTCGTATGGCGTGTAAAAAAGATAGTAAAAGCACATGAGGTAGTAGATCTTTTCTTTTCTAATGTATGGGTGCATTTTGGTTTTCCAAATTCTATTGTTTCTGACAGGGATTCCATGTTCTTAGGGAAGTTTTGACTACTTTGTGGGACAAGATGGATACTAGGTTATAGAGGAGCACAAATTTCTATCCACAGAAAGAGGTAGTAAACATGACTTTGGTACAGTTGATCATAGGTTATAACAGCAAATACCCAAGGACTTGGGATGATTCCTTAGCCTACATTCATCATTCCTATAACTGGGCAGTACACACATCCACTATGAAGTCATCATTTGAAGCATGCTTGGGATATCTACCTACAAATCTATTGGACATAGCATTTGGGCAGTAGGATGAGGAGGAGACACGAGACATAGAGGTGACTAGAGAAAACAAATTCTTTGAGAGGATCTAGAAAATCCATCTTAAATGCAAAGAATAGCTACGAAATCTCAAACCAAGTATAAAGCTAGGCACGATCTACATATGAGAGAACATAAGCTACATGTTGGAGATAGATTTTGGCTTTACTTGAGCAAAGAGAGATTACAAGGTCAAACATGGAAGCTCAAGCCACTACGATATGGGCCCTTCACCATATTGGAGCAGTTGGGGAAAATGCTTTTCGACTTGACTTGCCACCATTTATGAGGATGTACTCTATAGTAAACCGTGAGAAATTACACCTATATGATCCATCCATGCTAGATGAAGATGAAGGACTACACCTACTACCTTCCCTTGAGGATTACTTCTTGGACTCACGAGGTGAATTGGAAGAGGATGTAGTGCTTTGCAAAAGGTTTGAGAGACTATGAGAGGTCCACAGGAGTATTGGCAGATTAGACTAAAAGGAAGGACACTAAGGCAAGCCCGGTGGTACTCAAAGGAGTAAGTGACGGAATTATTTTCTCATCTACTCCTGCACTAAGCTTTTGTGGGACCAAAATCCTCCTAACCAAGGGAGGTGTGATCCATAGGGATCCAAAATGACATCAAAACAATCAGCACAGAGAAGGAAAAATGATACACGAAGGTTCTTTCCTTTTAGTAACAGGACCGCAGCTCTGTGTAGAGTGGTGGTTACAGAACCATTGCCTAGCCAGGTGGCGGCCCTAGGACCACCGGTCTCA
The DNA here is from genome assembly GCA_018340775.1 of Taxus wallichiana var. yunnanensis. Classification (NCBI taxonomy): domain Eukaryota; kingdom Viridiplantae; phylum Streptophyta; class Pinopsida; order Cupressales; family Taxaceae; genus Taxus; species Taxus wallichiana. Next base: position 926,981,262 of record CM031239.1, on the reverse strand, counting down.
GTTAGGCGACAGTCCAGGCTCTTTTGGATAGAAAACAAAAATATGAAATGAACAACCCAAAATTTGGAAGGTTATCTGTGTCTCTTCTCCTCCATGACCTTTCCCATCCTCTAGTGCATAGGAGGACATGAGAAAGGATATAAATACATGTTTGTAAAAGAGAATAAGATCATCAAAGCATGAAAGCAAGTGAGCAAGAAGTTCTTAGTGTTGGAATTGTGTTTTTAGAAGAAAGGAGTGTTGAGATAGAGCAAGCAAGTATTTGGGAGGAAGTGTGAGATATTATCTACTTCTCTTTCTTACTTATTGTAAATTTTGTACTTGTTATTTGAATTGGCCAATAAAAGTGGGAAGAAAGAGCAATTTCCCTTCCCGACTGGTTTTTCCTCCTCTAGAGGTTTCTAGGATAAAATTTTTTGGTGTTTATGAGCTTAAATTATTTCCTTTCCGTAATTGTGGATTCTAAGCATAAGTATAATTCATTCACTAGCTATCTCTATCATTTTCTAATAGAAAGTAGAACAATAGTGTTAATTTGTGATTCTATGGATAATTCCAAAGTTAAAGAGTTTACAAATCATTTTATGACTTTGGACACCAGCGCCTAGGTTCACTCATCCCCTTTGGGTGCCCCTGACCTCTATCCACTTTACCTACTCTTTTTGGGCCTCTTTTATCTTTTAGGAATATTTTTTTCTTATGGGTCAATCTTCCAATTTTTCATTACAAACTTCAAACAAGGGAATAATATAAATACATAGCTATGTGACCAAAATAAAGGACCAATCTCTAATCATCTACTATCATCACCTAAGCTTACATCCAAAGGCATCTAAGAGCACTAAAGGCATCAATCTAGCATCCATTCAAGGGACAATGAACTGCATTTTCTGCATTTACAACATAGGAAGGGGAATTTTATTTTAACATCCACACATTTTATTTACATTGCTACATCTAGTTATCCCGTTATCAAGCTAACTTGCATAAGGTCATCCTATGGAATGATTTCTACACACACACACACAAGAACTACATGGAGTTTGAGACTTAGTGCGGTGCTTGGTTGTAAGCTCACTCTATTGGGTGATCACCGAGGTCAACCGACTCCCCATATTGCATCTTTCATTTTTGGATTTGATGTGGTATTATGGGTTTTACATGTGAATATTTTTTGGATGGTTATAGTTACCTCGGTGATCATATTACGACACACGGTGATCAACATCGAATACTTGTGACACTCGAGCGACACTCCGTAAATCAAGTTCGACAATTTTCGAGTCACAAGAACCTAGTAGAGGTCGTCAGGTGCTTTAGAACTCCTACCCACCATGGGCATCCGTGTCCACCTTATTCTTAGAGTCTATAATTTATTCAGAGTAGTAATGACACATATCACTTCCTGTTCAGCGGTTTTCCCAATCTACATCAGTCCCGAATCAAACACATATTAGCTAATTTCATTCATCTCTCTCTTACACTTAGGGTTTCATATTTTATTATCTTATTACTTGTTTCAAATATGTATTTTAGAATTTATTTATCATACATGACTCTACAATTAGGGTTTAACATTTTAAATTATATTTTTGTTAAATCGGTAATCCTACTCATCCTAATATTAATTGCCCGATTCTAATAATAAAAAAGCCTTCCCGCCTATATTAAGAATACCACTGATAAAATTTCTAAAATTCTGAATAAAAAAGGCATCGTAATTTCTTTCCTTCCCATCAACACCCTAAAAAGGAACCTTAATTCACTTAAAGATAAAATTAAGAACAACCTCAATAGTGGTGTATATATGATTAAATGTTCATGTGGAAAACCTTACATTGGTGAAACAGGGTGATCAATTAAAACTCAAATTAATGAACATGATAAAGACATTAAATATGACTTTATTGAACATTTTGTGTTAGCAAAAAATTCTCTCAATACTAAGCACACCATTTGTATGGACTCGGCGTTGGTTATCACCTCGGAAGAAAATTTTGTAAAAAGGCATCTTCGCGAAGCCATTGAAATAATGCACCATGATAATAACATCAATAGGGATAGAGGTTGGTTTTTAAGCAATACCTAGAAACCTATTGTTGCGAACCTCCTAAATAACTAATGTATTATATTCATTCATTTTATTTATAATTTAATTTGTTGGAATAAATTAATTTAATTCATTTCATTTATAATTTTAGTTTGTTGGAAATTAAAATTCTCGTTCTAATAGGTTCCTCCTTCTAATTCATGTTGATTGTTCTATTTGTGATTCTTTTTCATGCTAAGAATGTGTGAGGCTAATTAAGTTAGTATTAATTAATAATGAATTAACTCTTAATTTATTTCTTGGTCCCTTATTGCAATAAATTGTTATTTACATAAGTGATAATTAATAATCATATATTGCTTTGATAATATTTTATGGTCATATTTGTTAGGTGACATGGTTATTTATCTTGAATAAAATAAAATTTTAATCTAGCTATGTTTCCTCCATATTTCCTTGAAATTTTATTATTATTTCCTTTAAATATCGATTTCTCATTCCTATCTCGGCTATAATTATTTTCCCTCCCATTTGATATTTATTAATAAAATGTTTTCAATAATCTTATCATATCATTTTATTTTGTTTGTCCCTAATGATAGGTCCAGATTTGTGACCTAAAGCATTGGACTTCTATAAATTCATACACAATTTTTCTAGATAAAATTGGCACTATGTCAAACTATGGAAATTTCATAAAATCAACTTTTTTAATTTAATAAGTACAATAATATATTTCATTGTTTAGTAGTGTTGAGTTCACCGTCATATTATGATCATTATATAAATATTATTGTTCACTCATAAAGAAGTCATAAAATAGATAGAATATCAAAAATTACTTTAATCATTGTCATTTATACAATGTTGTAAAACAACCTTAAAAACTTTCATATTTTACCAATATGATGTCAAAACAACAAATTTTATATTTAATAAACAATAGGAATTATTCCCAAAATAATTAACAATTATTAGAATAGTACATTAGGCCAAATGCATGTATACCTACTTGCGAAGTTTATACATTCACGTTTACAATCAAGTTAAATAATTTGAATCGGATAATAAGCAATCATTGCATGACGAAATCATTTGTAATCAATCCAATAAATCACTTCATATCGATTAGTCCATTATGCATGTTGTAGAAGAGAGAAAATTGTATACATGGTAAGTTCAACGAACTAGAATGAATTATCCACTCACATTCATATTACATTAATTTGAAATAAAATAATATGATAATGTCATCTAATGAAAACGCAAAATTCCTAATTTACATTTATTAAGTATGCATGTCAATAATCAAATGGAGTGATATTACACTGTGTAACTATTTTTCCAACTAACCAAGAGTCCAACTAAAATCATTTCCATACATACTTATACCAACTGGACAATTTTTATAACAATTAAACAATGAGAAAAATTTCATCTTAACCATAGTCAATCCATATACTATGTCTCATAATCAAATGTTGAGTTTCATCTGAATTCAACAAAGGAATTTTAATTAATGCACTTGTTTATTCCAACTAATCAAACTCTACACCCCCAAAAGTAAAGCTTAACCACTTCTTTAAAAATTACAATGGAGATGAAACAACAATAAATTTACAAGGATTTAATTACCATTTTTATACCATCTAATAATTTATTATTACAATTAACACAAGGTCCAATTATTCACAAGATACGTGATATTTAATTTATTATACAACCGAGAAAGACAGAGACCAATTATTCAAATTAGCAGTTAAGTTCTTTATTCAGTAGAGAATAAAAAATTGCACTTCTATCATACACTATATTGTAATAGTGTCTCATCCTTTAGAACTAAATAGCAAAAAAATCGGGTTTTCATCAATATCAAAGAGCTCATTTGAGCTATACCCATTTCTAAACTACTTGTTGGTTATGGAGCCTAATCTTATTTTATATGTATTTATTCATTGTAAAATTTGGGCCATTCATTATTAGGTCACAAATCTAACAGTATAGGTTAGGGTGGTTTTTTTCTTTGTTTCCCTAAAAAGGGCTATGAGGTGTGGCTCATTTGTATTCCTATTTTTATTGTAATCATGAGGAGATTGTGATAGAGAGAAGAGGAAGTTATAGTAGATTTTTTGTAGGGTGTATCCCTTCTTGTATTTTGTTGGATGGAATAAAAGGATTGGTTGTTTTGTGGATGTAGCCTGGATCTAGGTGAACCACGTTAAATATTGTCTCTGAGTTGTGTTCTTTTATTTTTGCACCTTTAATTTTAGATTCTATTAATGTGATTCTATGGGATTGTTCTGCATAATTTTTATCCCTTATTTCCTAACAAATAATATTCCCGAGAAGGGATTTAAATACATATTATATCATAAAAAGAAACCAACACAATTTTTTTCATCGGCATGAAGAAAACCCATCATATATTGTATAAAGACTCAAAGTGATAACCCAAATCTTCTAATGAATATTTTATCGGATTTTTCTATATTAATACGTTTTTAAGAAGTGAGAGATAATTCTCACAATCAACCAAATGGTTTCCATATATATATATATATATATATATATATATATATATATATATATATATATATATATATATATATATATATATATGCGTGTGTGTGTGTGTGTAGTTTGGTATGGTATTTTCCTTGAGGATCTGATTCGATACCTCAAAACAACCTAGGTTTATTCGATTGGAGTTTCGCAATCGAATAAACCTAGGTTGTTTTGAGGTATTGAATTAGATCCTCAAGGCAAATACTATAGCAAATTGGATATAATCTCATCCAAATCATACGCTATATCTAACAATCAAAACTAAAAAGAACCCAAACAGAGAAGGTCGAATACTCGCATTTCCAATCGATAAAATAAAATCAAAATGCAAACGGACCATGGATTGAGCATTTAAACCATAAAACCCGGAAATGAAATCAACAAGGAAAACCATATTTATAAATACCCTTTTGTTTATTGGTGTTTCGTTGAGTTTTTCTATCAATTTTTCTGTTATAACTTGCAAATATTCCTAGATTCAAAACCAAAAAAGAAAAACCAAATAAAATTCTTCATTTCAAAGTAAAATGATATAATCGAGTTAGAAATTCATGCCCGTAAATAGAATACACCTTTTTCCTTTTTCCTATTTCTCTCTTGAATATCTAAAACTTTGATGCCCAAAATCAATCTCCTAAAAACGTCCAATAATAATAACAAACCAACTTGGCCATTTTAAAACAATTCCTAAATGCATGCTTTAAATTTACAGGAATAGAGCCCTAAAAACTCCATACTGATCCTCCAAAAATGGCAATAAAAACCCACAAGATGCGAATGGAGGAGAAAAATTGAAGTTGCATGTTTTTGGCTTGCTTTACAAGCTTGCAACTTATAAGAAATTTGTACCAAAATAAATGTCATTAACCACTTGCAGATGCACTATTGTCTTGGATCAACTTGCCACCTATTCCCTCCAAAACCATTGCATGGTGATTCGGGCGTCAAAGACTCACATTTAAACATTATTAAACTTCTTTCTAAATGTTTTAGCGTTGGTGACCAAATCAATAAATATTAAACCTTTCTCACCAACTTAAATGCAAATTATGGTCGATGACCATATAGAAATGAATCAATATAATCGTCTCATGGTTAATGACCAAAACCAACAATCATAACTTTTAACGAAGTAAAGTTTATATGGTCTATGACCATTATACACAAATCATTCAATAAACAATAACATTGTATTATGGCCCAAGGCCAATACTTACACAATTTTAATTGCTCTTTGATATGTGACCATTTAGACTCATGATTTATTATTACCAAATAAGGTGATTAAACCATTAAACATTTACCATATCGACGATCAAAGACCCTTTTCAAGAATCGGTTAAGAAAAAAAATTAATTCGTTGCGGTGTCTATGACTCGAGAGTTTTCCATTTTGAGGAGAATTAGAACTTTAAAAAATTAAACATCACATTATTATTACCTTAATGATCGTGGTCTACGACCAATCAAAAAAATGTTAGAAATAAACAATTACTTCACAAAGCGGTCTAAGACTAATTCCTAAACATCATAAACATTTCAAAGCAATTGAAGCAGTCTAAAATCATCAATAACTATCAAATCATTAATTACAACTAACAATGGTGATGTACAACCACCAAAACCAAATACAAATGTGGGGTGTGACAGCCAACTGTGAGAGGGGGAAAATACCCAATGTGTGTCTTAGGTTCAATGATGACATCCTTCTTAGTATATCCAAGACAATTCAATAATTTAAAAGTACAAATATTATGGGGATTAATATGTTCAATCAAAAAATTATATATAGGATGTCAATTAATAAAAATGGGAATATATAATGTTTTAGAAACAAAACCATCTACCATATAGGTATTATCAAAAGTAATTTAATGGGAAAGTAAGACATGGTAATAACAATACCAATCATAACATAAAATATGTGATCATAAAAAGGTGGAGGTGATACAACATGGTAAGCATTATGGAAATATGAGGTAGATTTAGTAGTATCATGTTATAGAAGTGGATCACTAAATATTTTGAGCTTTACATTATCATTATTGTTAGTAGGAGGAGAAGAAAAGAGAATTATGAGAAGAAAAACTACATTGCTGAAATGTAATGGAAGAGTTTTATTTATATGTAGGGATGATGGTTATATAGTTACAAAATAGTTCTTGTTATCACCAAAAACAACACCCTCCGATTTGTCATGCCTGTGTGAATGAGAAACCAAGTGTTTTTGGGTAACATTGGACCATCTCTCAAGTTGTGGGACTTGCTACTTGAGATGGACCTCCAGAGAAGGCTAGTTCCTCTACCTAATCCTAACACTAAACTACTTCTAAGGAAGGAAATGCGACTATCTACTCCTAATCTAACAATTCCAAGGGACCAAGGAGAGAGAGAGAGAGAGCATGAAAATTAAGAAATCCTACACTACAAAGGTGATAGCACCAAGAAAAGGGGGTGAAATATCCTACTGAGGGAGAATACAAAAAGAAAATGGAGTTGAGAGAGGCCAGACCAATGTGACATAGACCCAGATCTTCATTTACCACTAAATCTCCATGAAACACAACATCTTGCACCTGCAAATGAGACATACATGCATAGAAAAACAACAACAAAAATAGAGGGGCAAGGAGATACAACAAAACAATGCAAGGGTTGAAAGAACACCATGAACACAATTTTATTGCTCTTAGAATATGCACAATCCATTACATTTTTGAAATAGAGGCACAAATACACTTGTCAGGCCCATGAGAGGGTTTACAGCTCAATGGTGTTGAGAATTTTTTTTACAGAGTTTCCCCACATCCCAGAATATCTCTCTAGAATGTCTCCTAGAATATCCCCATAGAATATTCCCATAGAATATCCCCTAGAACCCCCTCAATATCCCCCTCAAATGAGAAGTGTTTACAATATATAGAAAATGAATGAGAGAAAGAGAAAGAGTGAAACTCAGATTTCTTCTCTCACCAACCAAAAACTACAATTAAATGGTCTAAAATGGCATGGGAACCCTTACAAATCATCTTACATATGTACTTTAGCTTCTAGAAGAAGAAATGGGGTACCATACTTCATTAATTGTGGTGGTTGGGCACAAACTGTGTATTTCCATGCTAGAGACATTTTCCAATTTTTTGCACATCTAACCTCAATAAAATTAATAAATCTAGTTTCTGTGGTGTAGAGGACATCGTGCTCATTTCAGAAAGTCAAATTTTGTGAAAAATGGAGCTCGGGTCAAAAGTTATGACCATTTGAAGTTTGGAGGTCGGGTGCGGGAGGAATTCATCGAAGGAGGGTGTGTGGCAGCAAAAAAAAAAGAAGGCACGCGACAAGAAGGGTGTGAGAAATTATGCAAGATGAAGAGTAGGGACTTAGCCAATTTTAGGCAAGTCTGCAGAGGGGCATGCAAAGAGGAAGGCACAAAAGGAGCGTGTGCAACAGAAAGCGCGGAAGGGGAAATGGAAGGAGAAGAATGTAAAGGGGAAGCAAGAAGGTGCGCAAGGGCACATGGAAGAATTGCAGAAAGGAAACAAGGCATGAAGAAAGATACAAACACATGAAAGGAAAGAAGAGGGAACTATGCATGTAGGTGCACGCAACAAGAAATAAGGAACACTTCGCAATGTATGGAAGCAAGGCACGAGCATCCAATTGAGGAAGGGCACGCAATAGGAAGACCAGGGGATAGCCGATTTTGAAGGAAATATCAGTAAAGGGGTGCACAAGAAGCATGCTCAACCTGAAATGTGAAACATAAGATCCAGAATCAAAGTATAAGTTATCCAAATAACTAGGAGAGTTATTTGGATAACAGATATTAGTTATAACTTCTTAGTAACTACCCAAAACTAAATAGTTCATTATATATTCAACACCCCCTCTTAATGACAAAACCAGAAACAATATCAATTTTTCCTGAAATTTTACAAATGTTCCAAATCCCACATGGTTAGTCCTTGGATCTACATATCATTTTATAGGTTGTACTTTGAAATCAGCAGTCCATTGTTGTCTTGTGGTTATCAAATGGAGAACTGAAAATAAGGATCTAGTCGTGTGTATAGAGGATATGGAAATTGGTTCACCGATTCTTCATTATGTGATTCATCGACCAATGATGAATCATCAATGGTTGAGAGTGTCACTCCATCTCCAAAGTGCTAGAATCATAAACTTGGAGAGGTGGATTGAGAATTTTTTTGCAAGATTTTATATCCTGTTGGAGTCTATACATAGACTATGTTAGCCTACAATCAAAGTAACCTCTAATGTGTCCTTACAACACCATGTAATGCCCATCCAACCTTTTCGGGAAGAGAAATGTGACCATATGTGTGGTATGAGTTAGAACCAACTCTGCAATAGTAAGAGAAAAAATATTTATGTCTCAAAGAATGGGAGAAATAACCATCTCCCTAGTAGTAGGAGTGAAAACCAACTCCTCTTTTGTCTCATCTATTTGCTAATTTATCTCCCTCTATTGGGAAAATTATTTCATAACATAAGGAGAAAATTATTCAAGCTCTATTGTACTTTGAGCAAGTACCTCTTACTAAGTGAATTGGCATGTCATCTCACTATACACCTTTAGTACATCTAAAATAGTGGAGTCTCCATCCACAATAAATTTTTATTCGAATGAGGAAATTCATCCTCCCAAGGCACCTTCACCTCCAGTATATCTAGTATACTGGATACTCCCTATAATAAGTGCATGTAGGTTGATTGTATCCAAGTCAACACATATATGAGGAATGGATTCCTCCCAAGGCATTGTAGCCTCCTGGACATCTTATATGGTGGATTTTTTCTCCACGCATGAATTCCTCTTAACCATAACAGGATCAAAAATATGATATTGTCCACCTTGCCCAATACCAAGGGAAATCATCCATCTTTGTTTCACATCAGATATAACACACTTCTTCCCACATAAATCCACATAAATATTGGGATTTTTAGTTAATTGATGAATAGATAGAAGATCCTTTTGCAAAGAAGGTACTTATCTAACATTTTGCTCCAATATTTTACGAGCATTATCCAATACAATGCATATATCTCCTATCCATTATACTGAAGTGATTCTCCATTAGATAGTACTACTAATTCAAAACATATATTTCTAGTAAAGGAAATATACCAGTCCCCACAACATGAAAAGTGTTTGGATTCTCTGGATTCAATGATCTAGCAACTAGTACCACTATCATGCGAGCATAATGTCATAAGACAATAAATATCATGCCCATTATCTGAATTCCACTCTTCTACAACTGCTACCACATGTTCATCATCACATGGATTTTTGTTCTATTGTAAAAGATCATACTTCCAATTCCGATGATCCTTCTTAAGGTGCTCAACCATGTGACAATGATAACATGTGACCTAATACCAAGTGGAGGACTCACCGAATGACATCTCCACTTTCCTTTTGACTGTGTGATAGGAGAACTCTTTGATTGGTCACAACTAGATTATGCTGAATTTGTCTCTGCTCATTTTGCAACATGTACAAACTCACCTTGTCAAACATGATAGTTTGAATTTCAGCCATTAAATGGATTTTCTCCATAAATGACTCATACAATGAAGGTAAGTTGTTTACAACTAGAGCTAATATATCATCATCATCTACCTTTTTGTTGATGGAAGATAATGGGTATCTAATTATATTATTAAGGAAAGGAGATTACAATTCTGGTGGCTCACAACCCTTTGCCCACCGTAGAGCGTTAGATGGTTATTACCAAAAGCTTAGAAACGTCCTTCTACGAGTTGACTATTGAATTTAAATCATATTCCCTCACCTCTTGCTTCAATCCCAATACACTTCAGCCTCATGAAAGTGGTGCTTTGACCTCCATTTCCCCTTTGCTACATGAGAATCCAATTTGAAATCCTTCATATTAGTTGTAGATAATATGACCTCCAACATGCCCTCCTTGTATCGAACCATCCCCTATCACCCAAAACACATGGTAGGCCCAACTTTCATCCATAAATACCTTAGGATCCTTGCATTATTGCAAAATTCACCCTTGATGGTCTCCTGTAAGATGAAAATTTGGGTATTACTTACACATTCAAGTCCCCTAATAAAAATATGACCTCTTGTTATTAATCCCCGAATATATCATCCTTAGCAATATGATGTATGTTATAAGATATGAAGGGTATGGATGTGGCTTACATGAACAAGGTGTGTGGGAACCTCTTCTAGCACATGAAAAAATGGATAGATATGGTGTTGGTATTCATCCATATGGAGAAAAACCTCCATAATTTGATGTTTCCTCTTTTGAACGTGAGGATATCTCTTCATATTATGATAGTGAACCAGAGTCCCTTTGTAGTCTCTATGAAGATCTTTCCTCCATGAACCTATTTTATGACACTGTTATTTTAATTTTATCCCTCCATTCCTTAACTAGACCTCGTACACCCATCCCTCATTAATTGGGACCAACAACAACACATACCAATTGATCTATTTCGAAAGACAAAGCAATTGGAGAATTCATCAAGTTACGCGATGATGTACATATAGGAGATTACAAGAAAGGATTCACTATCATCCTCAATGCATACACTTATTTCAGGGAGGAGGTTTAGTTCTATGGTCAACAAAAATAGAAAGAGGCCAAAATATCTTCACAAAAACCTAAAAGTAAAAATACAATTCCTACACTGAAAACCTCTATGAGGCACTTGTGGAAAAACAAACTAAAAAATCAAAAATGGATAAAATAAGTGATCATTTTATTGGTGATAATCTCATTGATATGTCAATAGAGGAAGAACTCAATTTCCCTCCTAACCCTATGCGTATGGAGGATGGTTCAAAATTTTGGTTGAAGAGACTATCAATGTCAACATTGGTACAAAGGACGAACCTAAAATTATTTTTACTAAAAGTTTATTTTTCGCACATGAACAAAAGGCCTTTACTATTCTCCTTGTAGTGTTTTTGGATGTATTTTCTTGGTCTTATATGGATATGTCAGGCTTGGATCCTTCTTTGGTTGTGTACAACCTAGTTATGCATGAATCAATAAAGCCTATTAAACAAAAATTACGTAAAATGAATCCATATGTATCTCTTTTGGTTAAATAAGAGCTAGAGAAGTTATTGGAAATGGGTTTTATCATACTTATTGATTATTCAAAATGTATCTCCAGTGTCATGTCATTCAGTATCTAAATTTTCACAAACTTTAAGGACATCATTAAAGTGTGTTCTAAAGATGATTTCCCTCTTCCAAATATCAACATGATTATTGAGTCTACAACCATCCACAAAATTTTACCCCTCATGGATGGGTTCTCTGGCTATAACCAAATCAAAATTATGGAATAGGATCAACATAAATCTAATTTTACTACTCCTTGGGGAATTTTTTACTATAAGGTCATGTCTTTCAGCCTCAAGAACATAGGCACCACATATCAGCATGTCATAACTAAAATATTTCATGATATGTTGCATGATATTGTAGAGGACTATGTGGATGATATCCTTAGTAATTCTAATACCGGAGCAGAGAAATCGGTGATCCTTTATCATATATTTGAGTGACTAAGGGATTATAAGGCCATATTAAACCCGAAGAAGTGTTTGTTCGAGTGTCATCTTAGGAAAACTATTGGGCTTCATCATTTCCAGAATAGGAATTGAAGTGGAGCCAGAAAAGGTCATTGCTATCAACGAGATGCATCCTCCCAAAAACCTTAAAAAATGCATAAATTACAAGGAAAAATTCAAGTTATTCCCATATGCATATCCCATCTCACAGATAAATGTCATTCATTCACCCATCTTCTTAAAAAGGATGTTGATTTCCACTGGGGTCCTAATTACCAACAAGATTTTTCCCAACTAAAGAAATACTTGGCTAATCCACATGTTTTAGTACCACCCGTCCCAGGTGAACCCATACTATTGTATATCTCTTCCACTCAATTTTTATTTGTGTTCTCTTGACACAATATGATGATCAACACAAAAAAATCATTTATTACATCATTCATACATTAATCTTGTATGAGATCAACTATCCGCAAATTTTAAAAACATGTTTGACCATTGTTTTCACTTTCTAGAAGCTTCGTCATTACCTCCTAAATAACAAAACCAATCTCATATCTAAATTTTACCCACTCAAGTACCTATTATAAAAATGCATGCTCACTTTGGGAGGATGGCCAACTAGATCATTTTACTAAGTGAGTTCGACATTGAATATGTCCACCAAAAATTAGTAAAAGGACAAGAAATTTCCAACCAATTGGAAAAAGAAACCTTACCATATACGAACCACCGAGTCTAGATTTGTCGATGCTTCCATTTTATACATTGAAGAATATTCTACCTATAAAATATAATTTGATGGGTCGTTCACATTTAATGGCTTGGGGGTAGGATTTGTTCTTATTACCCCTACATATGATCTTATTCCGTAAGATTTCATACTTGTATTTCCATGTACAAACAACATTTTTGAGTATGAATCTCTCATTGCAGGTTTAAAATTCTCTATAAAATGGAATATCAAACAATTTGAGGTTATAGGCGACTCACAACTCATCATCAAACAAGTGAATGAATAATATGAAGGAAAATATGAGAATCTTGTCTTTGTAGAATCACATGGTGGACATCCTGAAAGAGTAATTTGTTTAGATCACCTTTTAATAGGTCCCTCGAGCACTTTGAATAGGACAAAAATGTTATGGATACTATTGGATCATTTATACAATTATCACTAGATACCGAGATTTCAGGTTCCTCATTGATCATCTTATAGTGTCTACTTACGAAATGGCAAAATCATGTTTGGTATTTGAATTTGTTGGTCCCTTCTCACCTTAGTATGTAGATATCTACAATTACTTACAAGATAGTACCTTCCCACCTAACATTTCTCATTCCCAAAAGAGAACCTTTATCTAGTGAATAATGTGTTACACCCTCTTTGGGGGAACTCTCTATCATCAAGGCTATAATGGGAATTTGTTGCATTGTCTTAATTTTGAATAAGCTATCCAAGCCATTAAATAGGTGCATGAAGGCATCTATGGTTCTTACACTAATGGCATGGTCCTCGCAATTAAACTTCCATGCATCAGTTATTACTAGCCTACTATGGAGGAAAACTATTTTTAGTACATGAAGAAATGTGTCCTATGCCAAAAGCATGGAAATTTAATCCATGCACCATCTTAGTATTTCCAACCCATCATTACACTTTGTGACCATTTTTTAAAAGGGGTCTCAATCTCATATGGTATCTTACACCCATTTCACCTAATGACCATAAACACATCATTATAGCAACTGATTACTTTACCAAATGGGTAGAAGCTATTCCTCTCACCTGTGTTACTGGTGCTCAAATCTCAAATTTTATCATGACCTCATTATTTTTTGTTATGACATCCCTTCTACTATCAGATCGATAATGGAAAATTATTTAAGAAAAGTAAAGTGAAATCTACCAAAAATTAGTCTACTCCTTATTACCCTTAAGGTAATGGGTAATCCGAGGCCACAAATAAAACTCGTATCTGGATTATGGAGAAATTGGTCAGTAAGACAGGTCATAAATAGCATCTCCAAATCCATCCTGCCTTATGGGCCTACCAAACTTCAATTTGCACACCCACATGTGCAACCTCGTGTTCCCTTGTATTCGGTATTGAAGCTATCATCCCCTTAGAGATTAAGCTTCCCTCTTTGTGAATATCCTTGAAATACTATCTAGATAATGAAGAGGACTATAAAGTAGCTAAACTAGTCGAACTTGAACTGCTTAATGAAAAACACCTCAATGCCTGGATCCCCTCAAAGTGTATTAGAATCAAATGTGTGCTAGCTACAACAAGTGCATGATCTCTCATTAATATGAGGTTGGAGATCTTATTATTAAAGAAAACTAGTTCAATACCACTAAAGAGTGTGAAAAGAGAGGAAAAATTGAGCCTAATTGGTTAGGACCATACATTATGGTCGTAAATTTTGGTTCGTGTGCTATTTACTTATCATGATGGTGAAGAGCTCTAAGATCCCATGAACATCATGCATCTCAATCATTTCAATACCTGAGATTATAGGCATTTCAAAAAATCATATAAAAAACCAAAAATAAAAAAACATCAAAAAACTCACAAAATTATTAAGGAGAAATAAATCCGTTCAAATGTGAAAACCACATAATTGTGGCACTTTGGACAGGTCCTTTGGTGAAAACTAGTTCCCGACACCATAGGAGGACTCTATTGTTCACAAGCACCTCATTTTTAGGGCATGATCGACTCTTCCTAGCTTTATCCTTAGCATGTCTTCTTGTTGAGCCTATCCCTCTTGGGCTTGATCTGGCTTATCCTATTCTCGTATGTATGCACAAGATTTTCCTTGAATATTTTCTTCTCTCACCGAGTGCATCTCGGCGCTAGGTTATTCATGTACATAGTTTTGGAAAACCTAAAAATATTAAACATTCAAAACATATAAAAATCCAAAAACATTGGTAAAATCTTAAAAAAATCCTAAACATTTCAAAACTCTAGAAAATTCAAAAACATTAACAAAATCTCAAAATCCAAAAATAGTGAAAAACTCAAAAACACTAAACATTGGAAACTATACCACAAAACATCCTACTTTAGTGCTTTCTAGTTCTAGCACATGACATGTGGATCATATTATGATCTTCTTTCATCAAAAATCTTGTTTTCTTATTATGTTTGTCTTCCCGACATATATCATTACTCGAGGAAGTTTCATAGTGCATGTTTACTTTTCTTGGGAATTCTATGTCCTCCATCTAATCCCTTGCATGTATCCTTTCTTGGGGCACCATTTTAACCCTTTTGTATAACTCAAACATTTAGGTACTGAAGTTGGATAACAAAAACATTAGTACAATTGTCTTAAACATTGTTTGTTTAAATGTATTTGATACATGCTTTTAGTTTGTTTTTTTACTTGTTTGTTTACTTTCTCGTATTGTATTGCTTATGTATTTTTCTTTGATTCAGTCCTTTAGCATTGCACAAAAATTAGTATTATGGATTTTCATGTCATTTTACCCTTTTTTTGTATGCTTACATCAAATAAAAAGGTACTTCGAGCCATGACAATACGTAAGTTACACTACGATATTTCCATCCATCATCTATCAATTTTTCCATTATAACTAACTCCTTGTTCTACCCAACATTCCTTCACACTAACCTTTTCTATTCCTTCTAACCTCTTTGAGACACGCTTCTAGTAATATCATGTTTCTTCCCCTCCCTCACTCTCTTGTATAATCCTCATTGTGCAAGGGCTCCAAAAAATCAATCAAATTGAACAATGGCCAACCAAACCAAGTTTGAATCCCACTTTCTCGTCACCATGATCATTCTCCTCTTATTTTCAAACATCATTCAACCTCTTATATCACCCCATCAACACTCAAGGGGCATCGTCCATCCTACTAATTCTTCTTATACTCATACAAAATTAAAATTTTCTACTATCTTTGAATTGGTGTCGCTTGTGCTACACCACATCTAAGAGGGGGAAATGTAGATATCTAATTTTGACCGCATAATTTTAATACTAAAATTGCATTATTTTTCTTCTTTACCATCATTTCATTATAATTAGTTATTTCCTACTAATTATCTAACATTCCCCTTTGTCTCAGTCAATTAACGACACTTCGTTAATTAACTAGACTTGTCCCTCATCGGTAAAAGTGTATGCAGGTGAGGGAATGTGTACCATGGGCCGTGACTCGAGCTGACCTTAGGTTCGATAGATGCAAACTTGTGCTCCTCTCCCTCTCTCTCCTTGTGGTTGTTGTATGGGTGCAACCTAAGTGTAACTATGACTATGTTTAGCCATATCGAAGTGGTGGCAGGATGATTCAAATAGAGATGATGACAATTGTACTATTGTTATGATATTTTACGAGTTGAGGCTCAATGTTCTCGAGTGCCAACAACTCATTGAGTACCCTATGGTGGCTAGATAAGGCCACATAATCATCGTAATGTGTATTTTATTAATAAATTGAATTTTTATATCTCATTTCGCAAGGACCGTATTTTCTTGATTGCCATGTTTATATTTTGGGCATTTCATTGGTTTTTGGTACTAATATGTGGATTTTTGCACTAAATTTGGCTATTCACCATTTGTTTTTCTTGGATTTGGATCTTCTTTTAAATTTTAAAATTTTACCGCCTTGCCCAAGGCTTGTACTTATCCACTTGGCATTTGAATCGGATTGTTATGTTGGTTCTATTATCATGATCTGTAGAATAGGGTCATGGGATGCACCATGGAATGGTGGGACCTATGGGCCCACTTCTTCGTATGGGGGGTATGCCCCAAGGAGTTACAAATAACTAGTGGGTTGTTAAACCACACGTTATTATGTCACTTGGGTTAGGAGTGTCTAGACTCTATGTGCCTAAGGCCATAGGGAAACCGACCTCTTTGGGGAGTGAAAAGGAAGATTATTTTATTTATTTCTAATTGACGGAGGCATAAGAGATTGAGGGAGGCATAAGAGACTTGAGGGAGGAATAAGATACTTGAGGGAGGCATAATAGATTGAGGGAGGCATAAGAAATTTGTGTGTGTATGTGATTGATGCTTCGGGAGGTATGCAGAGTTATTATGATGTTTTGGTTGTGGTGTTATGTTGTATGTGTTACTCATGTTAGTTGGATATGTTTTGTGATGTTGTGGATATGGTGTTGATGCCCTTTTGACACTATGTACCTATAGTTATTGTTCTGAGTTATGTGAAACCTTCATCTGTGGAATTGTGGAAAATTCTGGTTGTTGAAGTACACTTTTGTTTGAATATTGTATGTCACTCATAGGTGTGTGTCAAGTATGATTTCATGTGGACAGAGCATGTTCTCTTCCATAATTTGGTTAAGCTCTTGTGGTGTGGTACAGTCATGATAGTATGTAAAGTTATGCTTGTGAATCCTTAGTGTTGTGTATGACCCCGGTAGGGTGTTGTGATAGCAGTTCATGTTGGGCACCCTCAAGAACGAATAAACTAAAATTCTACAATGAAATTTTAAAGAACTTGGATTAGGAATAATGTAAACAGAAAGAGACTAATTAAATAATGAATAAGAGGAAACTGCAAATCTTCACAGAACCTTGAAAGTTAATCATCCTGCTAAAAATTTCTAAGGCCACCCCGTGGCCATGCTTTAACGATTAAGTTTTAACCACAGGGTGTACTTTCACCTTTATCTATTCCTCGATGATAACCACTTCTCCTTCCTTCAATGTTATGTCACATTGAGGATGATGCTTTCTTAAGGGGAGGATAATGTAACGCCTCATTCGATAGTTAATTTAGTTCCCGCTTCGGTGACCCTATTTCTAGGCATCAAACGTTTGTGTGAGTCTATGTTTGTCGTTAGTTGGCTTGAACTTGTCACGGAGAAGGATTAACATCCTTCCTCCCCGTATTGTCTTTTTGTGTCCTTTTCGGTGCTTCCTGTGGAGGGCCTCCATAGTGACCTATTCGATTACCCTGTTAAAGGCAAATCGTGTTTTGGTTTTGTCGTGTTTGATTGTCGGCCCTTATTAATACAATTAATATTATTTTTTTAAAGTTATAAAATAATAATATTATTATTATTATTTTAGTTTTTGATTAACAATTATTTTATTTTGTGTCGATTTTCATGAATATTATTATTAATTACCTTTAAGTTATTTTATTTTATTATTGACCACTCTCATAGACCAATCCCCGATTCGCACAAGAGGAGCTTGTTGTTGGTGGCGCCTTTGTTTAGGACGTGGTGTTCATGTTTAATGTTTAATGTTTTCTCCTTGGCCGTCTAGGCATCCTTGCATGCTTTGTAATTATAGAAATTTGTTGGTAAAACATTTATTTTTTGTTTATGTGGAGGCATCCACCCACCCCACCATTTACTCATCCTTGTTGGCTGCATACACTAGTTTTTTTGTTTTTAAAATAAAAGACCTAGTCATTAGTGGAAATGCATGGGAAGTTGGTCACCTACCATTTAATAAATCCTTCTTTAATGCTAGAAGTGTTGGAATCTTCCTTGTAGGTGGCCACACCTTCATTATTAATTTTGATTTGCAAATTTGCTATGTCTTTTGTTATGTCTGCCTCCTTACTAATAGTCTCTGGCCGTGTGAAATATGGTGGAGAGTTTTTAGTTGGTTCTGTTTGGTAAGAAAATGAAAATATAGAATTATAAATGATGGGTTGGTGTTTGAGCCTCCTAACCTTGCTGCAAACCCTTGCATGTGCCAAAACGTGAAGCCATGGACTGTTTTGGGTGCCTAGCAGTAAAAATGTGGAATATTCACTTAGTTGCTGCATCAAAGGCCATTTCAAATGCATTGAGCGTGTGGAAATGTTTTCCAAGCATGATAATTTCTTCTCATCTGTCTACTATGCTAATATTAACCATAACATGAAAGGAATTTTCTTTTATTTGTTGAAGTGGTTGTTGCTTGGTGTCTTATGGTTGTTTGCAATCGATTTTTCAATTATTTTTGTTGTCACCTATATACCAGTGGTTGCTTGGATACTCAACTTTATTCTGGTTATCTTTGTTTGAATTGAGTGGAAAAAAATGAAATCAACTTACGGTGCTTCTATTTGTTCAATTTGGAAATGATTTTAACATACATATTCTCTGAAAAATCAATACGATGTGAATTCTATTGTGTAAAACGGAAATGGACATTATAATTTCATATGTATATATTTATATTCTCTAGAAAGTGGTTGGTTGTGAAATGTATTTTTTTATAAATCAAAAGGGGGTATTAAATGTATACTCTCCGAAAATTATTTGTTGTGTTTGGTCTTGTGCAAATCGGGAATGGGTATGATATATATATATATATATATATATATATATATATATATATATATATATATATATATATATATATATATATATATATATATATATATATATATATATATATATATATCCTTGAATCGACCTTGTTGTTTTTTCTTTATTTTTCCATTCGGAAATGATTTTTTATATATTTGTTTTTGTTTCCTTGAAAACAACCTACTATGTGGGTTGATACTTCAACCACTCGATTACCTTTCTTTACAAAATAAATATAAATAAATAAATAAATAAGGGGTATTGGTGAAGATGGGTGAATGCATAGTTGTGCGTGTTCCCGGTTTGAATGTTGATGTGTTGGTAATTACTGAGTTGGTTGGACTTAATCATTGCTTGTCCATATGGAATGAACGAGGGGTTGTTTGTTTTGGGATAGGTTGAAGGTCGGTTATTAAAATTTGTCTTGGGTCGGTCTTTGTGGTCTTGGGCAGCCTCTACTTTATCTTACAAAGTTACAATAAGGTAAAACTCAAGTCTAATCCTTCTCTTCCTAGAAGGGCATACTATTTTGTGCCTTTTGTGTTCTTATTTGAAATTTCGACCCAGTTTATAGAAGGGTTGACGGAAACCCTTATCCATAGATCATTATGGCTTGGAAATAGTGTATCATTTTGGTATGAAAATCCGCTCCAACCTCTAGAGAGATGGTTATCTCACCCCAGTTTGTGAAGTGGAAAGTTGCCTTGTACATATAGGAGGATATGTTGTTGGAATGATTTGTGACCGCCTTTGTAAACCATGCTAATTTTTTTGTTATAAATGTTACCTTTGTAACAATGATGGATCTTAGTTGGTCGAATTGTTTTGAGTAAAGTAGCTGTGGAAAATTAAAGATGCACGATTTGATTTAGATATTATGAATCGGCTAGGATAATCATTAGTGTTGGGTTTTATTAAGGTAGAATTTTATTTACCTTTTTTCCTGGAAGTAAATCCTTTTTAAGTTCATTTTTTTGAGATAAGATTGAGGGACAGAGGCACTTAGGAGTGACGAGATGGAAGAATATGCTTCTGTTCAAAATAAATAAGAGAGTATTTTATTTGTTTAATATAATGAATTGTGTTTTAGTTGTTTAAGGTATTTGACTCAACAAGGGTGTTTGAATAAATTAAGGAAGCTTAGGATTTTTGGTGATCTGTGGAGGTGATATGGCTAAGTGCAATTTGTGTAACATCATCATACAAGTTACTTGGGATGGTTTTCTTAAATTTTATTGATATAGGTTCAAGGGTAATTAAATTGATTGGTCTATAATTTTAAATCTTGGTAAGACAGTGGCATTATATTTACTTTAATTGTTTGATTTACTAAATATGGGTTATTCCTTTTATCTTAGTTTTGACTGTTGTACATAGCATGGTAAGATGATCTTATGTTGACTTTTTCTTTGGAAGGGGCAAATAGTGGTTAGTATGTGATGTTGAATTTCTAACTTTAAATCTATTAGATCATTTGGCTTATTTAAGGAAATGTTGATTGATGTTTGAGTATTGGGGTTTCAATCATATATTACATACGATTACATGATTGACATCCCAATGCACTCATCACTTTGTTTCAAACTCATTGGGTCATTGACCCCTACTAGAATGATGGTTAGACTTTTGGTTGTTTTAGGAAAATGGTCATAACAACTGTTTATGGCTTCATTCATAATGTGAAAATACTAAATATTCTAACATGATTAAAGAATTTATAGAGGTTTAGAGCTTAGCACTATTTCATTTAATAGAAGGTTCATTTCATGATATTGTTAATGGTAGCATACTATTCCTATGTGTAGTCTTTATCATGCTCAGTTCTCGCAAACTAACTCAGGCTATAAATGTGCAGATGGCCTTCGTGGGTAGAAAAGGGAGAGTTGCATCGGTGTTGCTTCAATCTTGTTTGTTCATATGTGCTTTATTTTTGTTGAGAGCATCTAAAAAAATTTGTTTGGAAAGTTTGATGGGCCCAATTTGTACTATGGGTAATGTTGTCACATGTGTCTAAAAATGGAACTTGTAAATAATATAACTAGATCACAACTTTGTTTGAGTAATTAATTGTATTATAACAAATTTGAAAGATAGCTTAGCTTGGATTTGACCAATATTGTTACCTTTTTGTTTTCAAGTCAAAGTTCATTAGAATCCTTCGCCACCTTTGGGTTTGTATGTCGTGTTGGATAAAATGTGTAACCATGTATAGTTTCACAAAAAGGGTAATGATAAACATATCTTTGAGTTAAAACTTTGTGTAATAGCTCCCTCTAGGTCATGGCATAAGTGTAAACCTAGGCATAATAAAGTGGGTTAGTAATCCTTATAAAATTTATTCAAAAAAATAAAAATAAAAAGAATAATGTAGTTGTGATCTACTTGATAACAGTTGAGCCATTAAGTGTTCAAAGAAGAAACTTTCTTTTGTAAAGAAAAATTTTATACCTTACTACCCTAGCTAAACTAATGAACATTATTCTCCCTCTTGGTGAGTTCTTAAACAACCTTAAGGTGAAATCAATTTTTTAATTTTTGGAAGGTAATAAGGTGATAATAAGTAGGAGGAGACTAATTAAAAACCTTTCAATCTAACTCACCCCTTGAAAACGTAATGTGTATACCTATGTCAATCTCTTGGGAGAATCCTAAATGAAACCTTTAATCATTATGGATAGATCCTTAGAAAAAAAAAAATCTAGACTAATTACTAATGAGGCCTTAAAGAGGAATCCAATTCAATCTCCTTTCTCTAACTTCTTCCAAAGAGCTTTGTAATCTTCTACTATTTATTTTTAAATCATTTGATCCTCTTTTAGAAAGCTTGGCCTTAAGCTATTTAGTCAATAGTATAAAAGAAAGAAGTTCTCCCTTGTGAAAAGAATTGTGTGAATCATTACATGAATTTTATAAGAACGTAAGTTAAGAATTAAGAGACGTCTTAGTAAACAAGAAACCGTAACAAGACTTTCCTCGTGGGATGCCCTAAATGTAAGTGTGTTTTGTGTTTGGATTTGTATGTGATGTTCTATCGAAATGGGAAGTGAACAATTTCTTGTTGAGCATCGTATATTTCCTTGTACCTTGGTGTTCAATGTTGTGTCAAGCCTATCGTGAGTTGGTGGTAGCCATTGTAATCTCTTGTTGTGTCGTGTAAACTCCTAGTAAGTCCAAAAAAAAGTTATCTAAATTTTTCAGTGTTGTATTTGTGGGTGTGTATTAGTGGGTGTTACACTTGGTATCAGACTGATTAAAAACCTTTCAATCTAAATCAACCCTTGAAAACGTAATGTGTATACCTATGTCAATCTCCTGGGAGAATCCTAAATGAAACCTTTAATCATTATGGATAGATCCTTAGCAAAAACAAAATCCAGACTAATTACTAATGAGGCCTTAAAGAGGAATCCAATTCGATCTCCTTCCTCTAACTTCTTCCAAAGAGCTTTGTAATCTTCTCCTATTTTTGTTTTAAATCATTTGATCCTCTTTTAGAAATCTTGGCCTTAAGCTATTTAGTAAATATTATAAAAGAAAGAAGTTCTCCCTTGTGAAAAGAATTGTGTGAATCATTACATGAATTTTATAAGAACATGAGTTAACAATTAAGAGACGTCTTAGTAAATAAGAAACCATAACAAGGCTTTCCTCATGGGATGCCCCTAAACGTAAGTGTGTTTTGTGTTTGGACTTGTATGTGATGTTCTGTCGAAATGGGAAGTGAACAGTTTCTTTTTTAGCATCATAGATTTCCTTGTACCTTGGTGTTCGATGTTGTGTCAAGCCTATCATGAGTTGGTGGTAGCCATTGTAATCTCTTGTTGTGTCGTGTAAACTCCTAGTAAGTCAAAAAAAAGTTATCTAAATTTTTCAGTGTTGTATTTGTGGGTGTGTATTAGTGGGTGTTACACTTGGTATCAGAGTGGAGGTTCATGCTCTCAAACCTCTGGGATAGATTGGAGTGATGATGATGTTGCATGGTGGTGGGTGATTGGAAGAGTGATGTGATTTAATCACAATATGAACTATTTCGTAATTGTGATATTGTGAGTGCACATGTTGTGTATGTCACTTAGTGCATGATTGTTGGCATGTTGATGTGTTGGAGATGAGAGTATTATTCCTCCTTTTCATGAATTCAATGAGAATTCAAGTGTGAAACATTGTCTTGTTGTGTGTGTGAAAGGAATGTGACTACTAATTTCAGAGTGTTGGATCCTTTTGGCAATTGTGATGTGTGGG
Organism: Taxus wallichiana var. yunnanensis; assembly: GCA_018340775.1. Classification (NCBI taxonomy): domain Eukaryota; kingdom Viridiplantae; phylum Streptophyta; class Pinopsida; order Cupressales; family Taxaceae; genus Taxus; species Taxus wallichiana. The sequence continues at coordinate 926,957,478 of CM031239.1, read as the reverse complement.
TGTGTTGATATGTTGTACAACAAGGTTGTTTTGTAGTAAACTAGATTTCTTAATGATGTCATTGTCATCTGTATAGAAATGTGTGTGTTCCCATGTTATATGGAAGTTGAATGTATGTTGTAATTGTGCTCATCATAATTGTAATTCATGTGATATGTAATGATTAATGTTGTAAATTTGGGACATATGGTGAGTATATGATCCCTATCGTACAGTGATTGCACTTTGGGTGTAGCATGTGGTGATGTGGTATGTTTTAAACTGTGAATGTAATGTATGTGATATACCTTGTATTGGTGCCATGTGTAAGACATTATGGTAAGGTGCGTGAACCACCATTATGTTAGTGATGTAGTTGCATGTTATGTTGTGAACCTTACGCTAACTGACCCTGAGGGAAATTGGTAAAAGTTTATTTCTGGAGTGAGGGAATGTGTACCATGGGCTAGTAACTCGAGCTGACCTTAGGCTCAGTAGATGAAGACATGTGCTCCTCTTCCTCTCTCTCCTTGTGGTTGTTGTATGGGTGCAACCTAAGTGCAGTTATGACTATGTTTAGCCTTGTCAAAGTGGTGGCGGGATGATTCAAATAGAGATGATGACAATTATACTATTTTTTATGTTATTATATGAGTTGAGGCTCGATATTCCAAGTGTCAAAACTCATTGAGTACCCCCTTGGTGGCCAAATAAGGCCACATAGTCATCGTAATGTGTTATTCTTATATGTGTATTTTATTCGTAAATTGAATTTTTATATCTCATTTTTGTAAGGACCAACAATTTTCTTGATTGCCATGTTTATATTTTGGGCATTTCCTTGGTTTGTGGTACTAACATGCAGATTTTTTCACTAACTATGGCTATTTGGCCATTTGTTTTGCTTGGATTTGGATCTTCTTTTAAATTTTAAAATTTTATCGCCTTTCCCAAGGCTTGTACTTTGCCACTTGGCATTTGAATTGGATTGCTATGTTGGTTCTATTGTCGTGATGTGTGGAATAGGGTCATGGGATGCACCATGGAATGGTGGGACCTATGGACCCACTTCGTTGAATGGGGGTACGCCCCAAGGAGTTACAAATAACTAACGGGTTGTTGAACCACAAGTTATTATGTCACTTAGGTTAGGGGTGTCTGGACTCTATGTGCCTAAGGCCATAGGGAAACCAACCTCTTTGGGGAGTGAAAAGGAAAATTATTTTATTTATTACTACTTAAGGGAGGCATAAGAGATTGAGGGAGGCATAAGAGACTTGAGGGAGGCATAAGAGATTGAGGGAGGCATAAGAAATTGGTGTGCGTGTGATTGATGCTTCGAGAGGTATGCGAGTTATTATGATGTGTTGGTTGTGATGTCATGTTGTATGTTTTACTCATGTTAGTTGGATATGTTTTATGATGTTGTGGATATGGCGTTGATGCCATTTTGACACTATGTACCCTGTAGTTATTGTTATGAGTTATGTGAACCCTTCATCTGTGGAATTGGGGAAAATTCTAGTTGTTGAAGTATACTTTTGTTCAAATATTGTATGTCAGTCATAGGTGTGTGTCAAGTATGATTTCATGTGGATAGAGCATGTTCTCTTCCATAATTTTGTTAAGCTCTTGTGGTGTGGTAAAGTCATGATAGTATGTAAAGTTATGCTTGTGAATCCTTAGTGTTGTGTATGACCCTGGTAGGGTGTTGTGATAGCATTTCATGTTGGGCACCCTCAAGAACAATGAAATTTTAAAGAACTTGGATTAGGAATAATGTAAATGGAAAGAGACTAATTAAATAATGAATAAGAGGAAACTACCAATCTTCACAGAACCTTGAAAGTTAATCATCCTACTAAAATGTTTCTAAGGCCACCTTGTGGTCGTGCTTTAACGATTAAATGTTAACCATAGGGTATACTTTCACCTTTATCTATTCCTTGATGCTAAGCACTTCTCCTTCCTTTAATTTTATGTCGCATCAAGGATGATGCTTTCTTAAGGGGAGGAGAATGTAACGCCTCGCTTGACGGATAATTCAGTTCCCGCTTGGTGACCCTATATCTAGGCATCGAACGTTTGTGTGAGTCTCTACTGGTCATTAGTTGGCTTCAACCTTGTCACAGAGAAGGATTAACATCCTTCCTCCCCATATTGTATTTCGGTGTCATTTTTGGTGCTTCCTATGGAGGGCCTCCACAAGACCTATTCGATTACCCTGTTAAAGGCAAATCGTGTTCTAGTTTTGTCATGCTTGATTGTCGGCCCTTATTAATATGATTAATATTATTTTTTAAAGTTATAAAATAATAATTATTATTATTTTAGTTGTTGATTAATGATTATTTTATTTTGTGTCGATTTTCATGAATATTATTATTAATTACCTTTAAGTTATTTTATTTTATTATTGACCGCTCTCATAGACCGAGCCCCGATTCGCGCAAGAGGAGCTTGTTGTTGGTGATGCCTTTGTTTAGGATGTGGTGTTCATGTTAAATGTTTAATTTTTTCTCTTTGGTCATCTAAGCGTCCTTGCATGCTTTGTAATTATAGAAATTGGTTGGTAAAATGTTTATTTTTTGTTTATGTGGAGGCATCCACCCACCCCACCATTTACTCATCCCTGTTGGCCGCATACACTTGTTTTTTTGTTTTTAAAAAAGAAAAGACTTGGTCATTAGTGAAATGCGTGGGAAGTTGGTCACCTGCCATTTAATATATCCTTATTTAATGTTAGACATGTTGGACTCTTCTTTATAGGTGGTCGCACCTTCCTTCATTATTAATTTTGATTTGTAAATCTGCTATCTTTTGTTGTCTACCTCCACTAATCCTCTCTCGGCCTTCTCGTGAGGAATCTGGGGTGGAGATTTTGAACTACATATTATGTTGGGCGCTTGCTTTATTCAAGTTTTTATATCTGCATTGGTTTCTTTTTTACACCTCGCTCACGCCAAGTCTGGTTGGGCCGCATGGAAAATTTCTGAAAGGAAATGAAACTCTAGAATTATAAGTGATGGGTGGAGGTGTTTGGTTCTCCTAGCCTGAAACTCTAGTTAAACCCCCTACCTATGTGAAAACATGAAGCCATGGACTGTTTTGGGTGCCCAATAGGTAAAAACGTGGAAGATTCGCTAAATTGCTGCATCAAAGGCCATGTCAGATGCATTGAGCGTGTGGAAACATTTTCTAGGCATGATAATTTCTTCTCATCTGTCTACTATGCTAACATTAACCATAACATGAAAGAAATTTTCTTTTATTTATTGAAGTGGTTGTTGCTTTGGTGTCTTATGGTTATTTGCATCATTTTTCAATTATTTTTGTTGTTTCACTTATATACCATGGTTTCTTGGATACTCAACTTTATTATGGTTATCTTTGTTTGAATTGAGTGGAAAAAAAAAAATCAACTTACTTGCTTCTATTTATTCAATTTGGAAATGATTTTAACATACATACTCTCTCGAAAATCAATACGATGTGAATTCTATTGTGCAAAATGGAAATGGAAATTATACTTTCATATGTATATATTTATATTCTCTAGAAATTGGTTGGTTGTGAAATGTATTTTTATAAATCAAAAGGGGGTATTAAATGTATACTCTCCAAAATTATTTGTTGTGTTTTGTCTTGTGCAAATCGGGAATGGGTATGATATATGTTGTGATATATATATTTCCCTGGAATCGACCTTTGCTATTTTTTCTTTATTTTGCCTTTCGGAAATGAGTTTTTATATATTTGTTTATGTTTCCTTGAAAATGACCTACTATGTGGGTTGATACTTTCGACCACTCAGTTGCCTTTCTTTACAAAATAAATAAAAAAAAATAAATAAATAATAAATAATAAATAAAAAAGGGGGTATTGGTGAAGATGGGTGAATGCATAGTTGTGTGTGTTCCCGGTTTGAATGTTGATGTGTTGGTAATTACTAATTCGGTTGGACTTAATCATTGCTTGTCCATATGGAATGAATGAGGGGTTGTTTGTTTTGGGATAGGTTGAAGGTTGGTTATTAAAATTTGTCTTGGGTCGGTCTTTGTGGTCTTGGGAAGCCTCTACCTTATCTTACAAAGTTACGATAAGGTAAAACTCGAGTCTAACCCTTTCTCTTCCTGGCAGGGCATAATCTTTTGTGCCTTTCGTGTTCTTATTTGAAATTTTGACCTGGATTTATAGAAGGGTCGATGGAAACCCTTATCCATATAGCAATATGGCTTGGAAATAGTGTATCATTTTTGGTATGAAAATCCGCTCCAACCTCTAGATAGATGGTTATCTCATCCCGTTTGTGAAGTGGAAAGTTGCCTTGTACATATAGGAGGATATGTTGTTGGAATAATGTGTGACCACCTTTGTAAGCCATGCTAATTTTTTTGTTAGAAATTTTATCTTTGTAATAATGATGGATCTTAGTTGGTCGAATTGATTTGATTAAGGTAGTTATGGGAAAATTAAAGATGCACGATTTAATTAAGATATTATGAATTGACTAGATAATCATTAGTGTTAGGTTTTATTAAGGTGGAATTTTATTTACCTTTTTTCCTAAAGTAAATCCTTTTTAGTTCATTTTGTTGAGATAAGATTGAGGGACGGAGGTACTTAGGAGTGACGAGATAGAAGAATATGCTTCTGTTCAAAAGAAATAAGAGAGAATTTTATTTGTTTAATATAATGAATTGTGTTTCAGTTGTTTAAGGTATTTGACTCAACAAGGGTGTTTGAATAAATTAAGGAAGCTTAGGATTTTTGGTGATCTGTGGAGGTGATATGGCTAAGTGCAATTCATGTAACATCGTCATACGAGTTCCTTGGGATGGTTTGCTTAAATTTTATTGATATAGGTTAAGGGTAATTAAATTGATTGGTCTGTAATTTTAAATCTTGGTAAGACAATGGCATTAGATTTACTTTAATTGTTTGATTTATTAAATATGAGTTATTCCTTTTATCTTAGTTTTGATTGTTGTACATAGCATGGTAAGATGATCTTATGTTGAATTTTTCTTTGGAAGGGGAAAATAGTGGTTAGTATGTGATGTTGAAGTTCTAACTTTAAATCTATTAGATCATTTGGCTTATTTAAGGAAATGTTGATTGATGTTTGAGTATTGGGGTTTCAATCATATATTACATATGATTACATGATTGACATCCCAATGCACTCATCACTTTGTTTCAAACTCATTGGGTCATTGACCCCTACTAGAATGATGGTTAGACTTTTGGTTGTTTTAGGAACAATGTTCATAACAGCTTTTTATGGCTTCATTCTTAATGTGAAAATACTAAATCTTCTAGCATGATTAAAGAAGTTGTAGAGGTTTAGAGCTTAGCACTATTTCATTAAATAGAAGGTTCATTTCATGATATTGTTAATGGTAGCATACTATTCCTATGTGTAGTCTTTATCATGCTCAGTTCTCATGAATTGACTCAGGCTATAAATGTGTAGATGGCCTTCATGGGTAGAAAAGGGAGAGTTGCATCGGTGTTGCTTCAAGCTCGTTTGTTCGTATGTTCTTTATTTTTTTTGAGAGCCTCTAAATTTTTGTTTGTTTGGAAAGTTTGATGGGCCCAGTTTGTACTATGGGTAATGTTGTCACATGTGTCTAAAAATGGAACTTGTAAATAATATAACTAGATCACAACTTTGTTTGAGTAATTAATTGTATTATAACAAATTTGAAAGATAGCTTAGCTTGGATTTGACCAATATTGTCACCTTTTTTGTTTTCAAGTCAAATTTCATTAAAATCCTTCGCCACCTTTGGGTTTGTATGTCATGATGGATAAAATGTGTAACCATGTATAGTTTCACAAACAGGGTAATGATAAATGTATCTTTGAGTTAAAACTTTGTGTAATAGCTCCCTCTAGGTCATGACATAAGTGTAAACCTAGGCATAATAAAGTGGGTTAGTAATCCTTATAAAAGTTATTCAAAAAAATAAAAATAAAAAATAATAATAATGTAGTTGTGATCTACTTGATAACATTTGAGCCATTAAGTGTTCAAAGAAGAAATTTTCTTTTGTAAAGAAAATTTTATACCTTACTAACCCTAGCTAAACTAATGAACATTATTCTCTTTCTTGGTGAGTTCTTAAACAACCTTAAGGTGAAATCAATGTTTAGTTTTGGAAGGTAATAAGGTTATAATAAGTAGGAGGATACTAATTAAAAACATTTCAATCTAACTCACCCCTTGAAAACGTAATGTGTATACCTATGTCAATCTCTCGGGAGAAGCCTAAATGAAACCTTTAATCATTATGGATAGATTCTTAACAAAAAAAAAAATCCAGACTAATTACTAATGAGGCCTTAAAGAGGAATCCAATTCGATCTCCTTCCTCTAACTTCTTCCAAAGAGCTTTGTAATCTTCTCCTATTTGTTGTTTAAATCGTTTGATCCTCTTTTAGAAAGCTTGGCCTTAAACTATTTAGTCAATAGTATAAAAGAAAGAAGTTCTCCCTTGTGAAAAGAATTGTGTGAATCATTTCATGAATTTTATAAGAACGTAAGTTAAGAATTAAGAGACGTCTTAGTAAACAAGAAATTGTAAACAAAACTTTCCTCGTGGGATGCCCTAAATGTAAGTGTTTTTTTTGTTTGGATTTGTATGTGATGTTCTATCGAAATGGGAAGTGAACAATTTCTTGTTGAGCATCATATATTTCCTTGTACGTAGGTGTTCAATGTTGTGTCAAGCCTCTCGTGAGTTGGTGGTAGCCATTGTAATCTCTTGTTGTGTCGTGTAAACTCCTAGTAAGTCCAAAAAAAGTTATCTAAATTTTTTAGTGTTGTATTTTTGGGTGTGTATTAGTGGGTTTTACAAAGATATATCCACTTGATGCACATTTAAAATGTGACCTACAAGATCCTAAGCATCCTATTATGCTAGATATTTCTTTAGTAACATCCTCCACTCCTCTTTCGAATTCTCTTTTGTTACACATTTTGATTTTGTGCCTATTGCTCATGTAGTTACACATACTTCTCGTTCAACTTGATCCTCATGCTTATATTCCTAGCTTTTTTAGGACCATATTACATTCTTGATCACCATTTTCTTTTGTGAGCACCATTTTCCTGGTCATTTCTTATATTTCATCAATCCTCATACCCTGCAAGGGGCATTGCCTCTAGACCCCCGTTCCTCGGTGTGTTAGGTAATATTTTTGACATGTAATTTTCTTTGGCGGTATATTTTATTTTGAGTGTCGAAGACAAGTTAGTGAGGTTTGGTCTAGCAAGATGTCAAAGCCCATCATACATAAAATTATTCTTTCTTTTTTTCTTACTTCTTGTTGTTATGGATTCTTCGCTAACTAGAAAAAAAAATTAAAAAATTAGAATCCATTTATGCGCTCATTGATCCTTGGAAAGGATGACCTAATACACACTCTACAATGAAAAATTTCCAATTTACATCCTAACAAAGTGGACCTAAAAACCATGTTCTTAGTCCACTTGTAGTACCTATATTTGTTACTTTTATTGCTCTTATTTCTGAATTTGGTATGTATCCACTTGATGCACTTTTAAAATGTGACCTACAAGATCCTGGTCATCTTATTGTGCTAACTACTTCTTTTATAGCATCCTCTTCTCCTCTTTTGAATGCTCATTTTGTTACACATTTTGATTTTGTTCCTATTGCTCATATAGTTGAACATAATTATAGTTCCACTTGATCCTCTTGTTTATATGTCTAGATATTTTTATGAACATATTACATTATTATTTTCTCACATACTATGTTCTATGGGTTATCTTGGTGGAGGTGTTGGTTGAGATATTTAAGGAGTTGTTGCTCCTATCTAGCATTTTATTTGGCATATACACCAAAACATTGGTTATAAAGTAGGTAAAAAATCTTGTATGTGATCACGTGATGATAGAGCTCATGTTTTAATTTTCTCGACTCTTCATGAGGACCATGACTATACAAGAATTCTATCACTCCACTTTAGTTGTTGTTCTACTATTTTTAGGTAGCTTACAATGATACATTTCATCCATGGTAACTCTTTCTAAATATATTTTGATTAATTTTTTTCTGAGTGGGTCTCGTATAGAGTACCATTTCCTATATGACTTGGTGGATACAGAAAATCGGCATCTATGTATTCCAATAAGAAGGATTGGTTACCATAGGGACACTTATATTTTATTATGTATTTATACATGGGTACCTAGTTGTGCCGAGTTGTCATGATTCATTTTATTCTCTTTTCTTCCTCTTTTCTCACTCCCCATTTTGTGCTTAAGGGAGGGTGTTAGAGTGTGTGTGCGTGTGTGTTCACACTATATGACGGTTCTAGTTATTTCGAACTAGCTTGATGTTGATCTCGTGTTCACACCCATAAAGGGATTAATCTTGATTTAGGATTGGTCAGTGTGACAACTTAGTGTGTGCACATACAATTTGGAATGGTGAAAGACTTAAGGATGGTCCTTATTTTTTTGTTTGTTCATGTAACAAAATATTGTTGCATGAAACAAACTCTCTCAGTATATATTTGCGATACAACCTATTGTAAATTAACACATTAATATACAAATATGTGTTCATTTTGTTTTGTTTTTGTTGGAACAATGAGGTTCCAAAATGTGTGTAAATTTTTTTGTTGTGGTAATGTGAGTTTGTAGGAGAGATCCTATTCATTGAGAGTATTAAATACTCCCACAAATTCTTAATAGATTTAGAAAACTAATCTTAAGTAATACTTAGCTAAACATCTTCTGCTACATTGATACATCTCGAGGAGTTTCACCCAACCTTCCTCCATTTCCACCGAATGTGATCATTAGGTGACAGAACATATAAATTGGACTCCTTCAAAATAAAATTAAAAATATAAGATATACAACAAGTTAGAACAAAAATAGGTAACATTTAAGAAAATAATGTATAGGAAAACTTAATTAACTTGCAAAAATCAAATTAATTACACCCACAAAGTATAATATTTTCCATATCCGTCCATGAAATCCTAATTGATAATCTTATATCGGTGACCTTGTTGATAGTAATCTTAATGAATTGATGGAAGTGACTACACTTTTATTGGTACATATATTGAAATCATCATTCTCTCGATGATTTTTGCATATAAGAATTGATTGCGACGATAAATATCTATCACTACACTTGCAAAATACAATATTTTATGTATCCTTCCATGTAGTCATAATTGAAAATCATGTATCAATGACCTTATTGATAGTGATAGAAATCAATTGATGGAAGACTAATTACATAGGCAAAGATCTATCAAGCACTTACAAATTATAATATTTTGTATATCTTAACATGTTTTCTTAGTTAAAAATCATGCATCGCTGACCTCATTGACAATGATCTTAATCAATTGATGGAAGATTGAACATGACATCAAATATCTATTAGTGCACCTACAATGTACAATATATTTTGTATTTTATCATGTAGTCCTAATTTAAAATCATGCATCAATGACCTTAGTGACATTGATCTCAATTAATGGAAGACTAATTGTGATGTTGAATATCTATCAATGCACCTACACCTACAAGATTTTTCATATCAATCCATGTATCCCTAATTTGAAATCATGTATTAGCCACCAATTTAATAATAGTTACCTTAATAAATTTAATGAAAGTGATTGCACAAAGTGACATTAGGGTATGTTTTAATTGGCGTATAGAAAAGGTTTGGTTAGCGCAAATGGTTGAATTGACCCCTATACATTGTACTAGGTATATGATTATAGTTTGGTTGACCCCTTTATAGAAAAAGATCCCCAATACACATTTAATATTGCACTAGGTGTACAATTAAGGTTTTTTTGTGCAAATAACCTAATTTACCCCCATTTAAGGTCTTCGGTTGTCACACTAGGTGTATAATCAGGTATTAGTGTGCCCCTTTAGGGATAAATGACCCCCAATACATATCTAATTGTAGCATTTTTGTCATTGAAATTTACACCCTTGTTGAATTAGGAACTAAGCCTTTTAGTGAAAACATGAATGATCTTTCAAGTGTGGGGGTAAATCAAAATCAAACCTTAGATGAAAGGGTTGGTTCCTCTCATCCCATTTCATTGCAAATACTCTAAAAAATTGTATTCTAACATGTTATAAATCTAACCTAAGAATCCCAAGGAGAGAGTGTGAGAGAGATAAAACTAAAAATAAAAGGGGAGGTGATGCACCAAACTAGAAAATGGATCAATTTTGGATCTAAAAGACACATACATAGACCCACAAAGGAAGCTTGAAGAAATTCACACAAATTTGAAGAAAATATACTAGAAAATAATGAAGTTACGCAAGAGGGAAAAGATGTTCAAAATAAATGTAGAGCATTTAAAGAAACTATGCTACACTTGTATTAATATCAAATCTTGACCATTTACAAACATATAGTTGAGGTAAGAAGCCTCCACATATGAGTTACAGAGAGGTCATTGTACACTGGAAAAGTGACAAGTGAGCATGGTAATCTACGGGTGTAACTCTTCCCGCGCACTCCGACCTCCCGAGGTCGTGCTAAGACAAACCAATGGGGATAGAATATGCGTGGGATGCAAACGAACTAGTTAGGCAATCTAATGTCTTCGACACGCACTAATGGAATTTGTGAATCTAAGGCAAAGAAGGCCCTTCTAACTTGGACTGGTGTGATAGATCGATCAGCAAGGATGACTGCTCGAAGGCTCCAATCAATATTGAGTTCTGGCGTGATTCGATCTATGGGTTGTGGAATACATGGAAAATGACCTGGGATAGTTTCGTGTATATCTCTAGATAAGGTCATATGGTGGGTAGTGAATACAATTGACTCTACGGATGATTCTCTGGCCTAGTCCAGAATTCTCTAGCTTTGTTAGCCACTATATCTAGTAAGGATAGTTGTTCGATGATGATGGGTGGAAGTGGAGTGGACTGGAATACTAGTGTGCGTAGGCCAGTGTCTATATCTGATTGACTTATGGATTCGTTAGGCTGCGGGATTTGTGGATCACAACCGTAGACTCTAGGTTGTTGTGGTCCTGTTATGGTCATGTACGAAATCAAGTCCTAATCCCTAGTATCCAGTAATCATATGCTTTCTCAGCTTCTATGTTTAGGACCAATAACTGCATGATCTTCTCAGAATATCTCACAGTGCTCGTGCAACCTGGATCCTTAAACTAGTATCTATGTCTGTGAGAGTGTCTCCCGCACCTGGCTGTGGGACCAAAGGATCACAACCAAAGGTTTGTTCTCTTTCGAACCCTTCTACAGTCATGTGAATGTTTTGCCTAGGCAGATCTGTAGTTCGGTTGATTTGACCAAAACGTGTGTGCTTGGTCATCTTCTATATTTAACCCTCTCAACTGAGAGCTGATCAGTCGTAAATCTGTTGTTGTTTGGAAGACTTGTATTCTAAGGTTCTGGTCTATGTCAACTATTGCTGTGATGAGGTTGGGCTGAGGCACGATTGGTTCAAATACGTATTCCCTGGGCTCCCTAGGTCCCGTGATTGTCATATAAAACAAAATATAAATCTAACTGCAACAAAACAAATTTTAACTATCTAAAACATATATAACTTCTATTTTGTTTTTAACTTTCTAAGAAGAAAAGCAGCTATTTAAACGTATCTAGAAATAACAACTAAATAACAATTTAAAACAAACAAAATAACCGAGTGTAGTTATTTGTCTGTGCAATTTGTAGATTTATTCTAAATAATGAAATAACTTGCTTGATCTATTTGTGCAATTTCTCGATCCTACCTCAGAAGTGAGGAGTGAATCATAGTTTCTCAGAAACTATCAATCCCCACAGCTTCCCTGGCAATATCGAGAATAGAATTTACTGAAATGAAGCAATTAACTACTTTATTTGATATGATTCTAACTAGAACTTTGAAAGTTAAAACCTGGATTCCGCAGAACAGTGGCGAATCTGATGGTGTGTGTGATCTTGTCCCCTCAGTGTGATCTCCTCGTTCTTTCGTGTTCACGTGGATCCAGAAAAGCGTGTAATGCTAGCATCGACAGAAGTAGATATTGGGCCAAGGACAGCTCAGAATGCAGACTGAATATAATGCGAGTAGGAGAGGGATAGCGCAAGAGTACAGAGCTTGGCTTATGTAATTCCTAGCGGGATTTACTGTGAGTCATGCAACATAAAGCGTCCAGAACCTGAAACTATCTTGTTTGAAGAGCAAAACCTGTAACTTTAATGGCTTCCTAAGCTATTCTACTCCAATGGATTGGATAAAACAACAACACCGTTTGCACAAGCTGGATATGTGGCTTACCAACAGTTGAACAATGCTAACTAGATGTATAATGAACTAAACCAAGCACTCTAAGCAAAATGAAAGCTAAGTCTATTGCAAAGAGAAATTCAGAGACAAACTTCAGGGCCATTTGCTTGAGCACAAGCCACTTATTTATAGCTTTCAATCACCCAAAAATCAAAACCAAACTGAACTCTAAAACTATAAACAATGGCCAAACACTATTCCAGGGGACCAAAAACATAAATGCAAGCCCAAGTCGGTAAGGAAAAGCTGGTGAAACGTTGATCTTTACGTGAGTCACATCAAAACACTTTCTGGAAAACACGTAAAGGACCACCGCTCTGAGCAGGGCGGCGGTTACAGGACTGCCGCCCTGATCAGGGCGGTGGTCATGAGACTGCCACCCGTGCAGGGTAGCGGTTTCATCACTGAAGAGAAAAAGGCCAAGAAAAGAGGGGAAAAAGGAAAAACAAAGGATGTGGGGGCTAAGTGGGGCATGCGGGATGTTAACGCATACTCCAAGAGCTTTTCTAGATCCCGAACACCTTGCGAGGAGACCTGTATCATCATTGGGGCATTTGTTACACTATTCCGGTAGTATAGTACCTTACAATTTTGGGTACGTATACCATGAGTAAGATTTTTGAGCTCGAAATAAAATCTCTCCATTTGCATAAATTGAACCCATAATATGTGTCAAAGCACTTACATTTATAGAATTTGAGAGGGAGGAGAATATTTCAATAGCATCCAAATGATCAATGAAATCAAATACCTACCACCACCAAGTACCAATCGTAGGTTACGTATGGTTACTTTACATCATCCCAAGCACATGCCATCATATTTCTAGTGTAGGAGGATGGTGATAATTAGAAATAAATTTGGGTTGGTGGAGTGGTTGAACGTCTGGTTCAAAATAGGCACGAATTTATCATGTCTCACAGACTTCAAAGGATTTTACTTTGATCCATGGTTTTCTTCTTATTTTAGCATCTTTTCATGTTCCACATTTTTGTTTCACTTTGTATTCAACCTATCTCTCCACATGGCATGGTGGTCAACTTATTTTTCCTTGCATATTTTTGTCTTGTTCACTTTGTATGTTTCATGGCTTTCTCAACTCCATAGAATACTACGTCTTTGATGTCCATGGAACACTAAGTTATTTTTTTGTGGCTTCTAATCTTAGCCACATTCAAACTTGAATACATTTTCCACACTCGTATAAAGTGGCACTTTTTCCTTGTATCTTAGCTTATTATGGCCGGACTACATACTTTGTTGTGCAAATTCAAACAACTTCATAGAACTCCATATTTTCCAAGTCCACATAACACTTCATCTCCTAATTTGTAAAGCACTAACATTTCTCACATGCCACGTAAAACTATGTCTTTGATCTTCTAGCCGAGTCTCTTAAGCCTAAAACTTAGATGAGTTGTTCAAAATAACATAGGGTGCTATTTTGGAAAAAATTTGGTGACCTTCAAGGTACATCTTCCCGATAAATGTAAAGATCGGATCCTTAATAATCCATTGGGCATAAAGTCAAATATGAACATGAAAATTGATATGAAACTTTATTTTGAAGCTAATATGTGGGGCCTTGGATGAATATATTTAAAATTACCCCAAATTATTTTGGTTTTCTACCATGGAAGAGGAAACTTAAATGGTGTGCGTATAACTACAATGGAATTCCAAAACTTATGTACAAAATATGAATACCATACATGCTCCAAATGAAACATGCGAGTTTGCATAAAAACATATTCAGATAATCACCAACAGGATTGAGAAAAGGAAATAAATTAGTGATCATGTCACAATAGAAGGAGGGAAGCTCCAACACAATAGGGGAAGGAAACAAAACAACAACTATGTACAAGATACAAGAACCAACTTAAAGATAAGGTTTGATATAAATCCCATTAACTAGGATCTGAAGTGCCTCCCCATCAAGTTTGTCCAACTAAAAAGAGTTTGTTTACTTGCATGCAGTGATGATGTATGTCCCACTCTAAATTGCATCAAACTTAGAGTGACATATTGTTTTAGATCTATCTCGTGTCCCATTTTAGGACCAGATCTCATGTTTTAAAATTATGTGCTTTGAATTTCATGTAAAAGAATTTTTTTCAACCTTTAGTTCTCTTCTAATTTGATCATGGTGGATTTCGTTAATTCTTTGAGTTCAATAAATTTCTCTAGCCCATCCCCCAATCCACTACACAAGTCATTATTATGACTTACATCCCACTACATGAACCTCCCTAACTTTTCCCACCTCTCGCATGCAATCCACCCCGCCTCCTCGTGTACTCCACTCGCTCTCACATGCGCTTTTTCCTACCTTTGCACACACTTTTTTCATGCATTCTCTACCCCATCTCTACACGTGCTCCACCTCACTCCCATCTTCACGCACACTAGCTTCTACATCAACCATTCCCCTTATTTTTAATCCCGCATTCACTCATCACTCTTTAACCCCCATCTAACTTTTTGTACATCTATTAGCACATTTTCACCTCCACATGGCTGAGGAAACCTTGTCCTTGCATCCTTTCATAATACCTTTTCTAAGGTTCAAATTTAGTTCCTTTTCAATTACCATTTTTTTTCTTGTGTTACGTTGGGGAAACTTGTGTTTCCAAAAACTGTCACTTGAGGGGGGAATCATATAAAACCCTTCTTATCAATTCTATGAATCTCAATCATCAACAACCTTAGTCAATTGACTCAATATTATTTAGCTTATGACTTCAACCTATCGATCCCTTCACTTACTACAGTGAAGTGGTCCATCAATCACATTTCCGTGTTTTTTTCTATGCAATCAATCATACAAGCCCACAACTACGACAACCACCATCATAGGGTTAGACGAATCCCATCTCATCTTCATTTTTACATTATATCTTTCCCCTGCTATAACATGTAGCCCAAAATGGGAAAAATTTAGACACTAGAAAATGCACCTTACACATAAGGTCCCTTATTCAAAAACACTAAAAACATCATAAAAAACAATAATCCCAAAAATCAAATAATACTACAAAATAAAATAATAAAATAAAACCCCACAAACCGGAGATAAAAGACACCTCATCACCCTCACCCACTCACATTTAATTCTATTCATCCCACCTACCCATTTGCATTCCAAATGCACTATAGACCCTTATCATCCCATCCACTTATGTATATTACACCCATATGTGTCTCACTCCCCTATGCACTCAAAAACTATAAAATACCACTCACCCCCATCATTCCAAGCCCCCGAATATTTATGCACTAAAGGTATACTTGGATTTTCTTTCTTTCTTACTCACATATCTCGATTTTTGTAGGACTTAAAGAAGTGAAAGAGGATCATAAAGGATATATACAACTTTTTGCAGCATTGTTTTATAAAAATTCCAATACATGTGGGAATTGTAATCTGCGATTGATCATGCGATTTTCGGTGAATCAGTAACTATGATTTTCCTTCGATCCAAGTCGTATACTTGTCATTTACATTTTTTCATTTTAATCAATAAAATTTCTTTTATTTCCTTAAATTTTTAGGGATATGACTGAGGCAAGTCCCTTAACCACCAAAATAAACTAACATTTTCTAAGTATGATTGTGTGCAAGTTTAGATTCAGATCTAGAAGAGTTTTAACCCACTTTATTCAATGAAAGAATCCATAATTTTCCTTCTCTTCACAATGACAACATAATCATATTCTATTTTAGTAGCATTGATTTAGATATTTCATATCAACTAATCCATCTTGCATGTGATCCAAATCTAGGCATACACCTCCATTCGGATTGTTCTTTTAATTGTTGGAACATAATGGTTAAGTGGGTTGGCCACCCCTTAATTAATATGGGTCCAACATTATACTATAGGTTAAATATTTAATAATATGAAATATTTATATTTCTATTATTAAATATTCTAAACCTTAAGATATGTGTCAACCATTTAGGTTGAAAAGGTGAGTCGGAGACATACCCGATCACCTCATATAAAAAAGGACTTCAGGTCCTCATTTGATATATTGGAATATATATCAAAGGTGTGAAAATCAATTTTAATTGATTTGGTTTTTACCCTTGTGATTAGGGTTAGTAAAGGAGGAGGTTTTTACTGGATGTAATTGGGTTCTCTACAATAAAGGTTACTTTTCACAGGGGTTTTTAACCTTCACGTTTCCACTATAAATCATGTGTCTATGTTATTTACATTCTGTAAGTATTTATTTATTTGTTATATCATTTATTGATGTAATGTTTATTTAGTTATTCATTATAACATTGCATAATATATTAATGTTTATCATTTAAGTTGATTAACCTGTTATTATTTGAATCCTTGAATTCCATCATTATCTTCACCCTCAAGCTATGATTGTTGAACCAGCTCTAATGAAGGTAATTTTAGAGATAACAAGATCTTATATTCTTGATTTAGCCTAGAATTTACTACAAATAGCCCAAGGTGCACCGACACATCACTTAGCCTAAACCGAGCACTCACCCGAAGTGCTCAAGGTACTAGCTCCTCTTTTACTGAGAATCTTGTTCAAGATGTTAACATGATTACAAGTATATTTCAAATCCATAACAAATAATCAATTAAACCACACTACATAAAACAGATCTAGATCTAAACCATATGAAGGAACAACTAAACAATTACTATAATCAGTTTTATCATGCTAGATCCATGTTCAATTACATCTAACACCAATATCGAGCCAATAAGATCCATTCTATTAGATATTGTAAAACATAGAAGCTATCACAAGATCATGGTCATGCACGCTAACAAATCCGTAGCATAACACTACAATAATCACAACTGTCTAAACTGTGCAAATCAATACATATTTATAGGGATGGGGACTTGCCCTTCACCACCCATGCACCTTTAAAATAGGCTACATGCTAATAATAGCTAGGCACCATTACATGAGAATACAAAATCATGCAAGTGTTAATAATAGATTATCTAATAATACAACTGTAGTATAATCCTATTATTAGCTCCAAAATCTGCATGGCACTCGATCATCTACTCATCCAAAATAGCCTTTGCATGGTCTACAAGTCTTCTACAAAACATGCTCCGCACTCTATGTCCAAAATTAGCCCCAAATTGCAAATGGCTAAGTCCTGATCTCAAATTGTTTCTAGGCACGCCATGTCCTACTATACTTCCACGTGTTCATGTGCACCCCGTGTCCATGCACCCAATTCTTTTGTGCTTTCATACTTGTGTTATATTTTGTCTACCCAACATTACCCCACACTAATTTCTTTTTTTTCCCGAAAATGAGTAATCACCACTTATCTCTCCAAGAATAATTAATAAAGAATGAAAGAATACATGAAGTATCTATACAAAAAGAATGAAAGACTACTAAGCACCTTGCTCTTCCATAGGTAGGATTAACTTTGGATATTCTCTCTTAATCTCTTCCTCCAAGTTATTCCATTCACTCAACACTTTATTTGTTTTATCTGGAATGTCTACAACTATGGCTTCCATTTCATCAAGATTCATCTTTTCAATTTCATTCTGCAAGACCCTGAGAACATTAGCCATGTTCAAGACCATTCCCTCCATTATATCCATCCTCTCTCGCTATGAGTTTCCCAATTTCCTTAATTCTTTCCTTATGTGGGACTTGGGTCGTTGCAAGTGTGTCGTGCTTCTCTTCTACTAGTGTTAGCCTTTCCACGTGCCCAAGTGTTTCATTCTTCTATTCCTAAAGGAATTCATCTTCTTCTACCAAGGTCCTTGTATTTATGATTATATCAGGGTCGCGCACATATTCAAGGCTAGATATTCTTTCTTCATCTCTTATTGTAAGCTCTCCAAAACTAATTCATAATCAGTAATCTTACACACAATACTTGCCTTGGTCTTCTTTGCATGTTCTCGCCACATCCTTAGGCTTTGCATATGCCATGGGCCTTCATCTACAACCAACTTTACAAGTGTGTGTATGTAATGCATCACAGAAGAAATTTTTTGTGGAACTGGTGATTCAAGGTACAACCTTACCTTTAAAATGTCATCTCCAATTTCCTCCAAATATTATGCCTTTGCCTCAGCCCTTTCCCGCTCTGTTGTCAAGCACTTTATCTCTTTATCTTTTTCTTTGTTATCATCTAGCAATGCTCTAATGGTTTTCACTTTTTTTATGTTTCTGTGTGCAACCTCTTCAATTACCTTCACCAAAGCATTGCTTACCTACTCATCCAACATGACAAAGTGGGTTTTACATTCACATGTTTGGAGTGGGGTGATTTTTTAATTCTATGTAAAACACATGACTCTTCACACATGTCGAAATCAGCTCATCCATATGATTCTGCATAGACCAAGATAATTGCTTGTGTGTGCATGTGTTTTCCATTTCTACGTCCATGAGCTCCCATCCATACAAATCCTTAGGCTCCAAAGTGCTTTAGAACCACGTGCATATGATTTTTCTTTTATCATCCACATACCCAACTCGTAGGGGTCTCATAGTCTTTGTCCTCCTTCCCCTTCCTTGTGTGCTTACCCTTTGGAATCCGTGCACCTAAATCCAAGATCTTGAATTCTCATCTTTTTATGTAGTATGGGGTGCACCTGAAGGCTTGCCCTTATCTACTTATTTACATGTCTCCTTCAGGTCCTCTTCATCTTTCTTCATTTCTTCTCCATGAGGGCCTTTTTTGTCCCCAGTGCTATAGTGGAGTACCCGTGCACTTTCTTCTAATTTTCTTCTTCTTTCTCCTTCCGAGGGATGCACCCGCACCTTTTCTTCTTCTTAAGTTCCACCTTCATAGGTTAAGTCCTAGGTAATCTCCTAAGGGGCTATGATGTTCCCACGTCCCAAGCCTTTGTTCATCTTAGCACCTTCTTAAACTGAGGATCCTCAGTGGTCTGATCAACATTGATCTCCATGGAACCTGTTTCTAATACTTCATCATCTTGCTCCTATAATGGAGGGGTCACCTCGCACTCTCGTGTTCCACCAGCCATAGGCATCATCTCGCCCTATGTTCCAAGCCACCACTTTCTTCATGAATTTATTCTTCTACTTCTTCCTCCACAAGGGCGAGGTTGGTTCCTCATCTCGCTAACATGTTAATTGTATGCTTCCCTTTGGGTGGGCCTAGGAGTCTGAACTCATTCTCCACATATTTCCCATTTTCCAACTTGGGGTTGAGTTTGATATATAAAAGGGCTGCCCCTATCTCAAAAATTTCCAAAATCATTTCCTTCATATTAATATCATCATAAATTAACCTTTCAATATATGCGAGACTTGCTTGGATACACGTAACTCTTCCCGAGAGTGTGGTATTCGCAGATAACTTATCAAAATTGAATATCACCAATGCACGTATGATAACCTATGCACAGATTCCTGGAAATATCATGAAATGAATGCATAAGGGATCTTACACCTTAGTCTCCACTTCATATCCTTCATTGCAAAGTATGCAATATAAGAGTATTAATACACTACAAATTGTACATGTTTTCCCAATACCATAGGAAGTTGCTTTGGTATTCTCCATTCCTCTTCAAATAAGTTGTGGAGGCATGCATACCACATATTTACCCTTTTCTTAAATTGGCCACTTATATTCCCATCACAAGTGTACTTCTCAAATCTCTTTGCAAGATATTTCTTCTCTTTAGGTATTCCCAAATTTTTTCCTTTGGCCCATCGGGCACTCCAATTTCTACAAAGATAAGTGACAAAAGGATAGCACCAAAACTAATCTTCTCACCTCCATGTGCTTCCTCAATGATGGTTTCAGCAATGAAACCAACCAAGTTATAAGTCACCCCTTTAGTCATTTTCTTCGCTATATGCAACCATAAGGTGTTTACCTACGACCATCACTCCTGGTTATTCAATTTTGTTAGGAAGTGCACTGCCACTTGGATAACTGGGTATTTTGTTAACTTATCAATATCCATTCCATACCCTTCCTTCAGGTAACCTAGTGGTTTACTTGTCACTATGATTCTTGCCTTATCTATCAGTGTCGCTACTTACTTCAGTGCCCAAAATCCTTAATCTTGTCAGGGTCCTAATCAGGGGCGCGGTGACCCTCATTTGTTGCCCGAAAAAATAAAAGAAGTCCTCATAGACTCTACTCATCAACCACTAGTAAAAATTTTCTATTTTTCCAAAATAAGGGAGTTCATAGAGTTATTAAACTCCTACCTTTGCCAAAATCTTCTCACCCATCATCATCATACATGGCCATATTATCTATTGTGCATTTATTTGTCTTTTTCACCAACAATTTATCCAGTTCGTCCTTATTTTCTAAAATTTGATGGTTGTAATCACTCAATTTACAAAGCAGAAAACATGTGAGTCCCAATCGCAACCCATGTAAACCACCTTAGGGTGTGTTCATGAATAAATTAGATATGTTATGGAAATGAAGCTAAAACATATAACCTCAAAGCATGAACCTAATCTACACTAAACCATCATGATAAGAGCTAAACAAGAGCACTTCTATCATTGTATGAACTTAGATTAACTCTAAACTAACATGATATATGCTACTCTCTACTCTTTAGATCACTAATTAAACATTGAACCTAAGAAGATCAACTTAGCAATCAAAGGGGTGATTAGTTGTTTATGGTTATCAAGCTTTTAAGAATGGATTCTCACCATTAATGGCTACAAGGCCATATGGTTTTCTCTATTTACTTAAAACTTGGTTTAATGGATGCAAATGGAGGCTATTAGCTCAAGATCAATGGAGGGAATAATTTTAAGATCAAATGTATAATTAGCTTAAAACTAATACAAATGAGATCGCAAAGCTTTCTTAGTATTGAGTTGTGAGTGAAGTTGTAAGTTTGAATGGGTAGGCTTAGCCTTGTATTTATAGTTTTCCAAATGGAAGACTTTGAACTTTGGGTGCATGTGGGACTAAATTTAAGCCATAATAACTTTATGATTAGGAGTGATAAACATGTTTTAGGCTAGTTCAACTAGGTTTAGGCTAGTTAAACTTGATTAGAAAGTGATTAGAGACTCATTGAGAGTTGGGAGGAGTCTAATTAACCATTTGTGACTGATAGATAGCCTAGGAAGCCAATAGAAGTGATCTAGAGGGGAATAGGAAGATGGTTTAGCTAATAAAAGGGGGTTTATTAGCCAAATGAGTTGAATATAAGAAGAATACAACCAAGAAGGTGTCGTAAATGGGCATCCGAGAATGGAGCGAGAAGGGTTGATTAACGAAGTGTCGTTAATTGACTGAATTAGAGGAAATGCTAAGTGTAAGCATATTTTAGGTGTTAACAAAGGGTACTATATCTCCAAGAAACAAATTTCTAGCACATCCTCCACTTTTATTTCTACTTCCTTCTTCTTCTTCTCCACCGCGATTGCTCTGGTACTCTCCTTGGTGCCATAATAACTATACAGGAATCTTGTACCTTCCTTGAGCTCTAAAACTCTACTTTGTGTTCCCTAGCTTGAAACCGCGTTCCTTGGCTCAAAACCCAAACCATAGCTATTGATTTTCTCCATGGACGCCTCTACTCTGCTCAAACAATTCTCCAAATGGAGTGGCAATCACCATGGTGCGAAAATCTAAAAATCCAAGTGGTTTGTGGCTCTCCACACTTCACAAAGCCTCATTCACTAGCTCACTCATCAAAACTCACTTGAATACTCTTGTTCACAACAAAGGCAAATGATTTCACAACACTTGCCTTATATAGATTTTAAAACATTTCTATATTTATTGCTCTCCACCTACCACCGTACCCAACATTGATTTGTCATTTCTTCAATTTTTACTCTACTCATTTCCATGCCACAGACATAACCTTCTAGCGCAAATCCTACTTCTCACCACATACCTCCTTATCATGCCCTCATGCACCGAATTACTTCACCACTACACCTTTTACTAAGTAGTTTCCATTGCTGCATCCTACCTCACATTACATTATGCATCCATTTATCCATACGTCATCTTCATTTAGGAGATTTTTTTTTCTATCCGCACCTTTCCTTCATGTGCCTCGCCCAATAAATATCTCCTATGCATACATGTCTCTAATTAATATTCAAACTTGTCAATGAACCCTATATATACTCCACACCACACTAAGGGTATGCATGGTCCTCTATGCATGAAAACACTTACATAGTAATCAAATTTTGGTGTGTAAGCACTCTTATTACACAAAACACTGAATGAAATTGACAAAGCATAACAACGATGAAGGAAACACAAATAATCGAAATGCATTAAGGAAATATAATCTAAGTGGAAATATTACCTTATTACAAACACCAAGAAGATTTATTTATAGTAGGGCTTCACTTTACTCCCATTGACGTAATCGGGAAACCATGTTCCATCCAAGACTCTAACCGACAAGCACCTTATTCAAGTATATTGGTGATAACATGCGGTCCCAAGCAATGCACTTTAATCTTTCTAGGGTGGCACAAAACTTTGAATCGTACAAAAGTACCATTTTCCCAACCTCCAACTTCATTTCCTTAATATGTCTATCATGTCATGCCTTTTGCTGGGCCTTTTCTTATTACTTAACTCCATCTTGCTATACCACTCCTTTCATCTAGTCAGCATCGCTTTATTAATACACTCCTCAAGTGATTGCTCATCTCGCTAAACCTCTTGCGCATGCAATATGCGAGAGAAGGTAACATGAATTCCACTGGTAGAACAGCCTTCTGCACCAAACACCGGATGAATTGGTGTTGCTTTATTTAACCTTTTGTAGGTTATTATGTATGCCCAAAGTACAACATAAACTTTATCATCCCATTCTTTCCTTCCAACATCACATATTTTTGTCAAGGTATGGCTCAATATCTTGTTGAAGGCCTTAACAATCCCATTTTCTTGAGGATGATAAGGTGTTGTTTTATGGTGTGCTACCATAAATTCATCCAATAATATCCTAATGGTCTCACTAAGAAAATGAGTACCCCTATCACTTGTTAAACTTAAAGGGCACCCGTACTTGCTTGATAATATTTTCCCATAAAAACCTTATTGCCATAGTGCATAGAAATATTTTGTAGAAGTTGCTTCTACCCACTGTGTAAGATAATATGTCTAAGTTATAATATAGCGTGATTTATTCCTACGTACGGGTGGTGAGATAGGACCCACAAAGTCAATTGCCAACTTTTCAAATGGTTTTGCACTAGCAATAGGCTTTAAAGTAATTTCATCTTTATGCCTAGGCTTTCCAAGGCACTGATAATGATCACATGCCTTACAATATTATTTACAATCCTTGTATAATGTTTCCCACCATAGACCAGCTAATAGAATATTTCACGCGGTGGTGTCTCCCGCATAGTGTCCACCTACAATGTTGTCATGAGCCTCCTCCATAATTGCTTCGCATTCATGCTCAAGTACACACCGATGCAAAAATTCATCTTGACCTAATTTGTATAAGTCTCCAGGATCAACATGTAAGGCATGGAGTGGATAGAAATTTATTTTTGCTATCCATATTTCACCCCGAAAAATATTGGATCAGCCATGACCCCACATAGAAAGAACCTAAGAAATCATGTTCGAATCTTGCAAACAGGTCACAAAAAGACTCAACAACGGAGTGTCTGGGACTGAGAAAGATTAAATGACCCTATGCAAGAAGAATGACTCTGTCAATCCGTTTCCATGTCTTAAATCCATTTTTAGGCTACAGATGGGCTTGAAAACAGAATAACAAGGCCCAAAAGAAGGGGTAGTGCCACATAGAAGCCAGGAGCAAGAGGGGGAAAGAAAGGTGAAAATTTGAAGTTTTCAGGCTCGAAATAGTTCAAAAAGGAGTCCAAAATCAACTAAGTATGGAGGAGGCAAATGGAGAAAGCCATGTGTCTACACGAAACTTCTCCAAAGTTGAATCCAAAAGGGGAAGCTTAAACAAGTGCCAGACTTCCATACATCCAGAGTCCCAAAAGTAGCACATGGCCATTGAAAATTCTCCGACTTAGCGGAAGGGGCCACGCATTTTGGCTCGACAATTCCAAAATGGGAATCCAAGGCGAGGCTCAAACTTGTGCCAACCTTCCACATAGAAAATGGTCAACAAGGTCAAAAGGTGGATTGGGTGGGCCTCGAGAAAAGGCTAAGTATAGAAGTATGGGTGGAGACTGCCACGTGTCCAAGCGGCACTTCCCCAAGGATAGATCCAAAAGCGGAGGCTCAAACTTGTGCCAGTTTGCCACGTAGCCCAAGGCCCAAAAGGAGGGGAAAGGTCATTGAAAATTCCAAAGACCTGCGGAGGCTTCCAAGTGTCAAACCAATGCTCCTTCAAAGGAAAATTCTTGATCGGGCTTTCAAGCAAGCACGAAGCCTCCACGCATCCAATCTCAAAAGGGAACCAGAGTCGGGTTGAATAGTCAATGTATGGTGGTAGGCCGGCAGAGAGTGCCAAGTGTCCAAATGGTGCTAACTCAAGGATCGAATAGAGAGAGGGTTTCTAATCGAGCGTCAGGTTTCTGCGTATCCCCGGACAAGGAATATGCCCTCGGCAAGAAAAGAGCTTAGCCGAGAAACAAAGAAATTAAGCGGGCCAGCAGAGGAATCCACATGTCACCCCACGCCATTCCAAGAGCAAAATACAGAGGCCACCTTTAGACCAACTCCTTCCCTCCACATGTCCCAGAGGTCGAAAGGAGGCTCATTTTTCAAACTAATTTTCCCACCCTTTTGTACGGACCCGATACAAACTTCAAAGGGGCATATCTTTTGACTCAGGGCTTGAAATATTACAAATCTGACACCATTGGAAATATCTAGGCTTTGTCCATGCCATGGAGATTTGAAACTTTAAGTTTGGAGAGGTTAGGTAGAGGAAAATGGATAAAATGTCTTCACGGCCATTAATGCGAGATCTATCTAGCCCCAACAACTAGATCAAATTTGATCTCTCTGCCATTTCCTTTCCTCCTTCGAGGTGCCGAACCAGAGATTGATGCGGTCAAGGTAGATTTAGGGGTAGATTTTACATGAGACATTAATAGTAATAGTTGAGATTCAACCTATTTTTTCCTCGCTTCTCTCTTTTTTCTTCTTCTCTCTCGATTGGGTCTATAAATACAGGGTTGGGACTCATTGTAAAGGGTTGAACATTCTCCCATTTTTTAGGCTCCCCTTTCTTCTGGAAAAGGAACTCGTGGAGTATCAGACATCCCTTCAGAATTGTAAGATGTTTCCTACCTCCTGGTCATTTGTAATGCATTGTATCAATCTACAAAGCAATAAAACACGTCTTTGATCAATTTTAGATCCTTTCTTGTCTCTTTTTCTTTCATCTAGTCTTTCATTATAGATCTAGTTGTTTGTGCTTGGTTATTGTACGCATTTTTTTGGTTTGTGTCCATTAACAAAACAAATATTCATCATTCCTTTGGTGCATCACCTTATAGCTTAGTTTGATTTCTTGTATCCCTTTTATCCCTGTCTCCTTGGTAAAACTTAGATTAGGTTTAGGAATAGGCCCTCTGTAATTTTTCACATACATGCACCTAAACAGAGGAATAGGAACCAACCTTTAATTTGGAGAGCTTTTCCGATTCTACAAGGTCCCACACTTTGGGAAAAGCTCAATGTTGTGTAATCACACCAAATGAATCTTTAGAAAAGTGGATCTGATGACTCATTTGGGGGTGTTGTGATTTTGGACTAACTATTTTAGCATGCACGGTGGAACAAAGAAGTTTCCACCTTATTACAATAAGATTGATGTGCACTTGTTGTGATTCTAAATTTTAATAAGTTTTAAAATTGTGCATCTAGCGACTCCACTAGAAACAAATCCATTGGTTTCAGTAGTCCAAGCAAGTTTATGAGAATAATACAAACAAGGTCAAGAACCAAAGAGGAGGGATAGTTTGTACACATACACTTGTCTCTAGATAGAAGGAGAAGAGGGAGAAGAGTCCAAAGGTCTATATCTCCATGAAACAGAGCCTTATCAACACCTCCTCCTAGTAGGCCGTTCTTTCAATCAAGAAGGGTGCTCAAGCCGATCAAGATGGCACACCAACAACCAAATCCTTATGTCAACTTCACTAGCATCATCCCACTTGCTCTGAATGCACAGAACCCTAGTCCCGGTGGTAGCATTGAAGAGAATCCCATATTTCACTAGGGAAAACTAGACTTCTTCTAGTGACCACATCCAAGATATCAAAATGTCTCCAGAAATCCATAAGATCACTAAGATGGACATTACAGTCAAGTTTCTAGCCTCTTCACTCAAGGGTAAAGCTTCACAATGGTTCAAGAGCCTGAAAGTAGGCTCTATTCAATCTTAGGACCATCTGTGCATAACTCTTCATGACTAGTTTGGAGAAAAGGGAAATAACTTATCCTTGTTGGAGAAATTTACAACAATCAAAAGAGCTTCTAATGAGAAATTGACATATTTCAACCTCATATTTCAAAGGACCTGGGGATAGATTCTAGCAAAGAGCAATAAAGCCCACTAATGAAGGTGCCTTCTTATACTTTCTTAGAGCTTTAAATTACAATATTTCTGCTTTATGATTCAAATCAATGGGGTCACAACCTTACCTACACCCTATAGCTATCTATAAGACCTGAAAATCATTTAATTCGGGCTGAAAACTTGCTCTAGGCCATCCATGCCTCTATACCCCGAATTAGGAAACCCAAGTACTAGCCAAACACCCACAATAGCTCCTATACCTACTCCTAGGAGTCAAAGCTCAGTTGAAGCCTCCACCTCATCATCTAACACCTTAAAAGAGCTTCAAGAAGTCATGAAACAACTTCAAAAGTTGGGGAATGAGTTAGTAACCATCAAAAGACAGCAGATGCTCGAGTTATAGGCCATATCACCTCAAGCTCAAGATCGGCTAGACCCCATTTTCAACAAAATAAACCACCATCTCAGATTGTAAATCAAAGTCAAAACCAAGGATAACCTCAAGCTGCTAGACCTTTCAGGCCATATGATCCAAATATAGCCTCAACATCAAGGGCATTGGTTCCCACACAAAACAACATGGCACAAGAATATGATTGGTGCTTCCCATGCAATCAACCACATAACCAATCAATGTGCTTTAATGGTGCACTAACCTAGGCCTTGATGGTGCAAACTAGTATGGTGTCACAAGAACCTAGCCAAGAAGAAAATCAGCAACAAGGAGCTCAACAAGAGGGACCTCTAAGTGAAACTATGCTTGTCAATTGGCAAGATGAGGAACTTATGTAGAATGAATCAGTTCCCTTCTCAAAGTGTAGCTACCAATACATGGTCCAAGAAGAGAAATATTGAGAAGGACTTTCACCAAACTCAGGTGATCCTCAATCCTCCATTGCTCCACAAAGTATTGGCATCCAAAACACAACTCCCAATATGCAAAGCCAATCCAAGCCACCTTCCAAACCCACTCAAGCATCGGTTGTAATAACCCATGTGCAAGAGAGAAATATGTCAGGAAAGGGGCAACAAAAGGATATCTCATTTAATATCATTGAGAAAATGAAGAGGACAAGTGTGAACATTTCACTATGGGAGTCACTAGCCATTCCTAGGGTAGAGGGATCTATTACTAGACTGCCATACAAAATTGTTCAAGCTCAAATCAACCCCCTAACAAACAAGAGAAAGTGCTCACCAATACATCTCAACATGGGGAAAACCATCGAGAACAAAAAGGTAAGAACCTGAGACCTCCTCCATTCTATGTTTCATTGATTATTGGGGACAAATTTGTGCACAATTGTATGATTGATTCTAGGGCAAGTAGTTCTATAATGCCCAAGAAAATAGTTGATCAACTAGGTCTCCAATATGAAGTCTTCTCTAGAGGAGTAGTGACAATTGTTGGAATCATCAAGGATCTAAGCCTCACTCTACATGCCTGCCCCAATGTGACTATATTGCAAAACATATCAATAATAGATTTTCCACCACATTTTGCATTGTGTTTATCTAGGACTTCAGTTGCCAAAATTGGAGGATATCTATGTACTAACTGGTCACATATGCTCTTTAGAACAAGGTATGAGGTGAAGCCACAATCGATCTCGAGCCCATTGTTGATTATCATATTGAATCTTATGTGCCTAGCCCAATCAATGCCAACTTGCTCAGCTTTTGATCAAGAAGACCTCCTAAGCACTTGTGAAGTAGATACCAAGGTGGGATGTATCCCAGACTTGAATCTTGATGATGGCCAAAAAAGACATGCTTTTGACCCCTATAAGGAGATGGAAGAATCTGAGCTAGGTTTCTATTGTCTGTATGAAGAGAATCATCCTCTTCCTAACATCATTAAGCCAGAATATAAAGATGACAATGAAGTATGGAAATTGTTCTTTGATGGCTTGAGGAGTAGATAGGGAGCCGGAGGAGGAGCTATGATTGTGTCCCCC
Organism: Taxus wallichiana var. yunnanensis; assembly: GCA_018340775.1. Taxonomy (NCBI): domain Eukaryota; kingdom Viridiplantae; phylum Streptophyta; class Pinopsida; order Cupressales; family Taxaceae; genus Taxus; species Taxus wallichiana. The sequence continues at coordinate 926,928,720 of CM031239.1, read as the reverse complement.
AAAGGTATGAAATATTATTCAACTTTCAGATTTTAGTTTTCCTACTCAAATAACACTGTTGAATATGAGGCTTTGGTCCATGGTCTTCATTGGGATAGAAGACAAGGAATCAAGAACTTGCAAGTGTTTGGTGACAGTGAACTAGTTTCTAATCAAGTCAAAGGACTTAATGCTGTCAAGAATGACCTACTCAAGAGCTACAAGAGTAGGGTATGGGATCTCATTGAGGATTTCGAAGCCTTCAACATTGTGCCCATACCTAAGAAGAAGAACGAAGCTGTTGATAGGCTTGTAGTAGTTGGAGAAACGTTTGATGTGGTTGATAGCATCAAGAGGGACAAATAATAGCCACATATCCATGTAGTTGTGAGGCTAGCAATGCTAGATAACAACACATGCTGGCAAGTGTTCGAAAATGATCAGCAGATCATCAATTTTTTGCAAGAGGAGGTTGAGTTCTCAGCTAGGAATCAAAATAGATTAGAGAAGCAATATGGAGATCAAATAGTATAGCTACATACAAACAAGATTCCCAAAGGTTTGGTGACATTGGATTCTATCTTCAATCCTAATGATCAGCTTTGAAAAGAGAAGGCTAATATACAAATCAAAGGAGAAGATTCAGATTCAATTCTAGTTTGAGAAGGCAAAACACTTCAAATTGGCAAAGTGGCCACTAAGCAAGAAAGGTATGAATTCATGCAACTTTTCCAAGAGTTTCCAGATGTATTTTCTTGGAGCTATGAAGACCTCAGAGGGTTCAATCCAAAGTTAGCTCAACACACAATCAAACTAGATCCAGCTGCTAAGCCCATCAGGCAAAAGTAGAGACCAATCAATCCACACATTGAACCTCTAATGAAGAAAGAGCTAAACAAGTTGATAGAGGCAAGTATCATATTTCTAATCAAACACTCAATCTAGGTTGCAAACTTGGTCCTAGTCAGAAGAAGAATGGAGAGATTAGATTGTGTGTAGACTTTCGAGACTTGAACAAATCTTTCCTCAAAGATCACTACCCACTCCCTTCAATGGATAAAATCTTGCAGGTGGTGTCTGGATTAGAGAGATTCTCTCTCCTAGATGGCTACTCAAGGTACAACTAGATCATGGTGAAAGAAGATGATCAGTTCAAAATAAATTTCACCACCAAATGGGGCACCTATGCCTACAAAAAATGCCATTTGGATTGTCTAATGCTAAAGCCACTTTTCAAAGGGCAAATGAATATGGAATTCAAAGGGCTGATCAATAAAATAGTACTAATCTATCTAGATGACATTACTGTGTTCTCCAAAAATTCAGCAGACCACCTTTTTCACCTAAGGTAGGTGTTTCAAAGATGTAAGAGATTTGGGGTATCATTAAACCCTAAAAAATGCATATTCTTGGCCCATGAGGGAGGGGTTCTGGGCCATATTGTGTCAAAGTAAGGTTTGAAAATTGACCCGAGAGAGTTGAAGCAATAAGATCATTGCCATTGCTAAGCCATAAGAAATCCCTTCAAAGCTTCTTGGGAAAATCATTTTTTCCACAGGTTTATACCAAACTTTGTTTCTCTTGTCAAACCAATAACATTAATGTTGAAAAAGAGCTTGGCATTTAGGTGGACAAGCTGAAGGAAGGGAAAGCTTTGAGGCCATCAAAGAAGCTATATCACAAGCCCCAACTCTCGTGAATCTATATTTCTCTAAAGACTTCATACTATATGCCTTTGGTGGCAGTGACACAATTTCTATAATCTTAGTACAACAAAACAAAGAAGGTACAAAGCAGCCAATTGCTTTCTTCAGTCAAGGTCTAGAGGAATATGAAGTGAAATACTCTTTCATCAAAAGCAAGTCCTGATAGTGATCAAAGGATTAAATAAGTTTAAGCATCTGGTTTTAAACAATAAAATCCAATTGTTAGTCTCCCATGCAGGAGTTAAGGATTTCCTTCTCAGCAAGGATCTGAATGAAAAACATGTAGGATGGATCACTCATGTCATGGAGTATAACATTGATATCAAGGTCACTAAGCTGGTCCATGGGAAGGGATTATGTGAAAAAATAGCCTTAAGTCAACAAGATGAGGCAAATAGTGAAAAGGGAGTTGTTTTTGTTCTGTAAAATAATCAAGAGGAAGAAAATGATGATGTATCCACTCTTTGTTGGACTCAGAACATGGTACACTTCCTTCAAATAGGCTTGTGTCCTCATGGGATGAGTAAAGCAAAAAGGAGACATTTCAAACTATGGGCCATCCCATATGTTCTTATCGATGGTGTCTTGTTCAAAAGGGACATCAATGGCGTTCTGTTAAGATGTATTGGGATAGATCAGATTGAGAGACTGTTACAAGAATTCCATGTTGGAGCAATTGGGGGCCATTTTTCTCCATGAGTGATAGCACTCAAAATCATGAAGGCAGGTTATTATTAGCCTAGGGTGTTTAGTGAATGCTATGCATGGATCAAAAGGTGCAAGAATTGTGCATTCTTCAAGGTAAAGAAAATCTAGCAACACTTCCATTGCACCCAATTTCAGTCAACCAACCATTCATGTAGTGGGGATTGACTTCATTGGAGTTATCAATCCAAATTCAAGCCAAGGCCACAAATGGATTCTGATGGCAACAGACTATTTTACCAAGTGGACCAAGGTAGTGGCACTCAAAGAAGCTAATGAGTCTAGTATACTAGATTTATATGAAGGGATAGTAACCAAGTTTGGAGTGCTAGCCACCATTATATCGAAAAATGCATTGGCATTCATAGGTTCCAAGATCATAGGATGGGCTGTTAGGAATGGGATTTACTTGAGCACTTCATCAAACTATTACCCTCAAGGTAATGGCCAAGCTGAGTCCACAAACAAGAACCTACTAAAGATTGTCAAAAGAAATCTTGATGAAAATCAGAGAACCTAGCACACAAAGCTCAAATCAGCCTTATGGGTTGATAGGAAACACCCAAGAGATCTACAGGTAGCTCTCCATTCAAACTTGTCTATGGGAAAGAGGTGGTGTTGCCTATATCACTTGAGTTTCCAACATCGGAACTCATGAAACAGCTAGAGATGTTTGAATTCGAACCAATGGAGGCCAAGTATACACAGCTGATGGAATTGGAAGAAACCATAGAGCATGCACTCCAAACAATAGAGAAGGATCATGCCTCGATCAAGAGATGTTTTGAAAAGAAGGTAAGAACACGGATCTTCCAAGAAGGAGACCTAGTTTTGAAATGGGATGCAGATCGGGAAAAACAAGAAAGGCATTCCAAGTTTGATGCCATTTGGAGTGGCCCCTACATGATCATAATATGTAAAAGTAACAATGCTTTCCAATTCTCTACATTCGATGGTGAGGAGTTGAAGATTCCAGTGAATGGAATCTATTTTAAACACTGCTACTAGAAGGAATGTCCTCACCTTGTACATATTAGTTTAATTTATTTTTCCCCTAAGTGCTTGTGCACGTTGTCTTGTTGTAGTTTAGGTTGCTTTTCTCCTAAGTGCTTTGCACACTCTACATGTTCTACTTCAAACATATATGATTTAAAATTTGTATATAGTTGTGGTGTTGTTTTATTGCTCTTATGTATTCCATTCAAAGAGACAGATGAATCCTCGAGGTCAAAGTAATTTTCTACTCTAAGAAACCATCATTTTAATATTTCTCATGAAAATTGAGAGTGCCAATAGTCGGGCTCATGAATCAGAGGTAGGCTTAGTATCAAACCGTCATTCTCGACTCATTTCCGAACAGATATGACAAGGCAAGTGATCTTTTCATCTAGCAGGAAAATACCCCTGTGAGTCACCAAATTGTTATCCATATTTCACCCCCTGGGAAAAATATTGGATCAGCCATGACCCCGCATAGAAAGAACCTGAGAAATCACATTCGATGTTGCAAATAGGTCACAAAAAGACTCAACAATGAAGTAGTGGGGACTGAGAAAGATTAAACGACCCTATGTAAGAAAAAGAATCTATCGAGTTGTTTCCATGTCTTAAATCCATTTTGCAAGCTACATATGGGCTTGACAATAGAATAGCAAGGCTTGAAAAGAAGGGGCAGTGCCACAGAGAAGCCAGGAGCAAGAGGGGGAAAGAAAGGTGAAGATTCAAAGTTTTTAGGCTCAAACCGTTCGTAAAGGATTCCAAAATTGACTAAGTATGGAAGAGGTAGTGGAGAGAGCCATGTGTCTGCATGATGCTTCTCCAAAGTTGAATCCAAAAGGGAAGCTTAAATGAGTGCCGAGATTCCACGTTTCAAAGCCCCAAAAGTAGCACGGCCATTGAAAATTCTCTTACTTGATGGAAGGGGCCACATGTCGGCTCAATGTAATTCCAAAATGGAAATCCAAGGTGGAGGCTCAAACTTGCACTAGCTCTCCACATAGCAAATGGTCAACAAGATCAAAAGGTGGATTGGGCGGGCCTCAGAAAAGGCTAAGTATAGAAGTATGGGCAGAGACTACCACATGTCTAAGTGGTGCTTCCCCAAGGATAGATCTAAAATTGGAGGCTCAAACTTGTGCCATTTCACCACGTAGCCCAAGGCCCAAAAATGAGGGGAAATGTCATTGAAAAATCCAAAGACCTATGGAGGCTTCCAAGTGTCAAACCGACACTCCTTTAAAGGAAAATTCTTGATCGGGCTTTCAAGCAAGTGCGGAGCCTCCACACGTCCAGTCTCAAAAGGGAACCAGAGTCGGGTTGAATAGTCAATGTATCATGGTAGGTTGGAGGAGAGTGCCAAGTGTCTAAATGGTGTTAACTCAAGGATCGAATAGAGAGAGGGTTTTCAATCAAGCACTAAGTTGTCGTGTCCTCGAACAAGGAATATTCCCCCGAGCAAAGAACTTAGCCGAGAAATAAATAAATTGAGCAGAGGGTGAGAGGAAGCCACATGTCACCCCATACCATTCCAAGACCAAAATATAGAGGTCACTTTCGAGACAGCATTTGACCCTCCACGTGTCCCAGAGGTCGAAAGGAGGCCCATTTTTCAAATTGGTTTTCCCGCCCTTTTACGGACCCAATACAAACTTTGAAGGGGAATATATTTTGACTCAAGGCTTGAAATATTACAAATCTAACATCGTTGGAAATATCTCGGCTTTGTCCACACCATGGAGATATGAAACTTTAAGTTTGGAGAGGTTAGGTAGAGGAAAATGGAGAAAACATCTTCAAGCCATTAATGTAGGATCCATCTGCCCCAACAACTAGATCAAATTTGATCTGCTTTGTTGTTTCCTCCTTCTTCGAGGTGTTGAACCAGAGATTGATGCAGTCAAGGCAGATTTGGGGGCAGATTTTTTAGGAGACATTAATAGTAGTAGTTGAGCTTCAACCTATTTTTCCCGCTTCTCTCTCTTTCTTTCTTCTCTCTGATTGGGTCTATAAATACAGTTCGGGACTCATTGTAAAGGGTTGACATTCTCCCGCTTTCGGCTCCCCTTTCCTCTAGCAAAAGGAACTCGTGGAGTATCAAACATCCCTTCATAATTGTAATACGTTTCCTTCCTCCTGGCCATTTGTAATGCATTATCAATCTGCAAAGTAATAAAACACATCTATGATCGATTTTAGATCCTTTCTTGTCTCGTTTTCCTTCATCTAGTCTTTCATTATAGATCTAATCGCCTGTGCTTGGTTATTGTACACATTTTTTTGGTTTGTGTCCATCAAAAAAAAAAAAAATTCATCATTCCTTTGGTGCATCACCTTATAGCTAAGTTTGATTTCTTGTATCCCTTTTATCCCTATCTCTTTAGTAAAACTTAGATTAGGTTTAGGAATAGGCGCTCTGTAAGTTTTCACACATGCACCTAAACGGAGGAATAGAACCACCTTTTTAATCTAGAGAGCTTTTCGATTCTATAAGGTCCCACACTTTGGGAAAAGCCCAATGTTGTGCAATCACACCAAATGAATCTACCTTAGAAAAGTAGATCTAATGACTCATTTGGGGTGTTGTGATTTTGCACTAATTGTTGCTTCTCTAAATCATTCATTCCCTCAAGCATCACACTTATGCGTAAAAAGAGGGTAATATCCTCTAAGTCCGAGGGTGCATGGTTTAACTTGAATAGTTGTGCATCTAGAATTATATCCTCAATTATTTTTGTTTCCTCTCCTAATTGAATCCTTGATAAGTGATCTGGACTAGAATTACTCTTACCTAGCTTAACCACCACTGTAGAATAAAACTCCTGAAATAATAGAACCCTACGACATATGAACCTCTCAAAACAAACTTGTTCACCAAGTACTTCAATGTCATATGATCTGTATATAAAATGAAAGGTGTTTCCAACAAGTAAAATCAAAACTTATGGAATGTGTAGATCATGAAAAAGGCCTCGCACTATGTAGTCATGTAATTCTATTCTATTGGAGTTAACTTCCTTCTAGCGAAGAAAATAGGATGATCAACAATCCATTCTCCAAATTGGGCTAATACCATGCCAATGGCAATGCCAGAGGAATCTACCAGAACATGAAAGGCCTTGGACCATGAAGGAAAGTGAAAAATAGGTGTTGTAGTAAGCCTCTCCTTCAGTGTTTCAAATGTGTGTTGTTGTGTCTCGCCCCAATAGAAATTTCCTTTACCTTTCAATAATTCCTCTAAGGGCACAATGATCTTGGCATACCTCTCGATGAAATTTCTGTAACGTCTTGTGTGCCCCAAGAATTTGTGCACCTCACTCTAGTTAGAAGGTTCCTCTAAGAACAATATGACAGTAACCTTAGTAGGATGTACTAACAAGCCTTCTTTACAGATGATATATCCTATAAAAATTCCAAAGGGTGTAGAAAACATACACTTCTTGATGTTTAAAGAGATGCTCAAATATCGACATCTCTCAAACATGAGCCTCAGATTATCATAGTGATATTTTACAAGCACATAGACTATCCAATCATTTAGATACACCTGTAAGAACTTAAGATTAAAATCTTGGAATGCCTGTACAACAATGCGCGAAAATACTGCATGTGCATTCTTTAATCCAAAGGGCATAATTTTGTATACAAAAATTCCCCATTCGGTGGTGAAATGTTTCTTCTCTTGATCCTCTTTAGCTATCCTCACCTGATATCTAAAGAATCCATCAGTGAAGGAGTAGATCTTATGCCCTACAACGCCCTCCATAATTTCCTCAGTAAAAAGTTTGGGAAAGGGATCAATTACACATGCAACATTTAACTAACTATAATCCACACAAATTTAGATTCTTCCATCCTTCTTAATATTGATCACCATATGGATCACCCGTTTTGACTCCTCGATGGGCTCAATGATTCTAGAATTCAACATTTTGTTAATCTCTTCCTTCACCTTGATGCGCAAGTTTGGATTAATCATGTTAGGCCTCTTCCGAACCGTGTGGGAACACTCTTTCAACTTGATTATCATTTTTTCTAAAGATTCATGCACCCCTTTCAATTCATGATAGCCTCTAGGGAATAGATCCTGGAATTCACGCAATAGCTCAATTATCTTAGCAACTTTAGAGTTAGACCAATAATCTCCAATGATGGCCTCCTTTGGTTCAACATCCATTCCAATTTTTACTTTCTTGGTCTTCATAGGTGCATGGTAGGTGTGCACCTTCTCATCTGCACTGTCCAAGACCTCATGCGTACCCTCTGTGTGCTTAATATCCAAGTTCTCCACCTCTTCATCATCAACTATATAGACCATCTTACCCTTTTCTCTTTCAAGAAGGCACACCTAAGTTGTTTAGCATCTGTCTCTTCCTCTTCAAAATGTGCCTCCAGGTCTGACTCACCTAACAACTCCTGAAGGAGTTCCTCATCCTTTGCACTATCTCCCATAGTTAAGCGTTTCATAACATGTAATGCCTCATTCACTGAGGTTTAGTGGAAAAATAGTTAAAGGTCTGAATCATACCTGTGGTAAGTTCTTCCCAATTTCCAATCTCTCTATTCAACTTTGTATAGATATATCATGCATACGCGCAGCCCCGTAAGGTGAAATAGAGATTATGCATCCATAGTAAAGGTGGTAAAGCTTCTTGTCCCTCTATCTAGATTCTTTCACGTTATTGAACATGGTACTTGAATAGGACCGTTACCATGAAATGGATAGATTTGTGTAAGCACATTGCTCCTTAGAAATTTGGCGAGATAAAGCAATCCTCACTTTTATCCACTCCTAAAGATTTTCCATGTGAACCATCCACCAGTAGCGTTACCATCCCTTACAAATTATAAATTATCATATTCCTTCTTTCCACTTTACATTCCCACTAAAATTCCATAGCAAGCAAGAATACTTTTGGATTATCTTCGCGGTGTACCTCGGTACCTAGTTTTTGCCTAAATGCCTAACACTATGTGGCTTTCTTAAGCACATATTTGCACTTCTTCTCTCGCGCCCAATTATTTCATAAGTGTTATGTGCCCAGGTTGTCACATGAAATACTTATAGTATCACTCATGGACTATACATCATTCCATTGGAGAACTCCTTCCATTGACATCTCAAGAGCTTCCGGATCTCGAATGGTGTGCACATAAATTTTTTTCAAGTCTTCTTCAATTAAGATTTCCACATAGGGTACACATTTCCCATCTATCAAGGGAATAATAATGTGTTCTTCCTTGTTCTCAAAACTTACATACCCTTTGTTGAAACACAAATCAGCGTTGTTTGCATAACATCAAGGGCGCCTAAGTAAAGCTAGAAATATTTTGGCTTGTACAAGCACTAAGACCTCAAAGTCCCCAGTAAACTTGGCCCCTGTATAGTAATTGATGCATCTTTCAAAACACAAATTGCACGGTGGCCTTGGTATGGTTCACCATAAACAACACACTATAAGATGGTTGTAATGGTGGTCTTCCCATCTGAACCCACGCATCCAAAGTGAGCACATTCACTTCTGTACATGTGTCAATCAAGATATTACTCAAAATCCATCATTCAACAACAACATTCAAAGTGATTTCTTTGTCATAATCCAGGCTATGAGGAGGGAGGTTAGCATGCAAAATCTTCCTTTCATGCTCAATACCAATGCATGGAGTGTTTCCTTTAACCAATTCCCTAATAAAGGAATAATGTTTTCTTGGTACAACATCTTACAAACCTCCTTTATATCATCAACTACCTTCTTTTGTTCTAACTTCATGATGTTATTTTAAACATTGTATCTCACCCCAGTAAATTTTGAATCACCTCCATGGTTTCTTGATAAACCTCCTTCTGATGCATAGGTCTCAGTTACTTTACATCCATAACTTCCTCCTTATTAATGCAAGCTTCTATTTCATAACTTTCTTTGTGCACACAACGTTAGCACATGTAGTAACATTTACAGGTACCAATTCGTGGTCCGGAACTAACTTTGACATCCATTGATCTTCCATAGCATGCTGAACTCTAACCATTCACATGCCCTTGTTCTCTTTTTTGTGTTTCTCACTCAAATGTTCATACAAGTTTGGGCACTCTTCATAACTATGGTTCTTTTCGCAGAAAGAACAAACAATGTTCTATGGAAACTCACACCTATAGTGATTAGGGGACCCGCATATATAACAAGTCCCATGAGGTAAATCACTTCTTCCACCGCTGTGACCTCGGCCTTTGAATTCTCCTTTGTAACCTCGACCACTACCATAACCGCCATCAAAATGCCCTTCATTATGATCATGGTCCTAATGTTCACTCTTCTCCTTAGAGTTTTTTTCAACATTGGTATGTCATACACCAATATCAATCACATCATGAATCTGATCAATCAACTTGCAATATTCGGTATCATGAGTGGATGACCTACAAATCTTGCAATAACAGGACATGGTCTTTCTTATCACATGCTACAATAATGGACACTAACTTGAACTGTGGTCCAAGTGACAGATCTCACAGTCTATTAATAAGGAGCACACTAATTTTAAAGGACAATTATCCTTAGTATGCCCTTCCAATTCACAATTTGTACACCAAATTCCACTACATTTCTCATGCACCAAATTAGCTGATAATTTATCTAACTGTTTAGCCATTACTATAATCTGAGCTTCCAAGAATGGGCTCACTCCAGTGTCTACACTCCTTACCACCTCGGTGTGCGAGATCTGTTTCAAGTGCCTCGCATAGATTTGTATAGGTCTTATTCAAAAGCACTCTTATAAAAGGTGTGATCAGTCCTCCAAAAACCACTGAGTATGTTGGCTCGTGTGTATGTGATAAGATAATTTAGACAAAAGGGTCTTAAACTAAGCATCATACTCTTGAAAACTTTTAGTAATGCCTTGCTTAATGTATTTCAGCATGTTGATGATCTTCTACTTAAATTCAGGGATATAAAATTCTTTTAAGAAAGCATCCTGGAGTGCGGTATAATCTACACAATTCTAATAAGGTCAAACTTTTTGTACCAACTATGTGCATGCCCTTGTAATGTAGTTGTAAAATGACTCACCTTGCACTCTAGATTTGTAATCCTCTTTGTGCATCATAGTATCTCACACATATACAAGTGCTTGGTAGCATCTTCTATCCCTCTATATTCTAGAAGACGAAGATACATATCCATATAAATATTTTGGGTGCAGTGCGAGACCATGCCCACCATATTTGGAACTGTATTTTTCTCCACCCCTAGATCCACCAAATTTGCTAGCAACCGAGCCACTGATCCTCTTGATCCTCCGCCTCCGAAGTGGGTAATGGACCAGAGGATGCACTTCCTTATGTACCATCAATTAGGATAAACTAGACTCCCACATTTTATGAAGTGGTGTTACTTCCGGACATTATACCAATGTTTTATGTGTCTACGTTCAGTGCTTATTATGTACCGGAAAAGATACATCCAACCGGTCCCCCAAATATCATAGATGATGATCGCGCCACCATAAATGAGTAATATACTTCATTTAATCTTTAACTTGACTACAAATTAACTCTATCTATTGCAACTCTACTACCCACACTAGTTTTCTTGTTGTTAACTGTCGTAGAAACTAGAAAACCAAGCACAAGGGCTAGGTCACCAGGTAGGTTTAGATGCACACCCATGGCCCACACTCTTTCTTCGGACATGCCATCCTCTCGAAACTAAAGAGGGTCCCCTGCCATGCTTTCCCAAATGGGGGAGTTCTAGATGTTCTAGCTACATGCCTTCTATGTGAGATCCAAATCCTTCATGAGCCATATCTCTCCACAATGCCTCTCTTTCTGTGATCTCTCACTACTTCATTAGATCCCTCTCGTGTGCTTCATTAAACTTAAGCCACCTTTCTTCTCTCTATCTCTCGTACCGCTATGTCTCCGCCATCTTTACTAAACACATTCCCCCACACATGGTGGGGTTTAGCTAGCCACGAGCTTCTCTTCCAAATCTAGGGTTACGATCAATATTTTAATTTCCAAAGGAATGCCACACAAATAAGATCCTTGGGTTTGCACTAAGAACCGGAACTCTGTAACCTCTATGTAAGAGTAAGTAGAAACTGCGTACTCAAGAATATAGTTGTTCAAAACACCACAGAACCAAACATCCACATAGTGCATCCAAATCATATCTGCATCATACAATGCCTAGAATTCTTCCTACCTTCAAACAAGTGTTTGAAACCTCAAATTCCACTTTGACACGTAAGTAACTAACCACTCATATAGCTCCATAAGAAAGTGGCAAAAAAGGTCTCGTAAAGTGCATCATAAAATTTTTGTTTAACTCATGTGTGTGCATTAAATTTAGGTCCATTGGAAAATATGTAAGCATACTCCTCCTCTAAGTTGTCTAACCACTCTTCAATACTAACCAAGGTCGACCAGTACATCTTCATCATGCAACATCCTACCAGACAACTGAAAAGAGGTCCTAGAAATGGAACCAATGATGTAGCCTAGAATTTACTGCAAATAGCCTAGGAACGTTGGCACATCACTCATCTTGAACTAAGCACTCACCCAAAGCATGCAAGGGTACCAGGTCCCTCTTTAGAGAATCTTGTTCAAGATGTTAGCATGATTACAAGTATATTCCATATCCATAACTGGATAATAAATTAAACAAGATCTAGATATAAACCATATGAAGAAATAACTAAACAATTACTATAATCAATTTTACCATGCTAGATCCATGTTCATTTACATCCAACACCAATATCTAGCTGATAATATCCATTCTATTAGATATTGTAAAACACAAAATCTTCATACATGCTTATCATAGTCTCCATGGTCATGCACGTTAACAAATCCGTAGCATAACACTATAATAATCACAATTGTATAAACCGTGCAAATTAATACATATATATATATATATATATATATATATATATATATATATCGGTGGGGACTTGCCCTTCACCACCCATGCACCTTCAAAAATAGGATACATGCTAATAATAGCCATGCGCCCTTACATGAGAATACAAAATCATGTAAGTGTTAATAATATATTATCTAATAATAAAACTATAGTATAATCCTATTATTAGCTCCAAGACTCTACATGGCACTCGATCTTCTACTCATCTAAAATAGCCTTTGTGTGGTCTGCAAATCTTATACAAAATTTGTTCCACTCTCTATGTCTAAAATTATCCCCAAACTACAAATGGCTAAGTCCCGATCTCAAATTGTTCCTAGGCATGCCTTGTGTCCATGCGCCTAATCCTTCTCGCACTTTTATACTTTTGTTGTATTTTTCTTCCCAAAAATTATTTACAATACACAAGGATGAAAGGAGAATTTTCAATTACTCTCTTTGATGTGATCATATCAGCCCACAAAGCATATTTCATCTTGGTGTGCCATTTCCTTTAATTGAGCTCCATTACCCTCTTCATAATTTTGATCAAGTTCTTATTAGTAGAATATGCCAATCCATTACCTTGAGGGTAGTAATTAGAGGAATTCTTCAAGTATACTCCATGTCTAAGATCCCAATCATAGATTTTAGAGCCTAAGAATCCTCTTGCATTATCAAAAAGGATGGTTTGGGGAATCTTGAACCTTGTAATAATGTCCTCAAGAAAATCAAGGATAGATGATTTGGTATCTTCCTTGAGTTCCATGGCCTCCATCCACCTAGTAAAGTAATTAGTAGTTTTCAAGACTAATTTATGACCTGCACTTGAAACAATATTAATCGTACTAATAAAATCAAGCCTCATTGAGAGAAGGGTTCATCCCCCTGAATGGGATGAAATGGGAGGGCCGTCATCTTATTTTTACCAGTAAAGAAAGGAAATTTCTTTCATTTTCTGACCCATTGATGACCATCTGCAAACAATGTGGGAAAGAAGTATCCTACCTTTATAATTTTCATCATTGTGGCCCTAGTTAAGAAGTGTCTACCATAGAAACTGTAATGTCCTATTTTTCCTATGCCAAAGGCCTAAGGGTCAGGTCGAGTCCAAGCCATGGTCAGACCCAAGGAGCTGTGAACATAGGGAGCTATGGGGAGGGGGCCCGGTGGTCATAATAGTCTAATTTTGCATTGAGGGTCACTTTTGGACCATGGAGAATTAAAGGGGAAAATTAGCTTAAGTCACTTAATTTTATTGGCCCCTCCATAGAATGAAATGCACCTAAGGTTATTGAGCACTCATTTTCCAAGGAGAAGTACATAAGGGATTGTGTGAGAATGGAAAGGAACTTTTGATATACATTTTATTGACCCCTTCTCATGCAGTTGTTATTGTTGCGCATCTACAGACTTATGGATTCAAATCCCACAGGGGACCCTAGCTTTGATGGTGAGAGACTCATCCCTAGCTAGCAAGGTATTCTTCGAGAGTGAGATATCTACCCTACTCTATCATTTCGGAGCCATTTTCAGGGCTGCATGGCGAGTCATTATGAGAGGTTTCAAAGAAAGGATTTCATAGGTTTTGGGGGCATTTGGGGAAGACAATCAGAGGGGCTCTAGATATGATTCACGAGAACCATTTGGGTTGGGCGTGGCAACACATTAAAGGCGCCTCCATCATTTTTCCGACCCCATTCCAAGTGAGGCAACTTGCAACCTCTATTTGGAGGTTTTCCAGTTAGTCATTTTTAGATCCAAAGGTGGAACTATTACTGCCTATATCTGTTAATGTTATTTCCAAAGACCCTTATTATTGCTCTTGTATTTAGAGGGTTACGAACCTCTGAAGTTTTCTAGCCGCCTAGGGCATTCTATAATTTTTCGAGCAGCAATATATTATACCAAAAAATGTTTTCATAGTGTTTAATATTATTGTTGCAACCTTCCCTCAAATTTCATGCACTATGGGAAAATATTTTGTGTGACATCAATTTAATACCGTTTGTTGTCCTTACCGTAAAAATTTGCATAAATCAGTATTATACTTTGCTGCAATTTTCCCATATTTTTGCATTTTTAAGTGGTATCCCATAAGGGATATTTCAGTGGTATCAAAGTTGTTGTTCCTCTAGCATGTGTGGGTTAAATATGGTAGTTTGGAAAGATCTCAATGGGGGTTTTATGAAGGAAATGTTCACCAACATGGTGAAACAACAGGAAGCCACTAACCTTTATTTGAGCCAGCTCACTCAGAATGTGAATCAAAGTAGATCTAGGGACAATAAGGAACATGGTGAGAATAGTGATAAAGGGCAGCCAATAGAGGTGATTGATGAGGATTCTTGTTGGAGGAAGTACCAATCTTTGAGTAGGGGTTTCAAAGATAATATGCCATTTCCAGATTATTGCATGATGAAGATTGGTAGCAAGCCCAAACAAGGTCATCATATGCCGGTACCTGAAGTACAAAAGAACTCATTTGTAGAAGAATATTCTAGACAAAAGGGTATGATTTCCATTGAGAAAAATAATTGCATTAGTGAAACTTTTCTTGTTAGAGAAATTATTCCAGCTCAAGAGAAGAAACTTGTTTGTGCAAGCAAGGAGGATGTAATGGAAACTCTTAAAAAGTGTGAGGAAGGGAATAGCAGAGCTAGAGCTGCTAGGTTGATAGCGACTCAAGAAAGACAACACATACAAGAGTTCAAGGAAACGATGAGGGAAAGTGATGCAAGGAAGTCTACACCCATGAAAGAAGACTCTATGGAGCAACTGGCACATGAGGAGGAGCCTCACATGGACACTTGTGTAAAATTACAGCCTGCTGTAATTTCCAAACCAGCAACTGTTGATTAGCTTTCAGATACTTTCAACAGGCACTCGGGAAACAATGTTGGGGGCAGCTCAACATATGTCTATCTTGAACACATAGAGGACATTGATGGCCTTGAAGGGTATGAAGAGCACACTAATGTGTCTTATTTATTGTCACCTATTCCAATTTACTTCCATCATGAGATGCATGGTATGGTAGATGATGAAGTCTTCATCATGGAGTTTGTTGGACCATTGCTCCAACTATGTGTATATGAGCATCTGGTGGATGATATATGGTGGCAAGTTTTAGCTCACTTAACAGATACAAGGGCTCAGGGGCATTATAAGCTATGGGATCCTAGTAATATGTGGTAGTTATCCAAAACTATCAATTCTGATGTTGAAAACTTTGTGACTGATTTCATAAGCCAAAGAAGGAATTCAAATGTGTCTTTTGGGATTACAAGTGTTGGCAAGCATGATTTCTTCATTGGAGACTCTGGTGCAAGAAGGGAGAGTACCTCTCAAGGTACTAGCATTGGTTTTCTGATTGCAAAAAGGGGTAGGAGAATATTTTTTAATCATCTTCAGCCTATTGGACTATGTATAACAAATAGTCATAATGAGAGGAGAAAATAGCAATATGGGACAATAGGGGCAAAGAGGTGAGAGTGGACATTCAAGGTAGCAGCCTCCCCATTCTTCTGCCAAGCCTTTGGGGCTTCATGAACCATTTTTCTTGAAGGATACGATAGTTAACCAACCACAAAGAGCAGCAGTAGATATGTTGGATGAGGAGTCTTGTTGGGAGAGGTACCAGACCTCGAGTGAAGGCCTTTGTAACAACATGTCATTCCAGGAATATTGAAAAATGAAGGTTGGCAGTAGACCCAAGAGAGATCAACAGAAATAGGTACTAGAGTTATAGAGGAGATTGGGACAGATCTCCATTCCACACTTCAATGGTTCTAAGAAGTGTACTGCACTGTCTTGGGTCCAGGAGTTGAAGACATACTCCGACTCAAATCCTATGCGTGAGGAAGATGCAATTAAGTTTGCAAGCTCGCATCTTGAGGGAGATGCTCATGATTGGTGGCATCATGGGCTGATTACATAAGGACACATACACATTACAACATGAAAAGTTCACGCAGAGGCTTGGTGAGTAGATTTGATAGGAGGGACCCTGACAAGTATTTCAGGGAGTGGACTCATTTGAGACAAACCGGTCCCCTGGATTAGTACATCACAGATTTTTAGAGATTACCAGTCATGGTACCTGATGTCATGGAGAGGAGGTTGATTTCATTGTTCATAGTAGGTTTGACTGATGCTTTCGCTAGATTTTTGAAGGCATTTGAACCTTCTTCTTTGCATGGGGCTGTTAGGAAATCTTGGGACTTGGAGTTATCCACTCCAAAGTTGAGGGCTCCACCTCGCGTTTAGCAAAGGGAACCTCCATCTGGATCAGATGAATGTTAGTAGAGGGAGCCTCCACCAAGGCAGGAGGTGGTTAAAAATCCAATCATTTCTCGAGAACACAGAGATGAGTTGAGGCAAAAGAAACTATGTTTCGATTGCCACACACCTTGGATTCCAGGACATGATTGCAGAGGTAGAGGGAAGGCTCAATTCATTGAAGTCTTCAAGGAGAGAAAGGGTGATAGAGGTGAGGAGTTAGAGACTCATGAGATGGATGATGGAGATGGGGTTGCGTTGGATAGTGCTGATGCGGGACAAGAGGAGGAGGCTTTTCCTCTCTAGTACTCGATGTACAAGGCATTTAGGATTAGAGGAGTTATGCATGGTTAGCAAGTTGGGGTACTCATTAATAGTGGGGAAACCCACAAATGTATCGATGTCTCATTGTTTGAGAGGATGGGATTACAGACAGAGGATTTGGAGGGCCTCAACGGGTTATAGCCAATGGAGATTCTTAGAGGTGCACATGACGGGTTACCCAAGTGATCATCATAATGCATAACTATACAAGTCCAATGATTACCACGTTGTTGGTATGGGAGTGACCAACATAGCATTAGGAGTGTAATGGCTTTGTTCTCTTGGAGCACCAAGGGTGGTTATAGCTGAGGGGATGGAGAGGAAGATCTAGCATGGTGAGGAGTTTTATTGTTGTGGATCGATATGGAGTATGATGGATGTGGGTGTGGCTAGAAATGTTGCACATGAGACTATTATTGAGATTGGGATTACATGTTTAGATCATCCAATATTATCATTATGTTGGTTAACTAAAGTTTTGGTTGACTGGATACCTCATTTGCTTGTTGAGTACTCCAAGAACCAACACACTTGTGAGATTATGGATGACACTCTGATTGGAGGATGAGATGACCTTCTATTAGGGAAGATTGAGCCTTCGGTAGATTCATGGTTGAGGGTGGAGATATTACAACATGTGCATTGTCCTTCCATGACTAGGAATTTGAGATGCAATGAGACCTATAGGTTCATGTCAGAGAGGTTCATATGGCACAGGTTGGTTAGGATATGTCCAACTTTATACAGGCATATACGGTTTGTCACTGTGACAAGTCAAAGCCTACGGGTTCATCATTTTTTGAATCGACATTAGATAACACTCCTATGTATTTTACTGCTTCTATGCCCGATGAGCACTTCACCCATGTGTTAGTCAGTGGAGAGATGAAATTGACTCATGGTTATTTAGTAGGTTCACATTCAACGCATAGGAGGTGGACTATGTGGAGCCGATATTGTCAGTTGATTGTCTACTGGAGTCTTGGGACTTTTCCTCCATGGGACACATTGAGATACATTATGAGGAGCCTTGCTCTCACATGAGTGTAGGTCATGTGGGAGAGTTAGCACCATTTGTGCATATACAAGTTGTTTCACAGGTGGATTCAAGGGATTCTATGGGATCCAGAGTGAACTTTCATACCCAGGAGTCGATTGGAGAGGCAGTGAGTGATCACATGATGATAGCCTTGCATTGGCAGGGATTGGACAGATTGGCAATTTCGGTGTGGGTACCAGGGAGAGTCGGTGTGGGCATCATACTACTATAGGAGTAACATCATTCTCTACACAGCATGGAGATCATGATCACTACATGGGGTATCTTGGCTACTTCACATCACACCGATCATTAGTTGACTATAGGGTGAGGTGGAGAAACTTATGCGGGGTATTCAGCCTCCGTAGCATGACAGGATAATGCTTGGGGTCAAGTATTTCTCGGGAAGGGAGGATTGTAATGTCCCCTTTTTCCTTCACCAAAATCCTAAAGGCCAGGTCGATTCCAAGTCGTGGTCAAACTCAAGGAGCTGTGGACACAGGGATCTATGAGGAAGGGGCCATGTGGTCATAATAGTCTAATTTTGCGTTGAGGGTCACTTTTGGACCATGGTGACTTAAAGGGGAAAAGTAACTTAAGTCACTTTATTTTATTGGCCCCTCCATAGAATGAAATGCACCTAGGGTTATTGGGGGCTCGTTTTCCAAGGAGAAGTATATAAGGACTGGGTGAGAATGGAAAGGAACTTTTGATATACATTTTATTGACCCCTTCTCATGTAGCTGCCATCACAGTGCATCTACAGCTTGTGGAGTCAAATCCCAAAAGGACCCTAGCTTTGGTGGTGAGAGACCCATCCCTAGCTAGTAGGGCATTCTTCAGTAGTGAGAGATCTACCCTAGTCTGTCATTTTGAAGCCATTTTTAGGGCTGCGTGGTAGAGTCATTAATAGAGGTTTTAGAGAAAGGATTTCACGGGTTTCGGGGCATTTGGGGAAGACAATCAAAGGGGCTCTAGATATGATTCATGGCAGCCATTTGGTTTGGGTGTGGCAGCACGTTAAAGGCACCTCCATCATTTTTCTGACCCCATTCCAAGCAAGGTGACTTGTAGCCTCTATTTGGGGGTTTTCCAGTTGGCCATTTTCAAATCCGAAGGTGGAACTATTACTGCCTATATATGTTAATGTTATTTCCAAATACCCTTATTATTGCTCTTATATTTAGAGGGTTATGAACCTCTAAATTTTTCCAGCCACCTAGGGCATTCTGTAATTTTTCAGGAAGCAATATATTATAGCAAAAAATGTTTTCATAGTGTTTAATATTACTGTTGCAACCTTCCCTCAAATTTCATGCACTGTGGGAAAATATTTTGTGTGACATCAATTTAACACCGTTTGTTGTCCTTACCGTAAAAATCTGCATAAATTAGTATTATACTTTGCTGCAATTTTCCCATATTTTGTGCATTTTTAAGTGGTATCCCATAAGGGATATTTCGAAACCATTTTGGAACTCGATAATACATTGTCCACATGTTCACCCTCAATGCATCTTAACAATACTCAATCAAATTTCTTTCTAAAAAGGAACCCGCCAATTAATGCATAGGGAACATATTTTAATCTCGGTGTCATCTCTTAGCTTTGCTTTGAAACCGGGAGGATACACGCCGTTGGATAAAAATACAACCATGTTATCAATCCACCTACGACGATTATGTTTACTTCCTCTATTTCATGGATCCTCTTCATTTTGTGGAATTTTTGTGTCCTACGGGTCTTCTACATTTTTTTCTTGCCTATTATTTTGGTATTAGATTGCACTAAATAACATTCTAAATAAAACATAGATTTAACACACAAACTCAATTCATTTGGCTCAATTTATTATTGTAGAGAGGTTACAATATATAGAAGTTTGATCTCCTACAAAGGAGGAGTCAACTCACATCATGAATCCCCCTTATCTCTCCATGATCCACATATCACTCAATTTCTATCCCATATATCTCTCATAATATCCCATAATATCTCTACTAGTTCCCTAAAATCTCTAGTGAGTTGTACTACAACTCATGTACAATAATAAAATACAACTCAATATGAGATTGTATTAATTTATTCTAAACTACTATATTATTATTAAATGAGTTATTTTATGTTAACTCATTTTAATAATAATTCTACACAATATAATGCTAACAAATGTGAGCACTAAAGAAAATATTCCTAACATTCCCCCTTAGTGCAAACATGGGGAAAACATTATCTTGTACTGCTACCCAACTCCAATGATGGTTTTACACTGGCTAACCACCAACCTAAAAATACCCATGATGGTTTTACACTCAGTTTACCAACAACCTACAAACAAACAAGATGGTTTTACACTCGGTTTACCAACAACCTACAAACAAATGATGGTTTTACATGTGGTTAACCAACAACCATAACAAACAATGGTTTTACATGTGGTTAACCAACAACCATAACAAATGATGGTTTTATAAGGTCAACCAATAACCTAGATATAACAGTAATCTTTTAGCTCTCATCACCTTCTTACATCCAGGGAAAATAAAAGAAATTTCTCACACATTAGAATTTTGAACAGGTATGATCCATCTGTTCTTATTTTCACATAGCAGAAATCAAACACACAACTGAAAAAATGCCACAACTTCATTGTGTGGCCCCATCACTGCGGTGTGAGAGGTCACTAATTGACCTCCTTCCTCTATTTCCTCCGTCCTCCATCTGAAACTGCTTAGTTACTCAAAAAATTTGAAAATGAAGCTCAATATGAAATTCCCCCCTTAATTTGAACTTGGTCATCGCGTACAAGTGAAAACGCGACTAGGAAAAATGTGGGCAACCTTTTTTTTTACAATTTTCCTAATGATCACCTAAATGACACAAAAATGACTTTAAATTTTTTACTCGACTTTAGACAAAGGATGATGAACAAGACTATTTAATTTTTAAACTTTTTGACATTTAACTGAAAACACAATTACGACTTGACGACACACTTAAAGATGATAAAAGAAAAAATGACAATTTAATAAAAAACTACGTGAATGACACTAATCATTAATTTTGATTATAATCATTACATTGACTCAATTTAATAAATAAAACTCTAGACAATAGACTTATGACTTATAAATAAAATTTAATTTAACAAAACATACTAAACATCCTAAAAAAACCATACACGTAAACAAACCTATGCACAAATGACAAAGTTCACATAAAAGACTATAATAAACAATCTAAAAATATGACCTTTGATGTTGAACACTAAATTACTTTAGACATTTGACACTTGATATACATTTTTTAAAAACGTGACTTTACACAATCTAAAGAAAAACCTTTCTTTTTAAAATAGCTCCTATCTAGACATTGAACAATGGATGAAGCCCGAGACGTGAACAAATACCATAAATGAGATTTGATTGAAGCAAAAATTATATCTTGCATGGCACAGAGGAACACATGAGGGACGTCTTTGATGAGTTAACAATGAGCAATAGACGTGGGAAGAGACAAAATTCTGGTGCATGCAAAGTAATAGCTCCAACATGATATGCAGATGCAATGAATCGCAATTTTCTCCAAAACTGTTATCTAGGTTTTTCTTGTAGTTGTCTCACCCATAGATCGTGAAACCCACTAAATTTTAGGGAAACCCAGATCCTAAAACGAAATATACAATCTATTCTTCAAACGGATTTTTTTAAAAACACTCTTACTCAATCATGAAAAATCCATTCACAGGTTTGTATACCTACTCTGATACCAAATATTATTTTGGTATTAGATTACACTAAATAACATTCTAAATAAAACATAGATTTAACACACAAACTCAATTCATTTGGCTCAATTTATTATTGTAGAGAGGTTACAATATATAGAAGTTTGATCTCCTACAAAGGAGGAGTCAACTCACATCATGAATCCCCTTATCTCTCCATGATCCACATATCACTCAATTTCTATCCCATATATCTCTCATAATATCCCATAATATCTCTATTAGTTCCCTAAAATCTCTAGTGAGTTGTACTACAACTCACGTACAATAATAAAATACAACTCAATATGAGATTGTATTAATTTATTCTAAACTACTATATTATTATTAAATGAGTTATTTTATGTTAACTCATTTTAATAATAATTTTACACAATATAATCCTAACATTACCCCTCTTCCATGAAGAAGGAGGTTTTTTATTATCCTAAGCTTCCAAATAAAGTTGCTCACATATTTCTTTTCCTCTTACTAGTTTTTTTCCCTTGATGATCAAATCATACTCCATAACCCGGTCACTGTCTAGCTCTCATTTCATTGATTTTTGATCCCATGATGAATTCTATCACATAAGGGTGTGAGACTAAAACTTTGATGTGGCTAGTGGAAAGCATGCTCTTGAATTTCTTGAGAGCTTGCACGATGGTGAAAACCTACTTTTCTATATGACTATATTTTAAGTCATAAAATCCTTCATTGTTTGACTAAAAAGGGCATTGGTTTCTCTCGAACCTTTATCATTTCGTTGTGTCAAAAATATGACAACATTGGCACAGAGCTCTATATGCATAAAGGCTAAAGTTATTTGAATATTCATGGTTTATAAGAGTGGATGCTTGAGTAATTTCCAATTTGATCTTGGTAAATCTTTCTTTTCCTTTTGCGGTCCATTTTAAATTTGTATCCTTCCTAAGCATAAAGGTAATGGGCTTGACAAGTCCTGTAAAGTTGGGGATGAATTTTCCTAACAAAATTTATCTTATCGAGGAAAGATTGCAGAGCATTCTTGTGACTTGGAAAGGAGAGAGAAATGACAAAAGATATTCTTTCAGGTTTAAGGGAAATACCATCCTTTGAAAAATTATGACCCAAAATTATGCCTTACGGCACTACAAAAATACACTTCTTGGGGTTAAGAGACAATCCAAACTCTCTATACATCTCAACCTTTTTCAAGATGACCAATATGATATTTACTCTCTTTTCATAAAAGTGTGATGTCATCCAAATAGATGAAGATGAAGTCATTTATATATCCCTTGAGTCCAATATCCATAGTTCTTTGAAATGTGGCACTGTCAATTTTAATGAGGAGGATCCTTTTAAAGTTTGAATCTCTATATCCCTAGATGGGAATATTGAAGATTTATCTAACCTTAATAATCTTATGTGTGGCATGGTTGTGGTTAGAAAATAAGAATAAGACATCATCTTTTGGTCTAAAAAGGATAGTGGCATTTTTAGTGTTAAGAGTGCTTATAACATCTTTTTTTGAAGAGGAGATACTAGAGGAAAACTTAAATTTGGAATTTTTTTGGATCAAGGATGTTACCCCTAAAGTCAATGTATTTTGGTGCTTGGTGCTTCATGATAAAATATTGATGATGGATAATCTAACCAAGAGAGGGTTCCATGTGGTTAATATGTGTGTTCTCTATGAAAAGGAAGAGGAAAACGTTCCTCACCTCTTTCTTGATTTCCCTTTTTCGGTGGTTGTTAGAATTTCCCTTCTCTTTCTCTTTGAATCTAACTGGGTATTCCTGGCTTCTTTGAAATTAGTGTGAAATTAGTGGTGTTTCCCCTTTAAAAGCCAGGGTTTGAAGAACTTATGGACTTTTTCTTTATTTCACTATTGTTGGGAAATATCAAAAGAAAAAAATAAAAGGATATTAAAAGGGAAAAAATAAAAAGTGGAAAGAATGGTTCTTTAGGTGAAACAATGTGGTCATTGCTAATTTTTATCTCCTACAAGACAAGAAAAATACATTTTAGAGTAGGAGGGAAAAGTTTCCATAATGGGGTTTTTTCCTAGTCAAAAGAGGAACTCTCTTGAATAGGGTTCATTTTAAGAGACCTCTAGGAAATCGAAGGTGGAAAATCCTTGGCGAATATCCCATAACCACTTTCACAAAACAAGTGAATTTTCTAGGGTTTGTGAGAAACATTTTCACCTGATTTTCAAGACATGCGACAACAAGGTTGTTGTCGTGCGACAATAAGTTTATTGTCATGCGACAACAATGTTGTTGTCATATGACAATAAACTTTTTGTCACACAATATCAACCTTGTTGTTGCATGACAGAAAAACTTACTATCGCATTTGTAAATTGCAAATATCTCCTGTGCATCTACACCTCCTATCATGTATCAACAATAGAGGATTGTCGTGCGTCAATAACCTCATGTTCTGTGTCAACCAATTCTAGTTGCATGTTAGAAAATAACCTTTTCCATGCGTCAATCAACAGATTCCCCTTATCACGTGTCGCAGAAAATTCCTTATCGTGTGTCAACAAAAATTAGTTTTCAAGTGTCGGTGATCAGCGGTTGTCAAGTGTCAACAAATAGCAATTGTCACACATTAGCAAATAATACTTTTCACCTTCTTTGCAAATATGAGGACAATATATAAGACTATACTTTGTGTACTGGAATCTTATGCTTCACAAGTTCACTGTACTTGATATGCCTGTAGTGGTACGGTACCTCAATATGAGTATTCTATAGTATTCTACCTAGCGAATCACCTAGGTTTATATAGGGTATGTTTTCAAGGGTAGGTGAAGCCAAACCCTAAAAATAATTATATTGTAATTTTTAGGCGAACAAGACACTCCCTATTTCGAAAAAATTACCTTTTCAAATTTTCCTAAAATGGAATATTCACCATATTACGAATATTTGTAACTAAAAAATCCTCGCTTCTCAACCCCGGGAGTAGGTTGTGTGGAATATTCCTAGGGCTAGATGGATCAAGCTGAATTTTGATGGGGATTCAAAAGGAAACCAAGGAAATTAGGTATAGGATGGGTTTTTAGAGATCCAAATGGGTCCTTTATCCTTGGTTTCTCTTGTAATCTTGGTATTCGGACCAACCATGTGGTGGAAGTTGGAGCAGCTTTTTGGAGGGTGAGAATTGTTGTAGATAGAAACTTTAAACATATGGAACTGGAAGAGGACTCCTTAAACATAATTAATAGTATAGTCAACTAAAGTGCTACCTTCATTACTATTAAGGATTCCATAAAGGGTATCAAGAGGTTTTCCATGGGTTTTTAGAATATCTCTTTCAAACACATCTTTCGCGAAGCTAATGGAGTGGTTGACTTTGTTTGCTAACTCGGTGTTTTTGGGAATGGTCTGAAGCTTGATGATAATTATGAAATTCTCGAACCTCCTTTGAGGGCCTTGATTAACAAATAAATTAATGGCCTGTATATAGAAAGGTTGGATCCCTTACTTAGTCCTAGTTTGTAACCCTTTATGCTCTTCATTATGATTTGTTGTGCTATGAGGTTTATTTATAGGTTCATGATTACTTTTTATCCTAATCATGCCAAGTTTAGTGGTGACCTTTTCCACATGAGAAAGGAGTCAAATCAGGATAAGGCAGTTACCCTTTCTCTCATGAGTAAGCATGTCCCTAAATTCAACATTTGGAGTTGGGATTTAACTTCCCACATTCGTAGGACGGTTTTATGCACCCAAGGATTGCTTAGGGGAAAGGTTAATTGGATTGAAAAAGAGAGAGGATTTATCTTGTTATGGTGGCCTTTATTCTCTCGATATGATAATGGGGGTGATATATTACACATATAACCTATGGAAGTCAAAGACATCAAGCTTCGAGTAGGGCGGCTTTTGAAAAGTCAAGTATGTGCTCGTTTTTAAGATTTTTTAGGATTCGATCAAGCCATAAGTATTGATTTTGGAAAATCTTGGAAGTTGAAAAAATCTTGGAAAAAGGGCTCTATGACTATTATGGGTATCAAAATTCAAATTTCCATTGATGAGATTGCTTTCTATATCGGGTTTGAAAAAGGAGGCAGGGAATCGTATGCCTAAAATAGATTGTTTAGAGGAGGAAAAAATGTTTCTCGGATGTAAGGAGAAGCTTGTCCCCCATTTTATAGTTTATCTTCATGATGCCCTCCCCGATCCATATGGGGATGTTTCTCTGAATTTGATTCAATACATTACACTTGAGGGAAGGAACAAATCTATCTATGCATACCATATCCCCATGTTGAATTTCATCTGTCATTGCAATATTTTTAGTTTCTTGTATTTCATTCTTAGGTCTCTATGTGCCACCATGGATCAGTTTAAAAAGGTAAAATTGAGGTTCCTACAAGGCTCGATAATGGATTTAGTTAAAACTAGGTCTAGTGATATCTCCAAGTCTCGTTAAGTACCTAGGCCCTTTGATGGATGTTCTGGCTTGTTTGAGGAGACCGATTCATTCAAGAAAAAAATAACAAAGTAAGAGTGACTCCTGACAAGGAGTCTCAACCCAAGATTGATGATGAGGTCATGTAATATCTAAATAAATTGAAGGAACAAATATTGTAAGAAGAACCCATCATCATTGCCACTAGTATTGATCGGGGTCAATGTTCACGGTTAGGTCGACTAAGGATCCTATTGACTTAGAGAAGGTCAAAATTGAAATCAACCTAAATAAAAGCATGCTCCAGTTCATTCTCAAAGATTGGCACATGATGAGAGATAAGGTTGATAGAATGGATTTCATTGTGAATTCGGGAAGCATGAATTTTGTTATGGATAGATGTAAGTTCCTAGAGAAATAAGTAGATCATTTAAAATATTTATTTATACAAGTCGATTTGAGCGTGGTTCACATTAAATCGACCATTCAAGACTTACACATCATGGCTCAGCTAGTGTTAGCCCATAAGAAAACCGAGAGCGAGGAGTCCTCCATGAAGAGGAAACATGGCACTTTGGACCTTGAAAACATTAGAGGCTCCATTGACAACCTAGCTAAAGAGTGGATTGTTCTTCTTAAAGACATGGAAAAGAAAGATGACCCTATTTGATTATTAGTGTATCTTTTATACTACTAGTGGTTTTCTTTTGGTTGTTAAATCAGTTGTAGTATATATATTTTTTATTTTGTATGGGTATTGTTGTTAGTTTGACTATAGTTATTATTGTTGTTATCTAACTCATGTAGTTTTATTTCTTGTTTATTTTGGTATGTTTGGATGTTTATCCCCAGGAGGATTTTGATAATGTATGGGGAAGGGATGCCTTAACCCTCTTTTACCACTAATAAAAAACAAATGTGGCACATGTATTTGACAAACCAAAGGGCATATTCTCATATTCATATGTTCCCAACTTGGTTGTAAATGCAATCTTATGTTGATCCTCTTCTCTAACACTGATCCGATTAAAACATGAGTAACCTTTAAGCATAGAAAACCTTTCAGCTCCTATTACTATCTGTAAAAAAATCCATAGAGGGAAGAGGATAATGATCCTTTAGAGAGTATTTATTCAAGTCTCTAAAATACAAGTTCACAACCTGATTTGTCCATTTATCTTCCTAATAGGGACTAAGCTAACTACCCAAGAGGAATATTTTATGGGGAATATAATTTTGGTCTCAATGAGTTTTGATAGCTCTTTTCTCATGAGGGGCTCTATTGTGGATTGGCAGGCCTTTTTTCTACCTAGTTATCTTGGCACTAGGATCAAGATCTCTAGTATGTTATGTAATTTTAGGGTCAAAATCCTTAAGGTCTTCATAACTCCATGAGAAAAAATCATTAAATTTCTAACATAGGGATATAAAAGCTTACTTATTTAGATTTATCACATATCTTTCTAAGCAATAATTCCTTACCTTGTGCACTCGGCGACGATTAGTAATTCTCTTGTTTTATTATTAGGTTCTTTCTTTCACCTTTGAACTCATCATCAGGAGTGAATATGTATTCAAGAGTGACTAACCCTTTAGGAAATTTGTTTGTCTTAGATAAATGATCTAATCACCATAACCATATTACAAATTAGATTGCAATTTTGAGGATAAATCGACTTCATTTTGGATGAACTGGACAATTTGTTCATCACTATCAAATATTTGTTAGCTAACTTCATTATCTGGAATCAATGATCTCACAACCATCCTAACATGATTCTCATTTCCTTGGATGAGATCCTCATCTAGTGAAAACTCTAGTCTCGACTCAATTTATTCCATCCGATCTACTTCTTTGTTCAGCTTCCTTGGCACCACTTGTAAGTTAAAGCATCAAAAATTTCCAAGAGATCTCAAACTCTACGTATATAATAGTTTAAAAGCTTATTTTTGTTGGTGCATATTTCTCTAACTTGGAGAATAATGAATTCAGTATCCCAAATACCTATAAGGCCTTAATCTATCTTTTTTTCTAGAAGCAATCCATGTATCAATACCTCGTATTCTGCCACATTGTTTGAATAATTGAACTACAACCTATGAGAAAATAACTTCTTGTATGTTGGAGATTTAAGAACCACACCCGCCTGACTCCATTTTTTCTTCTAAAACCATCAAAAAGCAACATCCATAGACTAGAATTTGTAGACACTAGAAAACACACCTTGTGCATAAGGTCTCCTATTCAAAAATACCAAAACATCATAAAACACAATAATCCAAAAAAATCAAATAATCCCATAAAAGAAAATAAAAATATAAAACCCCAAAAAATGGTGATAAAAGACACCTCATCACTCATTTACTAACCCTCACCCACTCACATTTAATTTTGTCCATCCCACCTACCCATTTGCATGCCCAATGCACTATGGACCCTTATCATCTCACCCACCTATGCACATTGCACCCATATGTGTCACATTCTTCTATGCACTCAAAAACTATAAAACACCACTCACCCCCATCATTTCAACCACCTGACTCTTTGTGAACTTGGTCCCATACTTAAATGAAACCTCATCACTCATTTACTAACCCTCACCCACTCACATTTAATTTTGTCCATCCCACCTACCCATTTGCATGCCCAATGCACTATGGACCCTTATCATCTCACCCACCTATGCACATTGCACCCATATGTGTCACATTCTTATATGCACTCAAAAACTATAAAACACCACTCACCCCCATCATTTCAACCTCCTGACTCTTTTTGAACTTGGTCCCATAATTGAATTTTTGCTTCTTTACTTGCATATTTTGATATTGTAGGTTTTGAAGAGTGAAGGTGGATCATAAAGGATATGTACAAATTGCCTCACAAAACACCTCCACATCCAATTATACTTTCACATAATTTTTATTTTCTACCACATTCTCTTTTTTTGGCATCCACTCTTACATACCCCTTCATATTCTATGCAATCTTCCTATCATCACACAAATTCATCACAAGACCACAGCCTTAGCTCTCATGATTTCTTTAGACATCAATATGTTCTCCACTCCTCGTCCACCTCACATCATAACTAGAACCATGCTTCATATCAGTTTATCTTCTACCATTGATCTATTTTCATGTTATTTTCCACCTAACATTATCACACAATCACCACACTCAACATATTTCTTGTTTTCTTCACCCCCACACTCACTACCATCTTATGGATTCTATTTGGCATCATTAATTCACTCATCATGCACATTCTCCAATTCAATCCCATTATATACATCATCTGATCACCTTCTTCTATATATCATTTCTCTCATTCATCTATTCCATACATAGATTGGGAAGACTCTCATTTTTCTTCACTATAACATTCTGCATGTTCCTTACATTTTACTTCTCTTCATCTATCATGGATTCAAAACAAGCCATGATTCTCTCGCACATGCTCCACTATAATCATTAACACAAACATAAAAACACATAAAATACAAAAAATATAAACATCATTTAAAATACAATATATATATATATATATATATATATATATATATATATCACCAAAAAATTGCAATAAACAACACTTTCTCATGGATATTCTTCCACATTTTCTCCATTCATTCATATGTCATTCCAATTCTTGGTTCACTACTACATACTTCACTTATAGTTTATTCGCATTCCACGTCTTGGTTTGTTTCACAACTTTTGGTGAACTCTTGATTATATTGTTGTCACATTTTGTGAGCCAATAGTCTCTACTATATTGTTTGAACTTAGTCTCTCCTTACTTGGTGAATTAATAATGACTGTCCTCCTAGATATCCACACACTCTTTCGGACTTAAAAATTTGACTCAAGGCCCTATGGAATTATTTGTTGATGCTTTCCAATGTCATCTCTATAATGACCCCACTTCCTCCACCAAGCCACTAGTGGTTCTAAACCTCTTGGAAAAATGAGAGAGTTGAATTTCATGTCAAAAAAAAAAAAAACACACACACACACAAAAAGTCCAAATTTAAAATAAAAAATATAAAAAAAGATCGATATCGACACACTCTCTCTCAATGGTCTTTCTAATATCTCTATCGAGGCTATGGACATTTGGATAGCATTAGAGAATTGTTTTGACTAGAATAAAATGTATCTCCATCATGGATGCCTAGTGGAAGCAAGAGTAATGCATGGATCACAATTTCCTTTTATTCCATCTATCACTAATCACATGTTTCAATCACACCTACAAATTGGCTCATGTTTTCACTCATTGTCTTATAGGTCTTCACTTCAAGAAGAAATTAAATTTCACATGAAAACATTGGATCTCAATGAGAAACGGGAGCTATTATATCACCTTATCGTGTGTAGACCTTTTCAAGCTCACATTTTAGTTCAATTTATGTCTCATGACTCGTGTCTTCCTGCTTCATCGTGTGTTCATATATACACTTTTATTACAAATCATGTTCATACATCTGCACACCTCTTAAACTCTATTATTGTAACCATGTCAGTTTCATACTTACATTCCACCTCATTTGGAATGAACATCCATGGGAATTCACTTCCTTCTGTACACTTTTGCATAGCCACCACTTTTCATGTCATTTACCTTACAATCATTTTTCATCACTTTAGGTTGGGCTATCATTGGTCTCATGTTCTCTAACTTTCATCCATTCTTGTACATATCTCTATCATCACATTTTCACCTACATATGGCTGGGGAAACATTTTCTTTTCTTTCACTCCTCATGCCTTCGCTAAGGTTCATTTTCTATCATTTATCAACTGTCATTTTTGTCCTGTGTTATGTTGGAGCAACCTTGGCTCTAAAAACTATCACTTTAGGGAGATATCATATCAAAACCCTTCTCTTCAATATTATGACATATAATTATCAATCATCTTAATTAACTTACTCAATAGTGTCTTCCTTGTGAAATCAACATATCGATCTCGTCACAGACTCGCTAAAGTGCCCCATTAATCGTATTGCTAGGTTCATGTCTATCTAGTCAACCATCTAAGCCCACGTCTGTGGAAACCATTGTCATAGGATTATATGACCACCAATTCATCTTCATTTTTGTGTTGCATCTTGCTTGTCACAACATGTAGCCCAAAAGGGGGGAAATAAAGACACTAGAAAAAACACATTGCACATTACGTCTCTTATTTAAAAAATACCAAAACATCATAAAACACAATAATCCCAAAAAATAAAATAATCCCACAAAATAAAAATATATATAAAAACCCCAAAAATGGTGATAAAATATGCCTCATCACTCATGTACTAACCCTCACCCACTCACATTTAATTGTGTCCATCCCACCTACCCATTTGCATGCCCAATGCACTATGGACCCTTATCATATAACTCACCTATGCACATTACACCGATATATGTGTGTCGCATTCTTCTATGTAATAAAAATATAAAACATCACTCATCCCATCATTCCAACCACCGACTCTTTGTGCACTTGAGCCCATACTTGATTTTTTACTTCTTTTCTCATATATTTCAATATTGCGGGTTTCAGAGAGGTGAAAGCAGATCACAAAGGATGTGTGTAACTTATTTCATCATTATTTTAGTGAAATTTCAACACATGTTTCATTAAAACTATGAATAACTTGTAATATCCATGTGATTTTCAATGAATCGCACTTGTGACTACTCTACAATTGAGCTAGGTATACTTTTCATTTTCATGCATTGTCTTGTAAATTTTTTACTCAATAAAATGTCTTTTATCTTCTTAAATGGTTAGGATCTGACCGAGGCAAGTCTCCTAACCACCAAAAACTACTAACATTCTCCAAGTGTGTTTTGGTGTAAGATATAGATTGATATCAAAAAAATTTACCCACTTTATTCAATAAAGAACCCATAATTATACTCACTTTTTCAATGGCATGATAAGCCCATTATTTTTAGTAGCATTGATTTGGTGATTTTTATATCAACTAATACATCTTGCAGGTGATTCAAATATATGCATACATAAGCATCATTATCTTTTTATGTGGCATGGGGGTTGTATATTCTTCTTCATGAATGTCGTAGGTGTCTAGGCTAGTTTCCATAGTTGTGTCATAAGGATCAAACTCATAATGGTCCTTAGCTCATTATCTAAAAAATATCAAGCTCAAAAAAGAGGAGCGGGCTATTGTACTTGATATTGACTCAGGATCTTCATCTTCATGTACCATGCAATTGGATTGAGAGGAGTAGGGTCATAAGAATAAACATGATAAGAACAGATTGGCTCAAATTTAATGGTAAATCAAGTACCATATTTAGTTTTGAGGAGCATATGATACCAATCAGAAGATAAATATCCACTCACTTTAGTTGTAAAATCTCTTGATAGACAAATGGAAAAAAATGGAGGCAAGTCAATAATTGATATATCTTGAGTGATGGTTAGCCTTGGGAAAACATGGAGGGTTAATTTAGTATTTTTTATCACTCCTAAAATGTTGACAGTTGAACCGTCAAGTTGTAAAACACCTTTAGAAAATGGATTGTACTCAATGCCTAAAATATCAATATTTTTTTTGGGCATTACAAAGATGCTAGCACCTAATTCAATCATGCAATTATACAATAGGTGTTTTCCTACAATTATAGACATGTAAAAGGGTGGAGGCTTATCAACCTTTCTTACTTGTTCCTCTTTTGGTTGGCACAAGCTGACCATGGAGTCTATTTCCCACATAGTTGGTTCAGATTGGGGAAGCTTCTTCAAGGCCTCTTATAGAATATCCCTTTGAGATGGGATGGATAGGGCATCCCACATTATTACATCATATTTATCCTCTTAATTTACTCGACAATGTTAAAGGGGATATCCACGGATTTGCACATCAAAGGTATGGAATTCTCCTTTCTTGTTTGCTCCATCCATGGAAGTTATTTGCTTGGAGGAATTTCTTTCTTTTGCAAATCTGTAGTGTTTTGTTTTTTTTCTATGTTCCGTAAATTACTAGATGAAGCCACATTTCTACCTAAATCCATATATTATTTGTATTTGAAATGGGGACTTTGTAATGAAGGGTATGGAGTAGTCATTTCAATATGCCTCTTGTTCGGCCTTGTGTGATCTCGCCACATGGATTTGTGGCATGTTTAAGTTCTCCATGGCATGGTTAACTACACAAAAACATCTAACCCAAAAACATGAAGTCGGGCTAGGGGTGGTCCCTTGTGCTTCCGTACTAGTACTTAGTATTTCCATCACGCATTTTTGTTGATTAAAATTTTTTTATACATCATGAGGGACTAGACTTGCAATTCATTTGTACAAGTATTTTTATTATGTGGTTGACTACATATAAAACACCATTTATCTTCTTGTATTACATTTTTTACACTGGAATAATATTTTTGCTTGAGTTGGCGGTAGGAAGTGATTATACAGGAATGACTGTTTTAAGAGGTAGATAAGGGTTTTATCCTTGTAATCTATCAATTCAATGATTTTTTCCATATCTCTTATTTGGATAGTGGTTTATTTGTGGTGATGACCTTGATTAAAAAAAATTCTTGAATATTTACCTTGGGTAATTTCTAGAGGGTTAACCTTGTTGCCTCTTCAAAGAGATAATTTCATTAGACAAGTTCTTAACTAGGGATCTAAGTTCATCATCATCATTCTGGTTTTGGGAAGGATAAGAAGTGGAGGTAGAAGATGCAGCATTTGTCTCATGAATGGGAGAAAAATAAGGCTAATTATTTTGAGGTAGTTCGTGAAATAGGGGCATATGCATTGTAGGGGCTATTTTTCTATGTTGTTATTGAACGGATTTTCTTGCTTCTTGTCCAGATTAGTGTATGAGAAATCAAAAAACACAAAACAACATTGAATATGCAAGGGCTTAGTACCTTGGAGATGGTGATGACTGATATGGGTGCCAAGATGATGATGAGTTCCTTATTGCGATCCCAAAAAACCTGCAACTCAAAGACACTAGAGGAAACTACTTAGATATTTTATGTGGGGCTTCCCAACAAATCAAACCCGAGAATCGTTAACTTCCTCGATGGTATTAATCCCCATGTGATAAATAATAATGATAAAATGCAAGATAAACAGATAAAATGCAAGTTTATGAACAAAGGAACCTTACGATGTTGGTATGTAGATGGTGTTACTGATCTGATCCAAACACAACATGTAACATGAACCATGCTACGTGAACCAACAAATCATGAGCAAAGTATTGTGGGGATTACAGTGTCATTACAAGGACATCATGAGGATATTATGATAAACAAGAGGCTTAAAATTCAAAACAACATTTTCCCAAATTTTCCAACTTATTCTTCGAAGGGGGAAGGCCCATATTTATAGCCTAAGGGTGAGGTTAGATTGTGGGTTATTAGGTAATCAGGGTTGGGTAAAGTAACCTTGATTAAAAGAGGTGATGTGATTCAGTGGGGCTCACAATTTGACTTATGAGGTTAAAAAGATAAGGATGTGATATGGAGTGGGGAGTATGATTGACATAGTTAGGTGAAATAATAGCATCCCATTTTTGAATTTAAGAGTGGGATGTCGATGGGTATATTATTGCCCATGGATTGAATAATTTTGAGATATGTGAGATAATGCCAAATTTTAATTATTAGAATGGGTTTATATGGAGCCCATTAATTAATTAAAATTTGGGTGAGTAAATGGATGGAATTTATTCAAATTTAGGAAAAATAAAAGTGAGAGGGAAATTTGAATGAATGCGAGATGACGGATGGGCATTATACCAAAAATTGGTGTCTACATTTGCCCCTTTTTTTGTTAGTGGTTTGTGATAGCAAGCCACGAGACAAAAACAAAAAGGGTTGGATGAAATATGTGTCCACAAAAGGGATGGGGATGAATAAAACATGACCAAAGGCAAGATTCCCCAGGAAAAAAGGATCGCAATGACAATGAAAAATATGGTGGTGACTCCAATATCACATCGGTAGAGGACAATTGTGTCTCAATGGAGACAAGCAACAACATTCTATGGGCCAGTGAGTGGGTGAAGACCACTGCAGTATGGATGTAAACCACAATGACCAATGGGTCATAGGAAAACATCAAAATATGCGTGCAACTAAATGTGAAAGGTATGCAAAATCCTTTGTCTACAAGGAATCAAGTGAAAAATCATGCGTCCACAAAAGGGATGAGGATGAAAATAATGATGCCCTAGCACAGGGCATGAGAAAGGACAAAAAGTGAGTTATATGCATCGACAAGTACAAGGATGAAAAGTGCCTCAACATAGGACACAAAAATGACATAATGGGAGATGAATGTTGAAATAAAATATCCTAGGGGGAATGATTATGGCCACGAATGTGGATATGAAGAACAAATTGGATAAAATTCCCCAAGAGGGTGTTAAATAGGATGTTGAAAACATGTTTCTTAAGAAAGTTTTGTAGTTGAAGGTAGATGAATAATGGGGTGAAGAAAAAGGAAAGTAGTCCCACTTCTTTGACAAATAGGAAAAGGAGTCAAGCTACTTTGCAAAAATTAGAACAAAAAACATTTGTGGAAGAGAATAAGATCAGATAGGTGATGGTCATTATGGTATCCTCCAAGACAAAAATTTCAAAGGAATATGGGATGAGGGATGTAGATGATAGATGATAGAGATAAGAGGAAGAGGACATTGACTGGAGTAGAGCGGACATGGTGGAGGAGGGAAGAAAATGAAAGAGGATAAAGGGGATGAGGTGTAATAGGATGGAGAAACCATCATCATGGATGATGAGGAGTGTGAATTGTGCTTGATTGTGATGGAAAGAAGAGGAAGAGAATAATAGAGAAGGATGATAAGAGAGGTGAGAAGATAGATGAAAGCACAAAAGAGAGAATGATAGTTAATATGAAGGTAGTGGGAAAAGATAAGGGGAAATAAATAGAGAAGGCATGATGGACTTGGAGAAAATAAAATAGAGAAAGAGAATAGGAGAAGAAGGGAAGGAGGAAGAAAAAACAAGAAGAAAATGAGATGAGAAGAGAAAGGAGATTAGATGAGATAGTGAACGTACAGAGATGTGCCATAGTAAAGAAGCAACAGATATAATAAAGAGGAGAGATGGTGGGAGAAAGAAATGATGAAGGAAAAACAAGAAGAAGATAAGAAAATGACAGAAGAGAGGGTGAAAGGGAGATGGAGATCAAAAATAAAGGGAGAGAAAGAATGGATCACAAAAGAGATGACAGAGATGAGAAAAAGAAGAGGTGAAGAATATTAGAGAAGGATGATAGGAGAGATGAATAATAAGATGTGATGAGGTAGGGGATAACATCAGAAAAGGAAGAGAAGGATGGAAAGATGAAGGGGATGAAGAAGATGAAGAAGTTAAAGAAGATGAGAGAGGAGGTAGAATAGAGAAGAGAAAGAAAGGAATAATGAGGAGCCAGGAGGTTGTAGAGGACATGAGAGAACAAAAAGAAACTGATGTATAGCGATGGAATAAGATAGGGGTGGTAGAGAAAGAGGTTTGGTAATGGGAAAGTGGAAATAAGAGGGAAAGAAGAGATGATAGAGCAGAAACAGGAAGGGAATTGAACCAAGGTGTTAGGGGTAAGACCCAGGTAAAGAATATGAAACAGAACGCATGGAAATGCATGTGGATGGTGGGATGATAAAAATATGGGACAACACTGGTGAGCCAGGTTATCAATGGAGAAGTAAGATGAAAGTGTGAGGAGAAGAGGGGATGAAGATGATACAGAGGAAGTGAAATAAAACTAGGAGTAGAAAGGAGGAGAGGACAACTAGAGAAAATGATGCAAAAGGGAGGAAACCAAAATGGGAGATAAGAAGTGAAGAGTGAGCATTATAAGGCATGTAAAGAGAAGCTGGAGGGGAGGAATGACACAGATTGAAAAAGATGTGGAATTGATGATGAGAAAATAGGGAGAGGGTGTATGATGAAGATAATAGAGATATTGAAGAAGGTGAAGGGAAGATGGAAAGGCAATGCCAACAGATGGATGTTAGGATAAATCCTCCAATAATGATCAGAGGGCACAAAAGAAAAAAGGAAGGAAGAGAAAATGGAGGAGGTAAAAAGGAGTGAACAGGACGTGTAGAATGGGGATAAATGAATTTTAGGAGAAGTCCACCGATAATTATTAGCACAAAAATGGAAGATGATGATGAAATAATGTTAGGAGATGAACAATGACAATGATGGGTAAGTATGGGGGTAGATATGTGGGAGAAATCTAGAAAATGGAGTGGAAAGAGTAAAGAAAGGAGGGATAATGATTTGTGTGGAGATGATGATGAGGAGAGGATGTAATGGATGATGATGTGGATGAAGATGAAGGAAGTAAAGATGAAGGAACAAGACATAGTAATAAATGGTATGAAGTGGTTAAGTTAGATTTCCAAATGAGGGATGATGGGGATGATATTTGAGAAAGTATGAGATATTTTGTGCATGAGAAGAAAGAGGAGGAAGAGGATGTGTTTATGGGGAATGAAGAGAAAATGTGGATGGTGGGAATGTGGAGTGAAGGGGAAAGGCAAGGAGACAGATCATTCCTAAGAGAGACTCTTAAGTAATATCACCATGTCGTAGGAATGGTTAAGTAGGATTGCCAATCAAGAAGAAGAAGAATGATGAAGAGAAGTGGATAGTTGAAAATATTGATGGTAAGAGTGTATGAAAAAGTGGAGTGAAGGGGAACCCTCAGTATATTTTTCATACTATGAAAGTGTGTAAGTGAAGTGATCAAGGAGAAAATGGATATTAAGACAATAATAAGGAAAAAGGAAACAAAGGAGTGTAACATAAAGGGATGGAGGAATGTATGCGGTGTAGGATAGAGAGTGTGAGGGAAATCCTTAATTAGGATGCCCATGTTGTGTGAGTGATGATGCCAGAGCATTTAGCAGAAGTTATGGAGCGACGTTTCTAGTGATGATTATTCATTCAATGGAATAGAAAATGGTGGAGGAGTTTCTACAGCAATAGGATCTTAGGAAAGAGATATATTTCAATTAAGAAGCCTACACAAATGGGTGGTTAAGTAAGATCATCAAGCCAAAAGAAGAATGAAAGGGAAATAAATGATAAAACAGATGCCAGTAAAAGGATATTAGGGGAAAAACACAAAAATACTTATCCGGTGGAGGGCGGGTGAAGGATCGAAGAAACAACAGAGAAGGACAAAGTGGGTGAGAAGAGCAGCAAAGAATGAGATGGGGTGAATTTTAGGAGAAAATTGGGTTGAAAAGGAGACTAGGAGGAAGGAATGGTCAACAAACGTGATTATGAATGAGACCTTGTCCAGAATGACAGGTCTACTTCGAGTAGGATTTTCGTGTTGCGTGGGGAGTTACGTAGACATGCCAAGTTAGGGATGAAAATCCTGGAATGGTGAAGAAGATGATGTCTACACTAAGTGATAGATAGGAATAAGAGTGATGAGAAGGGTAATGGGTGGATAATTGGTGAGAAGAGAAGGACGATGTGAGAGGATGGATGGAGAAAGGTCACATTGGTCATGGTGGGGGATGAGGCCCTACTCTAATGAATTCACGAGAGATATTCTCATTCTCATTCTATTTTACAATAAGATCAAATAAAATTCCCAAACCGAATAGTTTCTCAAAGAGAGTGTTATAATTAATTATTTCATGATTTTATGGATGATGCTAATGTAGGGGACATCCTTAGAGTCATTATACTTTTGTAGCATTATGATTTGAAATTTATTTTGAAGAATGGGATTATGATAATCCGAGATGACTTTCTAAATGGAGATGAGTGTCACATGACCATGTCAATCATGCTCCCCACTCCATCTAATAATTCAAGTTGTGGTCCCCACATGATCACATCATATTTATTAACTCAAGAGGGAAATTACTTTACTCTTACCATGGGTATCATTTAACCTACGGATTTAACATAATCAAGCTATAAATATGGGTTTTCCCCATTTTTCAAGGACCCTAGATGGAAATAGATTTTTCAAGGACCCTGAATGGAAAAATATCGTGATAAATTATGAATATATTTTTCAAGAATGACCTTGTTAGAATCCAGGCCTAGAGAAGAGAAGAAAGAGCTTAATTAAGTTCTTTCAAGAATAACTATGGGAAGAAACTTTGCCATGGTTCATTATCTTAATGGCATCTTGATGCTTTATTCATCTCTATAATATGGCACCTTTACTAAGTTCCCTCATAAATATTTGTCCTTACTCATCATTTTAATATTCCATTACTACTATTCATGATCTATTATTATCTTAATAGTTGAATTCTTCAAGGGAGTTAAAATCCTCTTCTAAGATAGGATAGGAAACCCCGCTATTGTGATCTAATTTATTTGTTCCATGCCTTTGTAGATCCAGCTTCTTTATATCATATATCTATCTTCTAAGATTGCAAGATAGATCCATCATCTCACATCTCGAGGTCCTAAGCCCTCCATCGTTTGAGTTGTTGGTGACTCCCAAGATCGGCCAGCACCACCCCGCTCAAGAACTAAGTTTCCTATACAACAAAAGTTCACATTGTTCATAATGGGGGATGAGGAGTTGTTGGATAATTATCCCAACTTTGACTTTTAGATATTCTCCACTTATGAATTCAAAATATTACTTTTTACAAGGTCCTATTGAATTCCCATTACCGTAGTGTATCATTAATGGTAGAGTATGTATTAAATCGTAACAAATTTCATGATTTTATGGATGATGCTAATAAGGGACATCCTTAGGAGTAAATATATGGATGCATATTTATGATTTGAAATTTAATTTTGAAAATGCAATTATGATGAGAGATGAGTGTCACATGAGCATAATAAGGGGCATGCAAAAAAAAAATCCATGCTTGTTAACCGAATAGGAGGTAAACAAAAATAAGGTACCACTCAAGGCATTGCACTTGCAACCAATATCAGGTGTTAACACATAACCAATGATATTTAGTTATACCAAAAGACCATGAGGGAAATATGGATGAAAGATTCTCATAAACCTAATATTGACATGACTAGGGATTTGAGATGTAACTTGTATGCGGGAAGAAGGTTCTCCAAAGGTGGTGTTCCTTAATTCTATGCCCCAGCTCTGGGAAAGGGAAAGAACAATAATAGAAGAAAGTTGATCAATGTGGGAAGCTTTCTGGGAATGTTGATAAAACAAAGGCTAATCAAAGTGGAAAGTCTTTTAAATGCCATAACAAAAGCGTAGCCATCCTTCAAGGGTGTGGTCTACTATATACATAATATGGATGGCAAGATGATAAATCCTTCAAGGATCAATCCATTTCTTATCATGTTATTTTTGACTTTGATGTTATTCTTTTTATTTTCTATTTTCTCTTTTTTTTTGTTTGTAAAAATAGTTTCCTTCGAGGATCAATCTATTTTTAATAACTTTGATTTTTTTTGCATGCATGAATTTTAGCTTTATATGGGGGGAGAGATGGGAATAGCTAAGTATACCACTTAGGAGGGGATGATGACTGCACAAGAGACACCCCTAGACCCTTTGCATGATTGTAATAGGAAAATGAGAGGGTGATGAATGTAATGATTATGGGGTTCTCACCAAATGGGATAATTTATCCATAATGAATATGCTATGAGTATAGTCCATTGTACTCATATTCAAGGTCATATCAAAGTAGTGACTGTAGACCACATAATTCATATCATTACCATGATAAATGGAAGGGGATAATGGTGGAGACATGGTCTAAAGATAGGACTATGCTCATAGGTGCATGTACTAACAATAGAATGGCCGTAAGTGCAATGTATTAATGGGTTTGATCTCTAGGTTTACCATCAAGGGAAGCCAAGCGATAAGCCCACAGACCCATACTTATGCGTGATAATATATGCTCCAATCCAATTGGGAGAAAATTTTCCTTGTTGGCTCCTTTATAAGGTAGTGACGTTTTGATTTTCCTTTAAAAAAAGGTCACCTATTTTAAAATCATGCTCTTTGATATGTTTGTTATAAGCATGTTGGATACGCTCTTGATAAACATGATGGTGTTCAAGAGCGAGAAGGCGATGCTCATCTAATAACTCAAGTTGCATTAGACATTCCTATGATAATCTTCATCAGAAATGAAGTCACGAAGAGACACACGTAAAGATGGAATTTTAACTTCAAGGGGAGAAGGGCTTTGGAGCCGTACATAAGAGAAAATGGAGTGGCCCTTGTGGAAGTGTGAATGCTAGTGCGATAGGCCCATAGAGCAAAGGGAAGTTGGAGATGCCAATTTTGACCTGCTTGGTCGATAGTCTTGGCCAAGATATTTTGAAGAGTTTTATTAGTAGCCTCGGCTTGGCCATTAGCCTGAGGATAATATGGGAAGAAAAGCTAAGTTGGATATTGAATGCATCACCAATTTTTTTAAGATCCTTTTTTAAAGGACTTCCCATTGTCCATAATAAGTTTATGTGGAACACCAAAGCGAGAAGATGATGTGTTGATATATAAAATTAATGATTGGGCTAGATTTAGTTGAGGTGAGTGGGATTTCTTCCACCCATTTAGTGAAATATTCTATAGCAGTGATGATAGAATGATGTTGTTGTGATGAACGGGGATTTATTAGACCAATAAGATCAAGGCCCCATTATGAAAAGGGCCATAGGTCTTGGGCAGGTTGTAAATATTGGCTAGGAATATAGATAAGATTAGAGTGTTGTTGACATCTTACGCACTTCTTGACATACTCACAATCATGGTTAAGAGAAGGCAATAATAGCCAAGGTGAAGAACGCACTTGGCAACAGATAACCCACTAAAGTTTCCACATAGATACCATCATGGAATTCTTGGATAGCTCAAGAGGCTTCATGGTATTTAAGGCACCTAAGAAGGATACCATCAAACCCACGCTTATAAAGAATACACCAAGGATCACATAACGAGTAACATGTTGGATAAAATATGACCTAGCATTTTTAGAAATACTAAGAGGAGTCATGGATTTGGATAAATAATCAAAAATTGGAGAATACCAGAGATTTTATGAATTAGGTTCGACAAGATGAATCTGAGGTATGTCATAGAATGGTTGTTTATGATGGTGTATAATGACCGAAAGCTTGAGCTCTTTTGATTTACAAGGGATAAGGGCTCGCGAGGATGCCATTGTATCAGTGAAATGATTGGTCGATTGAGGGACAAGTTAAATAGTGTAATAATCAAAGGCTTTAAGAAAATGATGAGAAATGTCATGATATTGTTGTAGAATATTACTTTTACACTATATTCACACTCATGTGAAATTTCTTTATTACTAGTTCAGAATCACCATAGATGTCAAGAATATGGACGCCTAGAAAGACAATAGTTTCTAGTCCTAGTATAAGGGCCTCGTATTCTGCCATATTATTTGTACATTCAAAATCTAATTTGAATGCTAAGGAGATAGGGAATCTCCAGGAGGAATGAGAACAACACCTGCCCCTCCCCCTTGCTGGAATTTAGAACCATCGAAGAAAAGAGTCATTTTAAGGGGATCATGATGAAACTGATTGATTGATTCATCTGGGAAGTGATCATGAGGAGGCTACGTATTGGGAAGAGGGGCTTCTACTAATTGGTCGTTGATGATAGCTTGACCCTTAATTACTTTTTGAGGAATGAATTCCAGGTCAAACTCGGTCATGAGTAGAATCCATCGAGTGATATGATCATTGTGATATGGCTTAGAATGCATTACTTTGAGAGGTTGGAAGTTAGTAACAATATAGGTTTTGTGATTAAGAAGATAGTGTCAAAGTTTCAATGTAACGAAGAAAATAGTGCAACATAGTTTTTCAGCTTCAGTGTATCATGTTTCATAGTCGTGAAGAGTATAAATGATATAATAAATGACATGTTCATGTCCTTGGCCATCACGATGTGCTAACATATCTCCTAGAGCATGATCAGTTATAGAGATATATAAATAAAAGGGCTCCCCCTCATATGGAGGTGTGAGTACCGGCAGAGATAAAAGGTATCGCTTAAGATCTTCAAAAGCCTTTTGATAGTTATGGTCCCAATCAAAATTTATGTCTTTTCAAAGAAGGTGATGAAAGGGCTGACATCGATCAGAAATTTGCGATATGAAGCAACGAAACAGTTAGAGTCGGCCTCAAAGACTGTGACTACTTGAGACTAGAAGGAGTGGGAATTTCAAGGATTGCTTTTTTTTTTGGGGTCAACCTCAATGCCCCTAATAGACATGATGAAGCAAAGGAGTTTCCCAGTAAGAACTCCAAAAACATACTTTATCAGATTGAGGTGAAGGAAGAAATGAATGAGACGTTCGAAAAGGATTTCAAGGACCGAGATATGATCACATCAATGTCTAGATTTTTCCAAGAGGTCATCAACATAGTCTTCTATAGTTTGATGTATGAGGTTATGAAATATATATGTCATGGGTCATTGATATGTGGCCCCAACATTATTTGAACTTAAGGGCATGACACGATAACAAAAGGTACCTCATGGGATGATAAAGGATGTCTTGTGTTGATCTTCCAAAGTGTAATCGAATTTGGTTGAATCGAAAAAACCATCCATTAGAGAAAGCATCTCATGTCCCGCGCAAGAAGATCTACAAGTTGATCAATATTTGGAAGTAGAAAATCGTCTTTAGGTAAAACGAGGTGAATATCTCAAAATTCATTACATATACAAATATTTCCGATGCTTTAGCAATGGGTATGATGTTATAAACCCATTGGGGATAATCAATGGGGATGTTGAAGTTGGAAGAAAGAAGACGTTGTAGTTATTCTTTCACAAAAATTAGAGCATTCATGCGAAGCTTCTACCTAACCGATTTAGCATTGGGGATGACAATGATGTTATGAACAATGATGAGGGATAAATACTGCATATCTAAGTATGACCATACAAAATCCTAGCTATGTTTCGATAAGAATGAGGTGAAGGCCTCGAGTTCTTGAGGTTTCAAATATTGGCCTCCTTAAGGATGTGGGGCTCTTGAGGAGTTCCAATAGTAATGTTGATAGTGGATTCATTTAAGATATTAGACATGTCGGGAGGAAGGGTTTTCTAGATATGAGAACCTTCGCCCCAATATAGGAAAGAATGGAAGTATCATCTTCACGTTGAAGAATGTCAATGATAAGGGAATCTTCCTCTACCATCTCTAGATACTTAAGGGGAAAATATTGGGTTTCATTTTCAACTTGGTAAGTAACGATCCAAGAGAAATGGTGGAAATAAAAAATTAGGGGAATAGGGTCAATGTCATTTAGATCTGATCCGTAAGATAGTTGGATACAGAGAAGGTATTATCAAACTGGTAGGATAGTTGGATGGAGATGAGATATTATCTGAATTAGTAGGATAGTCAGATGGATAAGAAGTATCCTCGAAATAGTAAGGTAGTTGGATGGAGAAGAAGTTGACAAATTAAGGTGGATGGGAGAAGATGCATATGTTGTGGAATGAGGGATGCAGGAATATTTATATCCCAAGCAAAAATTTTGACATGATTCATGGGTTTGGGTAAAGATATTTCCATGAGGGCCTTGTTCATAACATCCCAAGCCAAACCCCTTCCATGCAAAACAATAGAGGTATGTATGAGCAAAGGATGGTTTACTAAGAAATCTGAAATCACCTATATATCGTTTGGCATGAAGGTGATCCTCAGTATGAGAAGAAGGTTGATCAAGGATGCCATAGACTAAGTTGGTTTTGAGAGAAGAAGGGCCAAATGAGACAATTTCCCCAACATTTTATTGATACATAGGGGCCTTATCAGGGCATCCGATGAAGTTGGGAGAAGGAAGGGTATTGAG
This sequence comes from Taxus wallichiana var. yunnanensis, assembly GCA_018340775.1. NCBI lineage: Eukaryota > Viridiplantae > Streptophyta > Pinopsida > Cupressales > Taxaceae > Taxus > Taxus wallichiana. Next base: position 926,883,740 of record CM031239.1, on the reverse strand, counting down.
AGTGAGGAGTTGATATTCCCCTAAAGCAAGATTTTTCATTATAGTATCAGAGGATCCATTATGGGGTAATGTGGATGGAGGTACAAAAGAAATGGTGGATGCATCAGAAGAAAAATTAGTTTTGGGGACAAGGACATCCTTAGGTCTACGAGATCATGTGACATGTCTTAGAATGAGGACCTTGGCCGAAGACCATAAATGGTCCCTTCATGTTCATATTTGATACATCGATGGAGAGTAGATGGGACACAATGCATGGCACAAATCCAAGGATGTCCAAGTAAAATATTGTATTGGAATTCTCCTTTGATGATGTAGAAGAGCTCATGGAGGAGTTTATGGCCAACATGGATAGGAAGGAAATTGTTCCTAATGGGGGAGTCACAACATCATTAAAGCCACGAAGAATGGTAGGAGACTTAGCAATAATGGTATTAGGTAGTTAAAGTTGATTGAAGGTATGAGAAGAAACGATATTGATACTAGAACTATTATCAATCATGGTTATTCAGATACATGTGTCATTGATGTGGAATGTGATGAATAGAGGTAGATATTGCTCTTCCTGTGGTATCTTCAGGATTTCTAAACTCTCAAATGATACGGTGGCAGACGCTGTGAAGGCATGAGCTAAAGTTGCAAAAGGTTTGGGCTCATTAGATGATACTTGAGATGTGTTGCATGCATAATTTCCATAAGGGCATGTTTGCGGTGTGGAGAGCTTTGAATGAGCTCATAAAGTGACATTTTGATTGGAGCCTGATGAAGTTGTTTAATAATATTTTTTTTATGGAAGTAGGATTCGGGGCAGCCAGAACAAATACCTTGGCTTTAGAAGAAGATAAAGATGTTGATGTTGGATGAGTGGTAGGAGAAGTGATGACAACCTTTGGCCATGGCGGGGGTGCGGGGTATCAAGTTCCTTAGGAGAAGGGATAAAGATTAAAGTCTTTGGAGTGGGCCGTGAGGTGGAGTTAGGATTATATGGTCTCAAATGGGAGGTTATCTAAATAGCATTGATTAAAAGGGGAGGACGATCCTTAGGATCACCCTCCTTTGGTATTATGTTTGTGGGGTCATCAGTTGTATCTTCTTTTGGTGGTAGAGTAGTGACAAGATTTCTTAATGAAAGGGGTGATCTAGATGTTTTAACATATGCATGTTGGGATGCGAGGATTGGTTGGGTTGGTGAAAAAGTTGGTTTTTCATCACTAATAATTTCATTGACAAAGTGATGCACAATGTATTGGCTCAAAAATTTGTCTGCATTAGACAGGTCGTGGGGAAACAGGCCAACATTGTACAGGGCACAGCCCCTCTTTGAGACAGCAAAGTGAAATTGGTTTATTGCTATTCTATCAAGCAAGAATATGTGCAAATATACACTATTCAAACTTCAGGGGGTTTGAGATCTCATCCCAATAGGGATAGTTCCAACAACGAATAGAAATATAGGAGGGAAGGAATGGAGGATAGATCTGAAGGGAGACAAGAAATGAATTCCAAGATAGAAAGGTCGAGGGTTTATGCTTTGGGCTGGTAGTAAACAGAGCCAAACTTACTTGGATAAACAAAAAAATCAATATTGATGAACATATGATGATAATAAGAATGAATCCAACATAATAGAAACATATATCTAACTTAAGAGAGATCTGATGTAGATAACACATATATTAAGCACAAAGCCTTAACATATATATTAATATCTCTTTTGTTACAAGAAGGCACAAAGTCTTTCTCTCTTCACCTCTTTTTTCATACAAAAATGTCCACCTGGAATACAACAAGTATTCCAGTATTTATAGAAGGAGAAGGAGAAAGAAGACAAAAAGAAACCAACAATTATTTACAAATTATCTTACAAGATATTTACAATATATCTAAAAAGTCAAAAGTTGACTTTGGGCAAGTTTGTGGATGACAACATCCCATGGTGCAACATGGATGATGTCATTATAAATGCCAACATACTTTTTAAATATTTTTACAAAAAGATCGAAGCATACACAAGAAGAGAAACTATTCATCGTCATCTCTTTTCTTGAAAGGAGTGTCTTGCTTCCGATCGGGAGAGGTGATGTGACACTAAGCTCGGTACTCCATAAACTTGTTGATCATTGCACTGAAGTTGATTATGATCTGGACCCTTGAAATGGTCGCCAATAACTTCGCAAGTTTCTTTTTCAGTCTTGAGCTTGTTAGGTAGCCCGACGTACTCTTCGTTTGCCTCAATCAAGTATCCAATGAAATCATGGCAAGCCAGAAGGTTATTGATAGACTCTCGGTCAAAAGTGACCTCTGGTGCCAAACCTTGGGTGGCGATATCCTTGAAGAGCTGGATTGTATCATCTGCCTCCCTCAAGGTGAACGTTTCACTAAGCATCCCTGGAGACATCTTCATGACCGTCTGCTCCATTTGATATTTTACATCCAAGGCTTCATCCTTGATTTTGTCTATCCTTTCTAGGATATACTCCATTTGATCAACTCGGTAATCCAGTGCAACGAGAGCTTTGTGGTGTGCCCACGGGTGATCAATGATGCTGACCTTTAATAGGTTGTCATTGAGCAGTCGACCATTTCCTGAAATGTTTCATGTTAAAATCTGGCATTTTCTAACTCCTTGGAGAGGGATCCTGCTACTACCTGCGCAGCTCCTTTTTTCATGACCTATACTCTAGTAGAGCCCTGTGAATTTATTGATTATTTCCTCACTATCTCTGAGGATTCACTCTATCCAGGAGGACACTGCCTTGCCTTATTCGCCAATCTTGGCGTATTCATTTATCTTGTCCTAATTGAGAACTTTAGGAGGCTCGCAACAGATTATGGGAGGTGTGTTGCCCATTCTTTTCAAATCTTGGAGGAGATGTTTGTTTTGTTCCTTTAGTATCCTCTTCTCCTAATTTGCTTCTTGAAGTTTCTGTAGAGGGCATCTCGTAGAAAAATCCTCTCCTTACGGGCTCTCGATGAGGTTCCCATCGTGACTTGGGTCACTGTAAATTTTGTAGGAGATAGATATTTCTTCTCTTTAGTGGGATCAGGATATGCAATCTCCATGACCCTCTCTCCTAAAGTTCTCTTTGAAAAGTGAGTTATCACTTTCTGCTTCTTTGGTCCCTTCTTCGGAATGACAGAGAAGTCCATGGGTGCTATGGGAACCTTTCTCTTGAGTTGACCCAGATGGTCGAGATCCAGCTTGGACTTAGGGGAGAGGGAGTAGAGGGAATGGAAGAAGAAATGGGAGTGAAAGGGGAAGCAACTGAAGGGGCCACAGGGAAGAACGTTGAGACACTTGGTGGTGGCATCGACAAGGAGTCTAACGTGTTGTTGCTTGTAGGGCCTGGAGTTACTACAAGGGAAGAAAAGGTCATGGAGGTGGAAGGGATCTATAATGGGATGGAGGGAACACTAGGTGATAGATCCATGAGAGAGGAGAAGATGGAAGAGGTGGGAGATGGAAGGGAGGAAGGGAGAGAAGAAGAAACATCCATTGGGATAGATGCTTCAATGATAGGGGGAGGAGAAGGAGTGGAAGAAGGAATGGTGGGTACCTCAGTGGTTGTAGCTATGACCACATCCTGAGTGGATGTGTCCATCGAAACTTCGGTGGTCTCTTCTTCTTTACCTAGAGACACCAGGTTGACCACTTGCTTCTCAAAAGTAGTAGGAGGGCTTTGAGGAGCTTCTTCTTTGCTTGATTCTCCCTCCTTGTCTTTCCCTTTTCCTTTCAGCACTTGGGCCGGCCTTGGAGGCACTCTTCCTAAAGGGGAAGTAGTGAAATCTACCCCGAGGTAGGTAAGACCATTCTGTTTGCACCAATGTTCGGTGCACTGCAATGTGTGCTTAACTCTTTCTGAATGGTCTTTGGTGCCTTGCTCTATCAATTTTGTAAATGGCCAATCGTCCCCATCCGTGTCAAGGTAAAATTGATCAATTTCTTGATCAGGCTCTTGGAATCCTTTTGGAATGATGGCCACACCATAATGTTTGATTTCTTCCAAAGCCAGCCTGGAGTGATCCTTTCGCCTGAGATCTATTTCATGTGTCAAGTTGATGTAGATGTCCTCGATCTCAGGGACATGGATAGGATCAATTTTTTCCTTTGGGAGGCAACCTTGGTAATCAAAGGTAGGCTTGGTTGGGAATTTGTGCTTTAGATTCAGCAATTCAAGCTTGGAATACATTTCCTGTGCTTTGGCCAGTGTGGTGCAGGTGTATCAGCCCACTATAAGGGGGAATGGAGTTCCTCCCTTCTTTCTCTTCATGCATCTCTCATGGTATGTGATTAGTTTCCTTGACAACTCTAAGAGAATCAGCTTGGGCCCCGCATACCTTGGTAGCTTGGTCGGTTCACCCTCAAAATTCACCGCCCTGAGATATGTGAATGTGGGAAATTGAGTGAACAATGCTCCCCACTTCTTTGTGACAGTGACCACACTCAGGCTAGTTCGACCATGCCTCATATTTGGCCTCAATAGGCAGATCACCTCATAGAAGGCATCGTTGATTTTTTAGAACTAAGGGATGTTGTTCTCAAGCCTTAGCTCTGGGTAGTATTCATATATTTTGACCTGAGGCCATACCCCATTTTGTGTCGACTGTGAAATCTCTCGCTGATGTTATAGTGTATACAACATAGGAATTCATATAGAACTTCCCAGTTGTCATGACCTGTTGAAGTTGCTGAGAGATGGTATCGCTGATGATTTCCCCCCAGCCAAAACATTGCTCAGGCACATTCTTGCTCATGGTCTCTAAGTATCTCAGCATCCATTTATGGAAATGATGGGCATCAGGAAGCCCAAACACTCTGTTAAGGAAGGTGATTGTATCACTCAGTTCCTCATTGAAGTCACTGTGGTGGATGGTCTGTGGCCATCGGCTCACCGGATTTTTGTTCTTAAGATATAGCTCATTCATCATTTGCATACACTTGTCCTCATTTTCATCCCATGCCTTCTTGCAGTCTTCTAGGCTGATGGTGACATACTACCTATGATGAGGAATGTCCAGGCTATTTCAAAGTGATGAGCAATTAGGTTGATGACCGTCTTTCCTTCTTTATCCTTGACACATCTTGTGTCCTTGTTATAGCATCGAGCCACCAACATGATGAACTCGTTATTAACAGCACTTACTAGCGACCCGCCATTGCAAAGTGCAATTCACTTTGCCCACCCAGACCACCAGCTTGTTCATGTAGGGACCACTAGTGGCTTGGTTGGTTCTCGCCCAAAATATTCCATATCAATGTGCCCAAGCTCGGAGTCTTTGATATCAAGATCACTCTTTGCGTATGAGTCAAGCATCCTGACTTTCTGGTATTTATACTTCATCTCTTGTTTTGTCAACTTAGCTTTACCTTTAGACTTGGTTGGCTTTTTGCTTGACAAAGACATATGTGGGCTCGAGGATGGTTGTTGTTATTTTGCAAGGAGAATCAAGGAGGTCCAACACAGAAGATCCATGTCAACCGTCATGTTATTCATAATGAAATCTTGCAGAAAGAAGAATGAGCAATTATAAGGCTTAGGGTGCAAGGTGCAAGTTCATAGCATGCTGCAGAGGCTTAAAAGGCTAGGTGCACTTTTGGGGATGTCAACATGCAAAAAGGTGCACCTATGTTGACAAGGGAAAAGTTGCGCCAAAGGGTTATAGAGGGGCACACTTTTGAAGAGTGTTGCACAAAAGGTTTTAGCACCAAGGAGAAAGGCGCGGGCGCGGGTTTGCAACACACAACATGGCATGTTGATGTCAAGTTTCATGCGCCAATGCCTTAAGAAGAGTGCTTTCACTAGGCGCTACAAAAGATGGTGTTGCATGGATTTTAAGTGCACCCAAGGTGTAATTTCTGAAGATGTTGCAAAGGAGCTCAATGCACCAAAGGAAAACTACTTGGCGCGATTTGGAGGACACAACATCCAATGTTGATGTTGGTCGATGCACTTGTGCCTTTAGGAAATTTGTTAAGTGTTTATATTTGGCACAGGTTATGGATATGTTACATGTGGGGTAGTGTGCCAAGGTGTGATTGTGGGGTTTGTAACATGAAAGGATAGTGCGCCAAAGGAAAAGATGATTTCTACACTTCCTTTACAACTTCTCATATTTCTTAACATAACTTTTCTCTCTCTTTTGGTTTTGCAAAATGGTAGGGAGGAGAGGGATTTCTTACAAGGCAGAGCCTTCACAGATTTGTAGATCCTAAGGAGGGAAAAGGGGTTTTCAGATGGTTATGGAGTGGTAGTTTATTCATTTTTAGATTTAACCTTTTATAACAATCCTAAAACCTAACAACAACCAAGAAACAAAACCACAAACAACAATAAGAGTGATAAAATCCACTTACCCGGTTTAATAAAGGATGAAGGATGACTTTGGGGTCCAAAAACTTGAAAAAGAGAAACACGGGCATGACAGAGATAGCTAACAGTGCATAGAAGAATACTTTTCACAATTTTCAATTCGTGAAAATGACAGGTGTTAAGTGCCTATATATAGAAAATTTTGCATTAATTACCCCACCCACTTTCTTTGGCACACTTTTCAAAGTGTCGACATGGGTACAAATGCACCTTGCACAATTTCTTTAATGTCAACACAACATCTTTAGTGCCTTAAGCGCATATCCTATGGTGGCAACGTGAATTTTTCGTGCCTTAGCGCACTTTTTTTTAGGCGCATGTTTTAATGTGTTGACATCATTTTTTAGTGCCTTAGCGCACTTTTTAGGCACATGTTTAACGATGTTGACATGTCCTTCCCTACACCAAAGGGGCGCAACTTCTCTGATGTTGACATGTCATTTAGGGCGCCAAAGGATTTTCTAAGGGGCGCACATTTCATTGTGTCGACACAACATTTCTTGCGCCTAGCAAAAAGGTGAAAATGGCTAAGTTCTTAAAACTTGATTTCTGGAAGGGAATTTTTAGGCCATTTTGAACGTTAATAGACCTCCTTAGGGGACCAAAACAAAATTTTGGTATGGTTATCTACAAAATTTCCCTTGTCAATTTTACAGGATAACAACTGGCTCTTTCTTGGGACTATCTTTAAGTAAAACTTAAGGGTAGAAAATCCCAGTTTTCTCATATGCCTATCCATTGGGTTACAAAGATTCAAAAACAAGGGTGACTGAAAAGGTAGAAAGGGAAGACATGACAAACAGGAAATAAACACATGACAAAAGTAAACACACAACGAAACAAAACTTTATAAAGAAGAGAGCAAGCTCTTCTTCCTGAAGATCTTTAGGTGTTTCCCGCTATAGGGAAGCGGGAGCTCAGTTCTATCTAGATATGAGAGATAGAAACTATTCTCTCCATTGAGCTACTTGATCTTGTATGGCCCCCTCCAAAGAGAGTCAAACTTTCTATGCATACCTTCCAGCTTGTCTTCGTTTGTCCCACGTAAGGATAAGATCCCCTACCCGGAAATCTCTCTGCCTAGCTTTCTTGTCGAACAGCTTCTTGACTTGATTCTCGATGTTTTGTGATCTTGTCAACCACTTTTACTCACTTTTATTCAAGTTCCATCAAGCACATAGTTATCTTTTCGAGATAATTCTAAAAATTTCATCTTCGATTGCTCGAGCCAAGCGTAGAGCAGGAAGTTCTACAGAGATAGGGATTTTTGCATCAGCCCATACAACACCTGAAAAAGTGACATGCCAAGAGATCTCTTTAGAGTGATACGATCTAGCCCACAAGGCATCATATAATGACTTGTGCCAGGATCGCTGGTTCTCATCAACTAGCTTCCGTATGATAGTTACCAGGTTCTTGTTGCTAGATTCTACCTGACCATTTCCTTAAGGATAGTAATCAGAAGCATGAGCCAAGGTTATCCTGTATCCATAGCAAAAACCAATAACTTCCCGTGAAGAGAAGTTGGAAGCGTTGTCAGCAATGATTTTGTGTGGAATGCCAAATCTCATGATAATATTTTCTTTGATGAAGTTACAAACAACTTCAGAAGTGGCATGTTTGACAGGTATGGCCTCCACCCATTTCATGAAGTAATCCATTGTTGTTAGGGCGTAGATATTCCCAAAGACTCGATTGAGGATTGAGTGCTCCAATGAAATCAATTCGCCATTGTCGGAATGGTTCATAAATAATGATGGGCATGAGGGGAAACGCAGCCAGCTTTGGTTTGCCAACAAACTATTGGCAAAGTTCACATTTTTCTACCCAGGTAGCTACATTCTGAAATAGCGTCAGCCAATAGTACCTAGCCCGAATGATCTTATGTGTTGTCACCGATGAGGAGAAGTGACCACCGTAGGCTGAGTCATGAAAACTCTTTAACAATCTTATCTGTTGTGGCTTATCAACACATCGTAGGAAAATGCCATCAATTCTACGTTTGTACAATCCATCATCCCATATGACATATCTTGCAGCTCTGAGCTTTACCGCTCACTTTTCCTTAGTGGTTAGATGAGTTGGGCACTCTCCATAGGTGAGAAAGAACATGATTTCACTATACCATTCATTTTTGGTTGCGAAAAATAGAACCATGGGCAAAAAATCCACTTTCTCAACTTCGTTTGTTCTTCATTAACGTGAGCAGCTTGCTCCTCAGGTACTTCTGAGTCTTTATTCTTAGCCATTAGTTGACACAGGCCCTTACCCCTTACCAACTTGGTTGGTTTGATGTCTAGATCATATTCTTGGACCTTTGTGATCCAATTCCTCGTAAGCTCCCTAACTCCTGTTGATTTAGGATAGACTTAACAGTGATGTGCTGAACCAAAGATCTTTGTATGAGAATTCAAAGTATGTAGTAGTGGAAAATTTTGACTGCTTTGACCATGGCGAAGGCATGTTTTTCCAACTATGATATCTTTAGTTCATGAGGCTTAAGAGGGGAACTCATGAAAGCAATTAGGGATTCAATATCCTCAGAGTTCTTTTGCATCAAGATATCTCGATATAGTATGTGCGGAGGCATAACTGTACATGAAGAATTCCTTCATCAAGCCGGGAACACCGTAATGGGGGCATGAGTGATGAAATTCTTTGTCTTCGAATGATGCCTTACCTTCCTCACTCCATTGGAATTTTTGGGAACCTTTCATCATATTAGATATATGATAAGTCTTCTCAGTGAAATCAGGAACAAAGCATCTGAGAAAATTTACCTTTTCGAAGAAAGAGTGAACACCAATCTTGCTTGTAGCCAAGGTAAGGCTCTGAATAGCCTTGACTCTTTTGACATCTATCTTAGTTCCCTCTTTGCTAACGACATGTCCTAGCAGCTTTCCTTCTGTGACCCCAAAAATTGATTTCTTGGGATTTAGTGAAATCCCATGCTCTTTAAAAAGCATCCGATCAAGACTCGCCCAAATGATCATAGTGACCACTTCATTTTTGAGAACATGGTCGTCATCCGGTAAACCATGATGACCTTTCCCATCATACCTTTGAATGCAAAGTCCATTGCTTGTTGGAAGGTGGCACCGGTGTTGATTAAATCGAATGACATCCTGCTTGTAGGTGAAGGTACCCCAAGGGGTGGTGAATGTTGTCTTGAACTGATCTTTAGGCGTGACTTAAATTTGATTGTAACCTAAAAACCCTCTAGCATAGACAACATTTCTAAACCGGTTACTACCTGTAGTACCTAATCCATTATCGGCAGTGGGTAATTATCCTTTAAGGATGACTTGTTCAAGTTACGAAAGTCCACGCATATGTGTATTTTTTCGTTCTTCTTCTGTATAGGTACAATATTAGTAACCCAGGTATTGTGATGAATTGGAAAAATGATTCTTGTATCCAGCATCTTCTGGATTTTAGCCTGGATGGTACCCGAGATCTTGGGGTTGTAATGCCTTTGCTTTTGATGAAAAGGCTTGACATCGTCCTTGAGCGGGATGTCATGCCGAATGTCCTTTGGCTTGAAAGACTTGAGATCAGCATAAGACCATGCTAATACATCCATGTACTTTTTCAGCACCTTAACGAATTTTCATTTCTCTTCGGGCATACAACACTTCCCAATGTTCACGGAACGAGGATGTTTTATGGTACCCAGATTGATGGATTCAGTTTTTGGAGAGGAGAAAAGATCATCTTGTCACTTTTTTTTTATAAAACAGTCATGATTATCAAATAGTCATTCTAAGGAAACTAAACCTTTCGGAATCTTGTTTCCTTTGAGTTGTATCGTTGTTTCTTTTTTAGATTCGTGTGCTTGACCGATGAGGGACTCGCGACACACATAAGTTGATCCGTCAAAATGAAGCTCTTTGAAATTTTCAACTTTCTCTAGAAAAGTGATGATTTGGTTGTCATCATTAAACACCTGCTAGTGCTATGAATTATCGGGCACACTTGGGCGAAAAACCACCTCAATGGTATATGTATCTATTTTTAACCCTAGGTGAGGGAGCATGAGAGATGCTGAGATGGCTAAGGAATCAGCCATGTCATTTTGAGTTCGTGGAACTACTTTGATTGAGAAAGTGTCAAACTCCTCGATGTTATCCCATACTGCATTGTGGTAGTGTCTAAGCCGGTCATTTTTTACTTGGTATATCCCTTTTACCTGATTGACAATCAACTCAAAGATCACCTTACACTTTTAAATTCTTGATTCCCTTCTCTTTTGCAGCTTGCATTCTAAGTAATAGGGATTCATACTCAGCAGTATTATTCGTATTGAAAACTGCAACTTGAAAGAAAAAGGGAAAATCTCCTCCTTGGGAGATATTAGAACAGCCCCAACACCGCATCCACTTGTTGCACAACTTCCATCGAACTGCAACATCCGCACTTTGTTGAGGTCCTCTTCTTGGATGAGGACATCCATTTTATCTGAGTCAATGGACAAGAAGTAGTTTCCCATCCCTGATGATTCGAAAAGAATCTAAGCCTTAGGGTCATCAGAGTTGGTGACTAGATATTTCTTTTATGATTCTGGCTCCAATGTCTGCATCACTCCTTTGACAGGGATCCTAGCTTTGGACCAGTCCATATGAATTTCCCCACCAACTTCTTTATAGAATCTCCTCCCTAGCAATATTTTGTATGTTGCTGGAATATCAGCTATGAGAATAGTCATTTTTACCCTTTTCTCAAGAAATGTTGCGAATGCAAACTATGCATCCTTGATCTGACCAATCAATGGTACTTGCTTGGTTTCCATGGAGTAACATCTGCCAAAAGGTTTGGTAAGCATGAGGCCCAAAGCATGGGTGACCTTTGTTGGCATAACATTGTCAGAAGCTCCATAATCAATTATACAATTACTTAGTTTATGACCATTGATCAGGAGAGATAGGTAAAAAGGTTCAATTTTCCCCACGCAAGTCGAGGCAACATTTACGTGAGACGTAGGAGGGGTGGGAAGAATTCCTTTTGGGGAAATAGGAGGAAGGATGGCAGCCTAGTTTTAGATATACTTAGTTAATCTCACAAGTTGCTCTGGGTTGGACTGAAGGTATTCAACCTCAGACATTTGGATCTTGGTCTTTTTAGCATGATCAATTATATCAAATGTGACCAAGGGTTGTGCTAATGAAGGAATGAGTCCTTCATTTTGCATTTGTGGAGGAGGATTACTGGTCTTTATGGAATTGGAGGAAGGCTGGTTTGGAGGAGAAATAGGAGGAAAATATTTCTTTACAAAAGGTTTAATAAGAGGTTGCGCAGGAAGGGGATTACCTCTTTTAGCAATCGTTGGTGGTGGAGTTACCACGGCCTTTTCCTTTTGTTTTTCAGCAGCAATCTTTGCTTCTTTTCCTTGCGAGTGAGTGAAAATTGCATATGATTGTCCACTCACATACCCTTGGGTACCCTCTTCTTCATCAGATTCCTCATCTTCAAATTCCATATACCTGATAGTAGATTTTCCAGTCGGTTCACCGACACTTTGATCATCTTCATCTTGCGACAAAGGTTCTTCGTAATTTGTATCATCTTCTTTGATTTCAACCAAGGCATTAACTAAATGGGCCTCAATTTCCAATCTTTGAGAAACAAAGCAGCAAACGTGGCCTATGAGGGGTGTTGTTGGGAGTGAAGTTCCTCTCATGGGATATCCCGTGCAGAAAGCGATACGATGTTTTAGCCAATTGCTTCTTCAATGAAAGCAAATCATTTTCCATCTTCTGGAATGCTAGATTTGATGAGGTGGCCTAAGAAGAAGTTGAAGCCTTTGATTTTTATGGATCTCATCTTAACTCACCGGATATAAGAAGGTTATCCTTTATTTAAATGGCATGCAGCTTTGAGTGAGGACCAAGGTTGGTACTTGTTCTTGTAAAAGTAAGATACTCTCGAACTCATTGCATTCACAAAGAAATACTTTTGATTCTTTGGTGTTGGCAACATGGCGGTGGCACCCGGTTGATCAATGAATTGAAACGGGTGATAAAATCATGCATGGTTTCATTGGCCTCCTTCTTCATGTGAGTGATCTTAGATAGTAACGTGAATGTGTCTTCTGAAGGCTTATACCTATCTTCAAATGCAATTCGTAACGTGGCCCCTGGTGATGGATCCGGCTGGTAAATGTTGGAACCACTCTGATGCAGGCCCTTGCAAGGTCTCAAGAAAGATACATACTGATACATCCTCATGAGTCACGTCCAGAATACTGCATGACATAATAAATGCAGCGATATGTGCATCCGTGCTTTGATTTCCACTCCCATAAAATTTTAGGAAATTCTTTCGATTTCCATGAGGGAGGGTGTGAACGGGATGCGGCAACACTAGAGGGACCATGGCATTTCCCCATGGTACTGCCATTTGAAATGTGGGGAAAAGAACACAAGTAGGGAGTCTGGTTCCACTTAGCAAAAGAGCACTACAAATAGATGTTGAAGCACCCTGTGAAATCCGGCTTCTTCGTGGAGGTGAGGCACTTCTTGCTGATCGATCCGCTAAACTTAGTGATGTGAATCGTGCTAGAGTGATACTGAAATTGTTCCTTTGAAGTAGATCAAAGATTGGATCAACTTCTCCATGAGCTCTTCTACCACGAGTAAATGTTTCATCTGCCAGCGTATCTGTTTAGATCTGCAACATTTAAGAGTAGATTTACAACAATCTTTTTGTTTGTACTTGCTGATTTTCTGATTTTTCTGGCAAAAATCAGCAGCATGTACTTTTTAAATATTTAAATTTATCCTCTTTTAACAATAATCGATTGCGGTTTTCTGACAAATATTAACAAGGATAAAAGGTGGGTTAATTTAGAAAGCTGATTTTTGGATCTTTGACTGAATTTTGCAAGGTTTTGAAAATATCGAAAAATGTCGAATCTCGATCTACGGAAATACAAAAAAATTGTAAAAACTCAGCGATCTAAAAGCTCCTATCTAGTCCAGATCTATGGATTTGCCTAAGGAAATTTTTCAATTTTGATCACTTTTGCAAAAAAATTAATTTTTAACAAAGAGTTAAAATTTGCAATCTGGTAGTGATTTTTACGCTTTTAATTATTTCCTTATTTTGATCTCCAAATGAGTCACCAAAAACTGTTGGCTTGAAAAATTTTCAGTTAGACAGGTCATGGGGAAACAAGCCAACAATGTGCAGGGCATAGCCCCTCTTTGACAAAGAAAGTGAAATTGGTTTATTCTATTCTATCAAGCAAGAATCAGGCAAATATACACTATTCAAACTTCGGGGGTTTGAGATCTCATCCCATGAGGGATAATTCTAACAACGAATAGAAATATAGGAGGGAAGGAATGGAGGATAGATCTCAAGGAGAAAAGAAATGAATTCCAAGACAGAAAGGTCGAGGGTTTATGCTTTGGGCTGGTAGTAAACAAAGCCAAACTTACTTGCATAAACAAACAAAGCAATATTGATGAACATATGATGATAATAAGAATGAATCCAACATAATAGAAACATAGATCTAACTTAAGAGAGATCTGATGTAGATAACACATATATTGAGCACAAATTCTTAACATATATATTAATATCTCTTCTGATTACAAGAAGGCACAAAGTCTTTCTCTCTTCACCTCTTTTTCATACAAAAATGTCCACCTGGAATACAACAAGTATTCCAGTATTTATAGAAGGAGAAGGAGAAAGAAGACAAAAAGAAACCAACCACTATTTACAAAATATCTTACAAGATATTTACAAAATATCTAAAAAGTCAAAAGTTGACTTTGGGCAAGTTTGTGGATGGCAACATCCCATGGTGCAACATGGATGATGTCATCGTAAATGCCAACATACTTTTTAAATATTTTTACAAAAGATCGAAGTGTACACAAGAAGAGAAACTATTTTTCGTCATCTCTTTGCTTGAAAGGAGTGTCTTGCTTCCGATCAGGAGAGGTGATGTGACACTGAGCTCGGTACTCCAAAACTTGCTTATCATCGTTTGAAGTTGATTATGATCTGGAACCCTTGAAATGGTCACCAATAACTTTACAAGTTTCTTTTTCAATATTGAGCTTGTCAGGTAGCTCGACGTACTCTTTGTTTACCTCAATCAAGTATCCAATGAAATTGTAGTAAGCCAGAAGGTTATTGATAGACTCACGGTCAGAAGTGACCTCTAGTGCCAAACCTTGGGTGGCAATATCCTTGAAGAGCTGGATTGTAGCGTCTGCCTCCCTCAAGGTGAACGTTTCACTAAGCATCCCTGGAGACATCTTCGTGACCATCTGCTCCATTTGATATTTTGCATCCAGGGCTTCATCCTTGATTTTTCTATCCTTTCTAGGATATACTCCATTTGATCAACCTAGTAATCCAGTGCAACGAGAGCTTTGTGGTGTGCCCGCGGGTGATCAATGACGCCGACCTTTAATAGGTCATCAGTTGAGTAGTCAACCATTTCCTAAAATGTTTCATGTTGCAATCTGGCATTGTCTAACTCCTCGGAGAGGGATCCTGCTACTGCCTGTAGCTCCTTGTTTGCCTGATCTATACTCTGGTAGAGCCCTATGAATTTCTTGATTATTTCCTCACTATCTCTGAGGATTCACTCTATCCAAGAGGACACTGTCATACCTTGTTCACCAATCTTGGCATATTCATTTATCTTGTCCTGACTGAGAACTTCAAGAGGCTTAGCAGTAGTCATAGGAGGTGTGTTGCCCATTCTTTGCAAAGCTTGGAGAAGATGTTTGTTTTGTTCCTTTAGTATCCTCTTCTCCTCCTTTGCTTCTTGAAGTTTCTTGCAAAGGGAATCTACTACAGACAAAGCCTCTCCTTGCAGGATCTCGGATGATGTTCCCATCATGACTTGGGTCATTGTAAATTCTGTAGGAGACAGATCTTTCTTCTCTTTTGTGGGATCAAGCTATGCAATCTTTATGACTCTCTCTACCGAAGTTCTTTTTGAAAAGGGAGTTATCACTTTCTACTTCTTTGGTCCCTTCTTTGGAATGAAAGAGAAGTCCATGGGTGCTATGGGAACCTTTCTCTTGAGTTAACCCAGATGGTCAAAGATCCATCTTGGACTTAGGGGAGAGGGAGTAGAGGGAATGGAAGAAGAAATGGGAGTGAAAGGGGAAGCAACTGAAGGGGCCGCATGGAATAACGTTGAGACACTTGGTGGTGGCATCGACAAGGAGTCTAACGTGTTATTTATTTTAGGGCACTGGAGTTACTATCGGGGAAGAAAAGGTCATGGAGGTGGAAGGGATCTGTAATGGGATGGAGGGAACACTAGGCAACAGATCCGCGAGAGAGGAGAAGATGGAAGAGGTGGGAGATGGAAGGGAGGAAGGGAGAGAAGAAACATCCATTGGGATAGATGCTTCAATGATAGGGGGAGAAGGAGTGAAAGAAGGAAGGGTGGGTACCTCGGTGGTTGTAGCCGTGACCACATCCCGAGTGTATGTGTCTCCTGTCGAAACTTTAGTGGTCTCGCTTCTTTACTGCCGGAGACACCAGTCAACCACCTACTTCTCGAAGTAGTAGGAGAGCTTTGAGGAGCTTCTTCTTTGCTCTATTCTTCCTCCTTGTCTTTCCCTTTTCCTTTCAAAGCACTTGGGCCGGCCTTGGAGGGCTCTTCCTAAAGGGGAAGTAGTGAAATCTACCCCGAGGTAGGTAAGACCATTTTGTTTGCACCAATGTTTGGTGCACTAAAACGTGTGCTTGACTCTTTCCTGAATGGTCTTTGGTGCCTTAGCTCTGTCAATTTCTACAAATGGCCAATCGTCCCCATCCGTGTCAAGGTAAAATTGATCAATTTCTTGATCAGGCTCTTGGAATCCTTTTGGAATGATGGCCATGCCATAGTGTTTGATTTCTTCCAGAGCCAGCCTGGAGTGATCCTTTCACCTGAGATCTATTTCATGTGTCAGGTCGATGTAGATGTCCTCAATCTTAGGGACATGGATAGGATCAATTTTTGCCTTTGGGAGGCAACCTCGGAAATCAAAGGTAGGCATGGCTGGGAAGTTGTGCTTTAGATTTAGCAATTCAAGCTCAGCATACATTTCCCATGCTTTGGCTAGTGTGGTGCAGTGTATCAGCCCACTATAAGGGGAAATGGAGTTCCTCCCTTCTTTCTCTTCATGCATCTCTCATGGTATGTGATTAGTTGCCTTGAAAACTCTAAGAGAATTAGCTTGGGCCCTGCATACCTTGGTAGTTTGGTCGGTTCACCCTCAAAATTCACCACCCTGAGATATGTGAATGTGGGAAACTGAGTGAACAATGCTCCCCACTTCTTTGTGACAATGGACAACACTTGGGCTAGTTCGACCATGCCTCATATTTGGCCTCAATAGGCAGATCACCTTATAGAAGAAGGCATCGTTGATTTTTGAAAACTGAGGGATGTTGATCTCGAGCCTTAGCTCTGGGTAGTATTCATATATTTTGACCTGGGGCCATACCCCATTTTGTGTCAGGCCTGTGAAATCTCTCGCTAATGTTGCAGCGTATACAACATAGGAATTCATATAGAACTTCCCAGTTGTCATGACCTGTTGAAGTTGCTAAGAGATGGTATCGTTGATGATTTCCCCCAGCCAAAACGCTACTCAGGCACATTCTTGCTCATGGTCTCTAAGTACCTCAGCATCCATTTATGGAAGTGATGGGCATCAGGAAGCCCAAACACTCTGTTAAGAAAGGTGATTGTATCACTCAGTTCCTCATTGAAGTCACTACGGTGGATGGTCTATGGCCATCGGCTCACCGGGTTTTTGTTCTTAAGAGGGATTGGAAGTGACGTTAAGGATGGGATAATGGGTAAAGGTGGAAATATTTTTGGTAAGGTAATCAGATTTGATGAAGTAGGTATAAGAAGTGACGAAATAGGAATAATATTTGTAAATGGGGAAAGTGTGGTAGGTGAGGAATGGGTGTGGATGTAGGAAGAGGTGTCAAAGTGGACATAGAAGTGACTGATGTTAGTATGGAGATGAGTGTTGATGAGTTTACAGATGTAAGGACAGTGTCTAAGGGAATGGATGTAATGGTTGATGAAGAAGGTAAATTTGTGAATGAAGTTGGATCTTTATCACCAACATGGATAGTGTTTATAGTGTGGCTATTGGGGGTTTGAGATATAGAAGAAGTGGCGGTTTGACTTGTTGATGTGGGTGTATGGTTTGGAAATGGTTGTTTAAAAATATCTAGTGGTTGATTAGGTGAAGCATTTGGATTATCTACTTGAAGATCTCCCTGATTGATGAGTCTTTGGACTGAATCCTTGAAAGTCTAACATATCTCTATGTCATGTCCTCGGACTTGATTTTATTTACAGTAATGGTCCTCACGATACCACATAGGTCTTGGTCTAGATTCGTCAATTGGTCGAATAGGTGGAAAAATTATCAAATCTATTGTTATTAATTTGTCAAAGATGGTGTTGTATGATACTCCCAGAGGAGTATAATTGGGAATTAGTCGTTTGAATCATTGTTGGGATATTGTAGTACATGTAGATGTTGGAGATGATTTGACAATGACAGTTTTGGTCATTGTCTTTGACTTATCATTTGATATGGATGGTCTGAAAAAAAAAAATTGGGCTTATTTGACTTTAATTTTAAATGCCCCTATTCTAGGGCACGTGTCTCAAGCTTGTGAGCCATGGTGA
Source organism: Taxus wallichiana var. yunnanensis (assembly GCA_018340775.1). Lineage (NCBI taxonomy): Eukaryota > Viridiplantae > Streptophyta > Pinopsida > Cupressales > Taxaceae > Taxus > Taxus wallichiana. The sequence continues at coordinate 926,865,686 of CM031239.1, read as the reverse complement.
AAGCTTCTTCAAAAGTGCAAAATGATTGAATTTTCAAATTCGATGAAATATGCTTCACACAAGAGCGTGCGAAGATATCGATTAGGTCGAGTTTGAGGAAGAGGAAAATATAATTGGTTTATAATATTGTGCCATCATGCGATGAAATCCATGATGGATTCATCTTCGAATTTGCGGATGGTATACAAATTGTTGATGGTTACCTTGCATGCAATATTAATTGAGAAATGTTCAAGAAATAATTGCGCAAGCTGAGAGAAAGAAAATATGGAATATTGGGGAATATTATTATACCAATCTAAGGCAGGGCCAACCAAAGACATGGGGAATGTATGGAGCATCAAATCTTGGTCATGTGTGATAAGATAACACGCATGTTTGAATGCTCAAAGATGTTGTTGAGGGTCCTCTTTGCTGTTAAATTTGGTAAACTTTGGAAATTCCCAGTGTGGAGGATATGGTTTCATTGGCACATATGGATGAATGGGTTTGTTACATATTTTTGTAATATAATGTGACTTTGGACCCTAACATAGCGTCCTCTAGGTTGGATAACCGACTTACTAATATCTGCATGGGATCATTAGGAATTGTTGGTTGAGAAATAAGAGGTGGTGGTTGAACTCATGGACGTATGGGTGTCTGAGGAACTTGATATGGGTGAGTTTAAATTATGGGTTGTGGTTGAGGTGGAGGTTGATAGAATGTTTTTTGGTGAGAAATAGGAGCATGGTATGATTTTTGGGACTGGGTATATTGTTGTGGCAATTTTTGAGTGGGGATATGGGTATAAATGGGTTGATAGACTGGAAGTGACACTGCATGTTGCAAAGGGATTATCGGAGGAAGTTGAGAAGTAATGGCATAGACTTGTGATGTGAGAGGAATTTTTGTTTGAATAAATGATATGACACATGGGGAGGTTGGATAAGAGTACTGGTGATATTTGTGGCTATAGTAGTGATGGGGATGGTAGTTACAATGGGTGTGTTGATTTGGGTATGATTAGGTAGAATCGATATGACTATTTGAGTAGTCTAGTGGGCTGGTGGGTTGATAGAGGATGAAGCCAAATCCCATATGGTTTTGGATGAGAATAATTTCAGAACTAGTATTGTAAGGGTAAACTTGTTGAAGCGGTGGGCCATCTAGAGGAATTTGTATGTATCTTTTTAGAAGATAATCTTGAAGAGCCACGGAGATTGTCATCAAGAATTTTTGGAATTCTGGATCACCGAGAGGGAAGATGAGAGTACCAACAAGCTCTGATCTGACAGAAGGTGGAGTGGCTGGCCTAGATGGGATGGAATGATGGTCTAATACCGAAGTATGACCGAAAGATATTGGATGAGGTATATTGGTGAGAGAATGGGTGCTTGTGAGGGAGGTAGGGAGAGGCATGGAGGATGAAGTTGTTGAGGTGGTAATTGGTTGGGATGAAGCACTATGTGAGGTGAGGTTGTGTTCCATTTTTCTAGTGGTGGATCACGTAATTACGGGCATAAAAAAGAAAATTATTGTTATATTAACAAACAAGGCAAAAAAAAAAAAACCATTGTATTTTCTTTTTTATTAAGAACACGTGTGTGAAGAAAAATAAAATGGATGGAAGAGGCCCTAGAAGAAGGTAAACTATGTTTCGTTTCAGGTAAATTGTGGATGGGAAATGTTTGAAATGATTTCTCGTTGCGTGATCAAATCCCAATCAGTGAACCAAGTGAAAGGAATGTTTCAGTGTGTGGTAAAATTTGTGATGCAAAGAGTTAAACCCCTAATTAAGCTATATGAGTAGGCAGGATGCACGGGGTTCGTTTTATACCAACTTTGAAATATGAAGTTTGATGTAGACAATCACTAGGAAAGGGAAATTACAATGCAGAAAGGAGAAAATATGGAAAAAAATGAGGAATAACTGGAGAACTCTTTCCCTCGTTATTTGATTGTACTTGATAACATCATATCCAAAATCGATGATCGGCATCTAAGAATTTTTGGGTACCCTATAATTACACCACACATAATTGCAAAAGAGGTCAGTGAAAGGGATTTATGGCATGTCTATGTTTCAATAATGGGCTTTGACAGCGTAATGTTGTGGTCACAACGTTGTGGAATTCACCTGCAAAAAGAAAATAAGACAAATTAGTGGACGTGGTCGACAAAATAAAAAAATAATTTTGAATTCTGATGTTGTTATGTGTTAAACAAAGCTTAATTACGGAAATAATAACAAAATAATTATTCTAATTAACTAATAAAAAACAACAAAATAATTATTCTAATATAATTATCCTACCTATGAATTTTAATTAACACAGTTTAACTAATAACAAAATAATTATCCGAATATAATTATCTTACCTATAATTATAAATAACAAAATAATTATCCTAATATAATTAACCTACGTATGAATTCTAATTAACATATCTTAACCAATAAACTACTAACAAAATAATTATCCTAATATAATTCATGAATGTGATGTGTTGAAAATGTGGTGTTGGAGGAGAATGGGTGCTAACCGAGGGTGGGAGAAAGGAATGGATTTGAATTCGTTAGGAGAGGAAGACGTGAGCTCGGTGTGGGTAGATGGTTGGGAGGTGCAGAGGATGGCTCGGTGTAAGCCAATTTGGGGAGGCACGGGATAGATTGGGTCGAATGTGAGGGGAATGAGGATGGCTTGAGTGGGTCATAAAACGAGTGAGTAGAATGGAAAGAGTGGCGAGGTGTTATGGACACGATGGCTTGGCTAAGAGGGTGAATCGGGGGTAGAAAGGGGTCAGTGTGGATGTGGATGACTCAGGTGTAATGGAGCTTGGTTGAGGGGCTATGGCTCGGCCGTGGTGAGGAAGGGAGAGGTGAGTGGAGTCGGAGTGGAGTGGTGAGTAGAGGGGTGTTGAGGATAGAGCTCAAGCGAGAGAAAAAGGTAGCTCGGTGGACCGAAGGGAGTTGAGATCTCGGTGAAGATGGGGTGAGGCTAAGGCAAGGTGTAGATCATGAATAGAGCAACAAGGTGTGCTAAATGTGAAGGGTGAAGGCGGGGGAGAGAAGTATTGGATGGGTTAGTGTATGATGGAATGTAGTGGAGTTAGTTAGAAGTTGGCTCGGCAGAGGAGACGAGGTGGGGCGGGCACGTTGGGAGTTGGAGTTGGTCGGGTAGGTGGAGATGGGGTCGATCGGGCTCGGGAGTGAGTTGAATGGGGAGTCATGTGAGTGGTAGCTTGGTGAGGAGGAGATCAAGTCGTAGAGTGGTGTACAAGGGTGGAAGGTTAAAATTAGGTGGATGCGAGATAGGGAATTGGCCGAGTGGCTCGAGGAGTTAGGCAATGGATTTAGATTGGGCTCGGCATAGAAGAAGTGTAAGCTCGGTATGGGTGAAGTGGGGAACTTGGTGTCGGTGAAGTGGAGAACTCGGTGTGCGTTAGGGATGGTGAGCTCGAATGGAGTGGAAAGGAGATTGGGGTGTTTGAGGACACTAATAATAATTGTGTTTTTTATTTTTTGTATTATTTTAAAATGTTTTTTTTTTTTTTTAATAACAATAAAATTTTACACCCATTATAAACAACTCAATAACACGCTCTTTCAAACAATAAATGTACTTACCTCAATGATGACAAAATTGACTAAACGGACGGACCATTCCACATGGATGGAGACAATACCAAAGATCCTGCAAGTGGATGAGTCTACAAACAAAATATTTGCAACATATATCTAGATTGACAAGAACTATGAAACACAATAATTGTATTACGTACGACACCTATACAAGGTGAGAAAATAGAAAAGTGACCAAAACTTGGTCTGGTCCCACTGGGCATGCCAAATGTTGAATGGATTTTCTTGCTTCTGTCCCGTATTAGTGTGAAAGAAAACAATAAACACAAAACAACATTAAATATGCAAGGGCTTAGTACCTTGGAGATGGTGATGACTGATACGGATGCCAAGATGATGATGAGTTCCTTGTTGCCATCCCGAAAACATGTAACTCAAATATAGTAAAGAAAACTACTTAGATATTTTATGCAGGGGCTGTCCAACAAATTGGATCCAAGAAGTGTTAACTTCCTCGGTGGCTGTCAACCCCCATGTGATAAATAATAATGATAAAATGCATGATAAACAAATAAATGCAAGATGATGAACAAAGGAACCTGATGATGCTTTGGTATGTAGATGGTGCTACTGATCTGATCCAAACACAACATGCAACATGAACCATGTTATGTGAACCAACAAATCATGAGCAGAGTATTGTGGGGATTCCAGTGTCATTATAAGGACATTATGAGGATATTATGATAAATAAGAGGCTTAAATTTCAAAATAGTATTTTTCCCAAATTTTCTAACTTATTCTTCCGAGGGGGAAGGCCAATATTTATAGCCTAGGGTGAGGTTAGGCGTGGGTTATTAGGTAACCAGGGGTTGGTTAAAGTAACCCTAATTAAAAGAGGTGTTGTGATTCACCGGGCTCACAATTTGACTTATGAGGCTAAAAAGATAAGGATATTACCTTGATGAGGCTTTGATGAATCGGATCACAAGAAACCTTAGCATAGGATATTCCCTCAAAAGGAAGCACAAGGGAGAAATCCTAAAAAGAGAAAGCGAAGATGGCCTAAAAGATTAAAGTGCACAAAATTTCTCATTTAAGGGAAAAGATCACTTCTATAGCTGTGGTGTTAGTTCTAACTTCTCCCGCATCAAATACTTCACCAACTCACACACCTCAAAGGCAAGATATTGTTGTTCCTCTGTTGAATCTGAAACATTTGTATTTTCTCCTTATCCACTCCAATCAACACCTCTTCTTAAAGAAACGCTAAAGTTGCATAGATGATAGTATTTGAAAGAGCTTTGTCTTTGGACAATACGAGAAGATGGTAGCCACTTACTAAAATAATTAGTAGTGTCAGAATATAATGATGACCAGCACTAGAGGTCAAGTTGAGCATACCAATAAAATCCATGCCCCATTGCTGGAAGGGTTCTTCAATTACAACTGATTTTAAAGGTAATGCAATCAATCTTACATGCCCAAAAAGTGTTGGCACACTTGGAACTTAGACACCCATTCTTCAAAATCTTGGAAAAGTGTGGGTTAGTAATACCTTGCTTGTAGGATCTTGTGAGCAGTGACTCGGGATGAGAAATGACCACCACAAGCCATGTTATGAAATTGTTTTAAGAGCTAATCCTGCTGAGCTTTATCTACGCATCGGAAAAACACACCATCAATTCCTCTTTTGTATAAACCATTGTCCCAAAGAACAAAATATTTGGACTTTAGTTTAATAGTATGTTTCTCTTTTTGAGAAAGTTGATCTGGGCATTCTCCATAAGTCATAAAATAGGAAATTTTACTGTACCACTCTTCTACCAGATCTATAAAAAGGACCATAGGAAAATCTTGATCTACCTTTGGCGTTGTTTCTCTCATCTCATCAATTCACACAAACCTCTTCCTTGAAAAATATTTGTAGGTTTGATAGCTAGGTTGTATTCTTAAACTTTCGTCACCCATGTGCCTCTTAACAACCCTAACTCTTGTTGGGTGAGAATATATTTCACTACAATATCGGAACCAGGACCACGGTATGTGAGGAAATTATATAGTACTGAATGCCTTACATGCCTTTACCATTGAGTATGCATGTTTTTCCATTAGAGTATATTTCAAATCATAGGATTTTAAAGGCATGCTCATGAAAGCAATCAGAGCTTCTACATCCTCTTGATTCTTCAGCATCAAAATTGTTGACATTGTGTGTTCGGAGGAATAAGAGTAACGAATAAATTCTTTACTAAAGTCAGGTGAAACCAAGACTAGGGCTTTTGACATGGCCTTTTTAATTTTCTCGAATGTTTCCTTCCCTTCGCTGCTCCATTTGAAATCATGTGTCTTCTTCATCATATTTAAGATATGATGAGTTATTTTAGCAAATTCAAGGATGAATCTCCTGAGAAAATTAACTTTTCCAAAGAAAGAGCGAACCCCTTTTTTGGATGTTGGCAATGGCAAAGTCTGAATAGATTTGACACGCTCCAGTCTATCTTAGTTCCTTATTTTGAGACAATATGCCGTAGTATCTTTCCTTATGTTACAATGAAACATAGATTTATTAGGATTCGAGAAAATACCATGTTTGTGGCATTGGATGAAAACCTCTTCTAGATTTGAGATGTGCACATACTGCTTCTTGGAAAAGACAATCAAATCATTAAGGTACACCACTATGCTTACATCCTTGAGATGAGAAAATGCTAAATCCATAGCTCTTTCAAATGTAGCTCCGGCATTGATCAAACCGAAAGGCATTTTCTGATAAGCAAAAGTTCCCCAAGGTGTAATGAACATTGTTTTATATTGATCTTCCTCAGCCACCTTGACCTGATTGTAGCCTAAGAAACCATCAAGCATGGAAAGCATTTCAGATCCAGTAACAACCTGCAGAGTGTGATCCATGATGGGGATGGGGTAGTTATCTTTTAATGAGGCTTGATTAAGATTGTGAAAGTCAACACACAATCTAATCTCGCCACTCTTCTTTCTCACAGGAACTATGTTGGCTAACCATTCAGAGTGATGTATGGGATAAATTATCTTTGCATCTAACAGCTTCTAGATTTCTGCAAAGATAGTTCCTAAAATAGTAGGGTTATGTCACCGCAACTTCTGCTTGAAAGGATTTTGTTCTGGTTTTAATGGGATATAGTGTTGAACTTCTGCAAGCTGATATGTCTTTAGATCCTGGTAAGACCAAGCAAAAACATCCATGTATTTCTTAAGAAGATTTGTAAAAGCTTCTCTTTCTACCTCTGAACAACACTTACCCGATTTACTAATTTGGGATCATTGCTTGCTCCCAAATTTAGTAACTGTGTATCGAAGGAAGAACCTTCCCCACTTTCTTCATTCTTTTTAAGCATTTGATCATGCTTGTCAAAAATTTCCTCAAGAGATACTAAGCCTTTAGGAATTTTATTTCCCTTTAGCTAGATAATCTCTTGACTTCTTGAGACCTTTGCATCCATTTCTCCCATAGTATTTTGTCTTAGAGTCGAGTTTCTTCCCTCATAGTAGATCTCTTCGAAGTTGTCCTTTTATTGGAGAAATGTAGTAATCTGCTTGTCATCATTAAAAACCTGCCATTGTTGGACGTTATCAGGAACCTTCGGGCGGAAGACCATCTCAAATTTGTAATCCCCCTGTCTAAAAAATTTGGGAGGCTAATCTAGATTTAATAAAGTTACAGCCACTACAAGTGAATCAACTCTAGAATTTTTCTCTCTCGGAATAAAATACTTGAGAAAGCTGAAAAATCCAGGACATCGGAGTAGACTCGATCTCTATAATGCTGAATTTTGTCCTTTTTTACTTGGTAAAGACCTCTTATATGCTTAACAATCAGCTTAGCATCTCCTTTTCATGTAAGAGTTTGATTCCCATTCTTCTTACCTACTCCATACCTAACAATAGTGCTTCATATTCTCATCGTGTTGTTAGTATTTTCAAACATTAACTTGAAGGAATGTGCATGCACCTTTCCCTCAAGAGAGATAAGAACAATGCATGCACCGGATCCAAATGAACAGCAGTTGCCATCAAATTCAAAAGACCAAACCTTATTATCAAGTTGATGTGGTTCTTGGATCATAAGTTGAATTTCTTCTTTATCCATTTCTAGATAATAGACTCGTGATGATCGATGATGCTTGAAATAAGATCTAAGATCTAGGATCTTCGTGATTTCGACATCTGTACTTGAATTTCTTCTCGGGTTCGAACTTCTAATTGAATCCTTTGATTGGTATGTGCACACAAGACCCATCCATCTTGACTTCTCCACCCATCTCTTTATAGAAATTTCTACTCAAAATCATGCCATAAGAAACTGGGATGTCTACTACCAGGATATTCATCTTTGATCTCTTGTCTAGGAAAGAAGCAAGTACTTCCTATGCATCTTTGATTTGCCCAACAAGAGGAACTTGCCTTTCCATTGAATAGCATCTTCCGATGGTTTTTGTCAATGTGAGACCCAAGGCATCAACAACTTTGGCAGGCATGACGTTGTCAAAAGCTCCAAAGTCCAAAATGCAATTGCTCAATTTGTATCCATTAATAAGCAATGACACATAGAATGGCTCGATCCTTTCCGATGTAGTAGGAGAAGAAGTAGAAGGAGAAGAGCTTGCAGCCACATTTTTTGAAGGAGGAGTAATCTTCAAACTTGACAAGATACCCCATGAAACACTATTTGTTGGAGTGTTGGGACCATTACTTTGCACATACTTGACCAACCTATTTAGCTGATTAGGAAATGCCCTCAAATACTCAACTTCTGACATCTGGACCTTGGACTTTTTAATGTGATCAATAATGTCAAAAGATTGAATTACTTCATCCGGATGCGCATTGGCCCTCTACTGTGAATTGAAAGAATTTGCATGCTTATCTTTGGGAGCTAATGAAGAAGGTAGCGTACTACCTCTTTTTAGGATAGTAACATCCAAATTTGGATCTTCTCTTCTTTGGCCGCTTATGGATGCTTCGGCATTTTGGTGTGCTTGGGACCTTATGAACACTTTGCAAATGGATGACCATCAAAATATTCAAAAGATTCATAATAGCCCTCATCAAATTCGTAGTCCAGGTAACCAATGTTGGAGTCGTCAGTGGATCTACAAAGTCCTCATCATCAAATGATTCATCAATGCCAATATCTTCTTCATTAGTTTCCAAGTTATTCCTTGGAGCAGCTTCAATTTCCAACCATTGTGGTGTAGTAGTAAGTCTATTTTGATTTTGATTTTGACCATTAAAGGTCCAAGTAGGAGCTATTCTTGAAGGAGTCACATTTCCTGCTTGAGATATCTACTTCTTGATTTGCAGCATATCGTTAGCCAATCTTTGCAGTAAAGGATCTGAAGTACTTGAAGAAGCTCCATCACCTTTGTGGGGTGATTGTCTGATTTTTCCAGCCATGATCAAGTCATCTTCAACCTCCATGGCAACATTTTGTGCTTCTAGTAGATTCACAGGTCTTGCCCTTCGCAGTTGATATCCAACTTCAGAAACAGAGCATTTATAAAAAAATGTCTTTTGATTTTCATCACTCAATGTGGCAGAAGTGGGGATTTTATACAAAATCCTTTGGAACCTTGCAATAAAGTCCCACATGTTCTCATTTGGCTCCTTCTTTAATTGTGTCAGTTGAGTGATCAACGTGCTAGCATCTTCTACAGGCTTGAATCTTTTCAAAAATTACTCTCGCATGGATGCCCAATTTGTTATAGTTCCAGGGGCTAACCGATAGAACCATTCACTAGCCAAGTCGTGTAGAGTCTCAATGAAAATTATGACTGAGACATCTTCATGCTCCACTACAAGCACACCACAAGATATGAAGAATGCTACCAAGTGATCATCTGGATTTTTCTTACCATCTCAAAATAATTTCAAGAAATTCTTTCCTGGATCCTTTAGGCAAATCGTGTATAGGCAAAGTTAAGTTCAATGGCCCAAAAGCTTCTCCCCATGGGACAGTACTATCTGGTTCTAATTTTGATTCTGCATGATGAATGGGGTATGTCTTCTCCTTGTGTAGACTTGGTGAATAATTCCAGCCACCGGATTATGTTGAAGATGATCCAGATCTGGATGAGTGTGTACTCTCCTTCCTAGTGAGAGACTAGATATGCGGCTTCTAACTTGAGGAGGGTGATTGAAATTGAATTTCTTCTACAATCTGAAGAAATGATCAGTCCTTCCTTGTGCCTTCACAGATTGTGTGAATGGACATTTGGCCAGGTTGAAATTTGAATAGGAAACACTCTGATCTGCAAGAGATAAGTTTTTGCTCTGCAAAGATAGTTGTTCCCCACCAAAGTCACCAAAAACTGTTGGCTAGATTTTCCACATAGCTAAAAACCTAGGTAGTCATGAGATAAATATCCCTCATTTACCGATGAGGCTCCCATGTAAGATTTGTCAATTAAATATGCTAGTATCTATTTTTGGGTATTACTTTAACCATGCAGCTCATGAACCATAGCTATATAGTTTTGCAGCAAGTAAGTAGTTGTTAAAGAAAGGAAATATCTAATGAAGAAGGAAATAATAAAAATAGGAAAGAAAGAGGGAAGATGTGCAACCCAATCAATAGATTACAGAGTTGATTGCATGCACATAGATAGAACCAATAGATATTAACACATAGAATTATAAGCAAAGGCAGCTTTCAGATCTAGATCTAGAATAACACAAAGTTTATAAGTAGATCTAAGACAAAAAGTTAGAAACAAAATGCACCATGACACAAAGTTCTCCGAAATTTTCTCCTTTCTATTCCTTTGCTTCAAATAGCTATTAGGGGTTTCAGCACAAAGTTTGGAACACAAGAATGTTGCTTACAAATTATGATCCTTAACTCAAGGTTCTTCCTCTACTTATAGAATGTAGAAGGGAAATTACAAATGGGAAACTTAATTGAACTAGAACATAAACAAGAAGTAAAGATAACATTTGGCAATCATCTTCCTTTAATTCCTCTCCAAGTGACATGCATCTAGATCTATAGTCAAAATTATACACATCTATCACTTAACTTATAGAATCGTTCCACATAACTTAAAGTAATGGTTTTAAAACCAACAACTTTAAAGTTTTACAATTACATCCGGGAATGTGGAAATAGAAGAAGAAAGATCTGCCAACTATAACATCTACATCTTATTTTTGTTTTGATATTGAATATACTTTCCAAACATGTAACTTAGCAACTTCCCATCTGTTTTAGCCACAACTTCTTTTTTTGTCCTGAATTGCAGCAAGCCTTCATTCAAAACCCCGATGCACACTTCCACATCCTTCAAGCTAGGCCTGAACTTCTTAATATCTAACTACAGCATTACCATCTTACTGATGGAATCCATTGTGAAAGGCCTAACAACTCCATCAATCCTCTCTTGCACCATCAGAAGAGATCCTTCCAGGGAATCAGGCACTTTTCTAGGAATGGTCCTTGTGTATGAAGAAATGTTCTGACCACTTCCTCATTGGTGAAAGCAATGACATTGTCTGGTAGTGATGATGCCATACTTTCAAGTGCCTGCATCCTTTTCAGCATGATTCTGAAGATCTCCAAGTGGAAAGATACTGCAAACTCAAGTTGCTTCCCCTTCTCAACTGATCCATCGAGAACAATTCGTTCTGTAGTCAACACCTCCCTCGGCAGCTTATTTATTTTGACCAAAGTACTCAGGTTACTTTCAACTACTGTGTTCATGTCCATTGTGCTCGTCACCAGTTGTTTCAGCTGAACCAATGCATCTTTCATAACCTTTAGATGGGTCGGCACCTCCCTAAGTTGTACAGAAGCTTGGCGAATGATTAGACTCTTCCATTCATTGATAGCTTTAACCTGGTTACTTGCATCTTCCACTTCCTGCATCAGATGATCACTCACCTGCTTATGTGTTGAAATTGGCTGAGTGGAAGATTTGGAAACTTTGGAAATAATCTCGCACAACTGAGACACCTACTTCTGAAGTTCAACTTTCTCTACCTTTTCTTTGTCAAGCCTAAGGAATAAAGCATTTATCAATGTCTGTGTGTCTTGCTTCAATCCTTCTGTAGTGGCTTGACCCATGGGTACTTTGGTCACTATTATGTCCATTGTTGTGAACTCATCCTTCTTCTTTTCTTCTGCTGGAACTGACACCTTAGTGAACTTCTACCTTGACTCCTCAATAATCAACCTTAAAGTCACCTTAGCAACTTTAGGTTTTTTGTCTTTTCTACCCAAACTCAAGAGCAGCTGCAAGTCATGTTCCTCCAAGTTGATCTCCTCTCTAGCCTTTGGGACCAACTGTGAAGCCAACCACTCTGAGAAATTACTTCTCAAAGAATGAGAAGTTTCCGAATGTACCACCATCTCATGCTCTGGTTCCTCTCCATCTGAAATCTGCTACAGTGTTGTGGCTACCGTCTTCTGTATTGTCCAAAGACAAAGCTCTTTCAAATTCTATCATCTGCAACTTTAGCGTTTCTTTAGGAAGAGGTGTTGATCGGAGTGGCTGAGGAGAAAATACAAATGTTTCTAGATTCAACGGAGGAACAGTAGTATCTTGCTCAGGTGCAATAGTTGGTGAAGTATTTGACACTGGAGAACTCTGAACTAACACCATAGCCATAGAAGTGATATTTTCCCTTGAATGAGCCTTTTTGTGCACTTTAATCTTTTCGAGGCCATCTTCTACTTTCTCTTTTAGGCTTTCTCCCTCATGCTTCCTTTTGAGGGAATATCCTATGCTGAGGTTGCATGTGATCTGATTCATCAAAGCTTCATCAAGGCAATATCCCTTTATCAGCAACCGCTTTGAAGTATTGACCAGGCAAAGCGGTAGACCTTTCCTTGATCGTGTGGTAGCCACCTATGTTCTCCTAAAGTATAGCTCTATCTCCTCCCATATGATATTATGCGTTAAGTAACACAAGCCCATCATCTTTAAGATCCGCAGCATCTGCTAATCCCAATTTGAACACTTGTCGCATTGATAACTGCTTGAAGTCTTTCTTCCTAACTTCGTACTCGCTTCTGCACTTCATCTAGAAATATTCTAACGAAGGCACATGTGCGTACTCTGGGAGATTTTCTTCCTTTCCATCCCATATGGATCAAAGTTCAGCCGTGCTGGGAAGAACTCCTACTCATACTAAGAGAACAACTCTGGTTCAATTCCTCTAGCTTTATGAATGCTCTGCAACTGTAATAGCCCACTGTGATCGGGAAGAAGCATGTAGACTTGTGTCGTTTTGACTGTAGGTCATGCATATCTACGAGTTGTCTGCTCAACTCTATGATGACCAATCTATCGCTTGGATATCTAGGCAACTTAACTGGTTCTCCCGAAAGCTAGTGACCCTGAGGTATGTAAAGTCCACAAACTAGATGAAGATACCGATCAACTGGGACACGGCTTCCTTTCTTACTCTGTTGGCCTTTAGATCACCATTCAACCTACAAATGAACTTGTAGAAGAATCCATCGTTGACCACCTTATAATATTTATTGCATGCAGGCATAGTAAGCTGCGGATAGCACTCAAAAATAGGATCCTTGGAGAGCACACCACATCTATCCAACTTGGAGAAGATACCCTGCGAAGCTACTTGCATATACCAAATATGAAGTCATCTTGAAGTGTAAGTCCGCCTCACATTCCGGAGCTGCTCACCGATGTTGTCACTGATGATTTCTGACCAATTGATTATAGAATCTGCTTTGTTGATTTCAATGGTCCTGATGAAGGCATACATCCACGAGTGGAAGTTATGAGTGTTAGCTTCGTCATTTATTTTGCATAGAAATTTGGTAATGTCATCCACCTCCCGCACTAGATTGGATCGTGGAAGAGTCCTCGGAACTTGGATGGAGATCTCGGGATTCTTCATATACATGTTGTTTATTATGCCCACATAGTCGACTTTATGTTTCTCCCATTTGTTCCCAACGTCCGGTATGTTGATAGTAGTCACCACCTATTGTGCTTTGGAATCTTGAGACAATAATTGATGAGTTGTGTGTCCAATCGATTATTGTCTTCCCCGTAGCATCTTGGACTGATCTGGATAGTGGGTGGTATGACCTTGCACACTCCATGATGAATTCTGGTAACTGGGCTGTGAATGGGAATGTTGAAGCTCGAATGATTCCACTACTTTTGATTGCACGCATGAGAGAAGTCTTTCTAGCTCTGGATCTGTCAATCAATTCGGAAAGGGGTTCTAGACCTAGATTTGTATCTCCGATGTCAGCAAACCTGGAAGTAATGCATGCTTCTACTGAGCTTTCTCTTTCATCTCGCTTTGCCATGGCCGATCTATCTTTGTCTGAGCAACTCTTTTTCTCTTTATTCAACTGAAATTCTTTACAATTGGTGCAGATCTGGGAATTTCTTGATTTAGAGGATATATTCAATGTATCTAACATTGATTTAAGCTCCCTTTCAATTATTTAAGCACCTATAATGAATTCCTGCAATTAAGTCAGATAAAGACGGCAACTGGAACATGAACACTTGATTTTTATCATAAAAATCTACATATATAAAGCCCATTGCCCTAAAATTTGAGGCTTTGTTTGCATGCAAAGCAAGCATGAATATTTTCAACTTCACCTAGGCACCTGTACCACTATGCAGATAATTAACCAAGCCTAAAACAAGCTCTTCCAATCCTAGGCGCCAAAACTTGAAGCTTTTCAGCAGTGAAAAACACTTCTTTGAGCAAAAATCCTCCTCCTTTAGGCGCCAAAACTGTCCGGATTGCACTCCTTTCCTAGAAGAATTAATTAATTCATCATTATGGCAACACATGCTTATATAACCTTCATCACTCTATAATTAATAATTTCCCTTCCTATTTCAGGAAATCAATTAATTAAAAATCATGTTTTTCTCTTTAAACTTGGGCGCCAAAATTTGCATGCTTTGGGGCTGCATTAAATAAATTAAATTTATTTAATTTTAGCTTTCTTCCTTCAGTCTTCCTTGACTTCACACTATGCTTTGACCTCATGCGCCAAAAATAGGAATTAATTCCATCAATAAATACTTTAAAAAGTATTATTTCTCCTCTAGGTGGGTCGCACTTTTTTGCATGATATAGGGTTGCATTAAATAAATTAAATTTATTTAATTTTAGCATTCTATTTCCAATCTTCTTTATCCTTTCATCATGCGTTGACTTTTCCTCATGCTTGGGCACCAATTTTAGGAATAGAAACAATTAATTAATACTTTAAAAAGTATTATTCTTCCTCTAGGTGGGTCGCACTTTTTGCCATGGCTGATTTCTATTTTTAAAAGTCACTTTTTGATGGGAATAATCACCTTGCACTGCAGCTCCAAAAATCCCATGGTCCACTTAAGCTGTTTGACTTTTATAATGAGATTTTTTACCCTGCAAGGCAGGTAAGAAATTCCCATCAATGCCTTAAGTGATTTTCCTTTATTTAATAATGGGAATTTTCACTGTGCAAGGCAGGTAAGAAATTCCCGTCTGCCTGTTGCCTCTAATTTTCCCATCATGACTTAAGTGACTTTGCTTCCATGGGAAAAATTACCATGCCAGAAGGTACAAAATTTCCACCTGCCTACTACTACCAAAAATCCCATTGCAACTTAAAACCTTCCTTTCCCAAAAATGTGACTTGCCCAGAAGAGGCCTTTTTGTGCATGACTTCATCTTTTTAGAGAGAACCAGACTTCTTGTGGAAAATTCCTTCTAACATGACATCCATAGATGATTTCCAGATACTCCATGCAAGAAAATAGATCGAATCGCAAAGGAATTGACCAAGGAATTTCACGAGATAAAAATATGAGAAAAATAACAAAAACGTAAAATGTTGTCAGAAGTCACAGATAAATCCCAGGATCCATTCCTGGTGAAAACCCTACTAGTATATGTGAATATTGACATGAAAAATTTCAACAAGGCTAAACTGGAGCACAATTTACTTCAAACGGGCTCAAAATAATTAAATAAAATTTTCCCGCAGACAAAACTTGATGAAGGGATAAAACAATTTTCGGCATTTGGGTATTTGTCGAAATTGGCTCCTATGATTCATTGGGAATATCTAAGTGCAATATAGGCATCTTCTGGCAATAAAAACACAAAACGACCCATTATTTTAAAAGTACAAAAATTTTTACATGGGGTAGTCTCAGATTTCAAGGTGAAATCTGGGGACACCAAATCACATTAAAGGCATTATAACTTTAGTGAAATATGAAACAACATATGAAGGATTTTATCCCTAATTTTATGATCACAACTATGCATTCAATTTTAATAATATTTTCAAATGCTTTCTGGGTTTAGTGTTCATTGTTGTAATCTTTCCAAAACAATTTGAAAAAAAAAATCATTGAGAAATTAGGGAGATGTCGCAATTCTACAGAGCATGTATTTTTTGTCTTAATTGATTTTCTTCAGCCTTATTATGTTGAAACTTGAAATGAATATAACTCCTCAATTATTGTTGTTATGTAAAACTAGAGACAGTTTTTTCCTCCTAGCAATAAGAGGAAAAAAACTTCTCTCATTTTCTCATTTGGGGGTCTGCAATTTCAGTTAGAGAAAGTTTTTTGCTAACTATGTGAGTATTGTGCTTGGTTGTGTGAGTCATGTGCTTGTTGTGTAATTCTTGTACTTGATTGTGTGAGTCCTTCACTTGGTCGTGTGAGTCATGTGCTTGGCTATTTGAGTCCTACGCTAGGATGTGTGAGTCCCGCACTTGGTGAGTCTTGTGTTGGCTACAATATAACCTAGAGAATAATGTTATTTTATGCATAAAAAAGTTTTATTTTATTTTATGTTAAACTAGTTATGATTATTATCATACCATAATTCAATGAATGCATGTCATTACACCATTATGGAATCCGCACAAGCATACATTCATACGCTCATTTGGGTTACTTTATTTATGATTATTAAATCTAGAAACATGGATTTAAAACCGGAATAAATGGTTCTTTTTCCTCTTTGATTATTTGAATCAAAACATTGCTTTAAATGTTAGTATGGATTGTATCTTGATGAGGATTATGGATTATGGATGTGGTGTATGAAATAGTTGTGTTTCGAAGGATGGAAAATCTTATTTGTTTGTGCAAACTATAAGATTAGCTCTCATTAGCATAGCTGGAAAACTTTGGCCAAAGTAATGTATCTAGTTGTATGCATTATCAATTCACTTATCCTTATTTTGTACTAGTCATGAATCATATGATGGTATTGGTTTCCATGATCTTATGATGGGTTGTATTTTTAGAATTTGGGTATATTACACATCATTCTCATATTATTATTTTTGTTGATAGTTGAATATCTCTATTTTCCTTCCTCGTGAAGGGTTGGACCCCTATAACTTGCGAGAGGTGTTCGGAAAACCAAAATATTATGTGGTTGGAGGAAAATCATTCCAGTGATGTTCTCCCTTTATATAGTTGTGCAAAATTGATGTATATGTACACAAGAACTTCTGGAAATAATTATTTGATAGTATATTACTTGTACTATGACATATGGTCATATTGTTGTACTTGGCTAGGGACATGATTGTTGTCTCATGTATTTGATATTGAATATGAATTAAATATGATATTAATCATTGTATTATGAAATGATTGTTGATCATACTTTTGTACGAGAAAATTGTGGGAAACAATGTATAAATTTTAAATGACATTTAATCGATCAACTCTTGTTTGACATTTAGAAATATGGTAACGAAAGGATGTTTTGGACCTTGGTTTTATTTAGAAGTATTAATGTTATATTTATTTATATGCATGGTTATTTCTAATTTACCTAATAAGACTTTAAATTAAACTCTTAAAAAAATCCACTTTCAACTTTTGTTGATGAAGGGTTATTACATTTTCATATCGAGTGACATTTAACTAGGTTCTCTACACTCAGACCCAGTAAGTTCACTATGTTAATAGCTTTCCTAATACCAATAGGTATAATGGCTCGCATAAGAACAAATGTTGATCTAGGATCTAGTGATGCTACTAGAGACCAACAAGACAAATTGGATCAAATATTGGTTTCCCTCCATGAGACACGGGATCGCATTACTCCCTTAGACAAAAAGATTCAAGAAGAACTTGAGGAGGAAAGGTAAGGTGGTGAGGACGAAGAGGAAGAAGAAATGTCGAGAATCCTAAAACGCTGAAATGACTACAAAGATTTCAAGGGATATAAAGAGGATTAGTCCTCATAAATTTGATGGAACCACCCTAAGAGAGAAGGATATATGGAAAACACGTGGGCTGTTATATATGAAAATAAGGCCGAGTTTAGGGTAAAGCAGTGTCTCTTTGAGGAAAAACTGAAGCTACCATAATTCACTACTGAAGTAAACTTGTATGTAGCACCCTTAGGATCATATGATGTTATCCTAGGTGTAATTTGGTTAGCTCAACATAGGGCCAAGGTTTATTGCTTCACCAAGATAGTAGAATGTGTGGATGATAATGGGCATTCTACAGTGATACAAGGAATTAAAAGAGAGATTAATCTGAGACATATATCATCTATGTAGCTCAAGAAGGCTAAGAAAAAGGGGTGCAATCTTTATGATGTAAATATTTCAAACATAGTGAAGGAAAAAGAGCTCATGATGAATATCTATCGTTTTGGGATTATCGAGATGTATTCCCAAGATTTACATGGAATACAACCTAAAATAGAATTTTATTTCTCTATCGATGTAGTACTTGGATCGAACCTATTTCAAATGCACTTTGTATAGGATGAATACTACTAAGCTAATGGAGATCAAGGCTCAATTACATGAATTGATGGAAAAGGGGTTAATGTGTCATAGTGTTTCTCCTGTGGAGAAAATTTAATCTTCGTGATGAAGAAGGATTGTACTCTAATATTATGTGTAGAATATAGGTTGCTAAATAAATCCGAATCAATAACATGTACTCAATGCCTCGCATTGGTGACATTTTTGACCAAATGAGAGGGGCCACGATATCCTCAAAGATAAATCTTCAGGCAAGTTATCATTATCTTAGAATCAAGGAAGAATATATTCGTAAAATGGATTTCAAAACCTAGTATGGACACTATGATTTCACGGTTTTGCCTTTTGGGTTGACCAATACACATATCACTTTTATGAATTTAATGAACAATGTGTTTTGTGATTATATTGAAAAATATATATATTTTTTTCTTGATGATATTTTGATATATTCTTGGAATGAGAAAGAATATCTTCAGCATTTGAACTTGGTTTTGGAACACTGTGACAACACAAACTTTATGTGAAGTTTTCAATATGTACTTTCTTCTTAAAGGAAGTACAGATGTCGGTTCATATCATCTCGGTTGACGGAATAACAATGACCCAGCAAAGATTAAGTTCATTATGGAATGGTCGGCACCAAATAATGTCCACAAAGTAAGGAGCTTCATGGGATTGGCAGTGGTACTACAAGAAATATGTACTTGGATTCTCCAAGATTGCCAACCCTATCACTTCTCTGCGAAGAAAAGTAAGAAATTTGAGTGGACATAAAAATGTGAGCAGGTATTTCCAAGTGTTAAAGGATATGTTGAAATTGGCACCAATTCTTAGGATTCCTAACCCCAATAGTACTTTCACAGTAGTGACAGATGCATTTGGGATGGTTATGGTGGATTACTCATACAAGATGGGAAAGTTGTTGCCTATGAATCCCACAAACTCAAACCTCGTGAGTAGAACTATGCTCTGCATGATTTGGAATTAGCTATCATAGTCCATGTTGTGCAAGTATGGAGGCATTTTCTCTTGGGTAAACCCTTTGAACTAAATACTAATCATTTGGGGTTGAAATATATTTTCACTCAAGTGAACCTAAATGTTAGGCGAGTGAAGATGGCTGGAATGTCTTATTGAATACGAGTTTTATATTAGCTACATTAAAGGAAAAGATAATAGGGTGATTGATGCCATTAGACGTCATAGGTATCTTACCACTTTGATCACTCTTAGATAAAATTTTAGGTAAGCGAGTTGTTAGTGGATCCGTTTTATCTACAAGTCAAGAAGGCACTAGAAGAAAATCCTCTAGATCATAGGTATGATGGCTACACTTTTGAGGAGGATGGATTGCTTCGTTATTTGGGAAAAATGTATGTGTCGAAGGAAGGGGAATTGAGAGAGAAAGTTCTTGAGGAGTTTCATAATGCTCCATATTCTAGACATCTGGGAGTGACTAAGATGCATGTTGATTTGAAATCTCTCTACTTATGGAATGGTCAAAAAGGGATATAATAGAGTACATATCAAAATGTTTGGAGTGCCAATGGGTCAAGGCCAAACATGTGCATTTGGTAGGATTTTTATATCCATGTGATATACCACTATGGAAGTGGCAAGTGATTAGTATGGAATTTGTGCAGGGATTTCCTATGTCTAGGAATAAGTTGGTCGTGGTGGATAAGTTGACCAAGGTAGCCCACTTTATACTTGGGAATTTGAAGGATGGTTCACCTACTCTTGCAAAGATATTTGTGCATGAAATATTTATATTACATAATATACTAGAGTAGACAATCTCGAGATAGATATCCTAACATGACATCTAGATTTTGGAGACACTTTATGCAGCCTTAAGAACGAAGTTGAACTTCGGTTCGATTACCACTCGGAGACCGATGGACAAGGCGAGAGGGTTAATCATGTCCTTGAGTACATGCTTAGGATGTATTGCATGGATCAGCAATACAAGTGGGAAGATTATCTTTCTTTAGTAGAATTTGTGTATAATAATATGTACCACTTTATTTTGAAAATGACACCATTTGAGGCTCTTTATGACGAAGGTGCAGGACACCAATCAAGCTGGGATAAGGTAGAGGATAGAGAGGTAGTAAGACCCGATTTTTATTGGAAACAAAAAATCAAGTTAAGCTAATCAGGTAGAGGATCAAGGAATTCATTGATAGATAAAAGACTTGTCTTGACAAGAAGAAAACCGAAAGGAAATTTTCCATTGGGGACAAGGTTTTTCTTGAGTTAAACCAAATAAGAGTTCCATTAAATTTGGGAAATCTACTAAGTTAGCACCCAAATATGTTAGACCTTTTGAATTTCTAGAGGAAATAAACCCAGTGGCTTATAGGCTAGCCTTACCTCCAACATTGTCTCGATTACATAATGTATTTCATATATCATTTCTCAAGAAATATGTAGGAGATTTGACTCATGTGCTAGATTAGAAATCTTTGTAGGTTCAGGACCCAGGAGTGGTGATCATAGAACCAATTAGAATATTAGACACACAAATACTTAACTTGCGTAAGCGTGAAGTAGCATAGTGTAAGGTCCAATGGGACCAATATAATGAAGAAAGTGCCACTTGGGAAAACTTAGAGGAAATTAGTACTATTTTTCCACATTTATTTGATTGAAAAACTGATAAAAGCTAGAATTTTATGACTATAATAAATGGCCATTTGAAAGCCATACAGTGCATGTTGGTTTGAGATAGAAATATTGATTTTGAGTTGCTGCTTGCATACATTATAGCAATATGTTTAGAATAAAAAAAAATTAATTTTGTTAAGTTTAAACTTGAAACTAAACTTTCTATGTTAGTTGTGATAAATTATGAAAGGAATTGAGTTTCTATTCAGCTAAATATTATTGTAAAACAAGTATATTATTGTTGTTATTTAGAAAATTCCATGAAAATTAGTGGTTATTGCAAATTTTATTTTGCATTTAGAGAATTTCAAATTTTGAAAATGAGAAAATAATGCAAGTTTTTACAATTAGTTATAGTTGTATTGTATTTATATGTATTCATCGGACGATGACTTTTTTTGGAAGGAAGGATGTCACATCCCTCCTATTTGGATTTAAAAATTCAATACTTGTTTAATCAAGATGATTAAAATGACATGCTTAAATTGGATAATTATTTGTTATGATCATTTTTAAATGTGGAAATTAGCATGCTTAGTATCATTATGATGAATTTTAATAATTTTTACTAATTACTATTTTTGGTGACATGAGGTGGATGCATGAGGCAGTACACCCTTGTTGATATGGTAAGGAGGGTATCATTGGAGAGAAGTTATCAAATCAAGGTACTCAATTTAAAACAATGAAGGTAATAGGAATTGGCAATCATATTATGAGTCATTTTGTAGCCGGGGAGGGGATTTTTCTGACTCTTTGTCACTCGGGCATCGGAGAAATGGATAGCACCTTCATTAAGGATTTGATCTATCCTCACTGCTTTAGGTCGTGCCTTTTGACCAGGGTGAGAGGACCCATTTTGTAACCTCTTTCGGTGAAGGAGAATGAAGATATCCTTCTTTGCATAAATTTGAAAGGGGACCCTGAGAAAATATGATCAATGCACCACAATTTAACTCTCACGAGTTGTCACTTCTAAATAATGGTGATATTTTCTAAACAAGGCTAAAGTTACTAAAGACATTATGGGATCTGATTGCTTCTACATATTTTGGCAATAGAATTTATACATTTGTGGACATACAGGGAAAACAAGGGTAGTTCAGGTAGGATTCATTGTTTTGAATAATTTTGGTGGGAGATTAAGCAGGATAAAATTGATTATGCTAGATCTTTGAGAACCTTCACAACATTTGGAAAACTAAATGATAGAAAAGCTTCAGAATAGCTAAAATATTCCTTTAACCAAAAGGTGTGCATCAATGGAGGCCCAAGATTTGCATGTTTCACACAATCTCCAAGAATTTAACATGAAGGCTCAAGCCAAAGACTCAATTAAGCATCAAAGACCCCTAGTTCCTCATGCCTAAGATACACTCAAAGGCTTATAGACAATCTTTATCAACAAATGATAGTAAAGTGATTTTAAATTGTTTATCTCATTACAGGATGAAGGCTCTTCTTGAAATGAAATTGCAAATGCCACTAAACTATGTCAGGGGATGAGATCTGTGTGATTTGGAGGGACTTTAACACAAGATTGCAATAGGAATAAGAAAAACTACTTGCAGACATTTTGAAATAAAGCAGACACAAATTGGTCCAAGATTGACACAGATTAATTCAAAATTGATTAGATTCATCAGCGGGGAAAGTTTCTTTGAATAGTCTCAGAGCTTGTCAATGGTTGTACACTCACAACCAACTTGACATGATTGAAATCTAAAACACAGGAAATTAACAGGTTTCTCAGATTGGTCTCTCAGGAAGATGGGCTCTCTCAAATTTTCTCTTAAGAATTCAACCCCCAACCATTTGTAAGAGTATTCTCATTGCATTTATACATTTCACTTGCTCACTCATCCCAAAATTTCCCCCAAAAAAATATATTCAAGGAACCTTTGCTTGTTACCAATTTTCCTCAGAAAGTGACGTTTAACAAATTCATACCCAAAAGCTTCCAAGTGGAAAATCATGAACTGATCACATTTCTCAGACCCTCGACTAATGACTAGGATGCCATGCCACAACTTTTTGATAGTCCTTTTAATCATTCTTATTACTTCATCATGTGAGAAATCCCCATTTTAATCATTTTTCGGTGGCTCTTGTATAGGGATCTATGAGAAATCCTTTTCACCCTCGAAACACCTTTTTTCATCCTTTGGGCACTGTAACCTCCATCATTTCATCCTTTTCCCATTCTTTCCTCTGTAACTCTATCCCCCATCCAAGCTTCTCTAGTAATTCACATTTTTGCAAGTGCCCGAGCAATTCCAACTTCAAAATATCAACCTTAACAATCCTTGGACTCAAAAATTAAGTTCTAAATCCATTCAATGGCACTTTGTAGACAAAAATGACAAGGAATTTCATCAAAAATGATGAAAAAGTGCGTATTCACATCTCTAGGAGTCTTGGAGAAAAAATGGTGAAAAATAGATGCAATGCACAACAACCATTGATTCTTCCCTTCTCAACTTTAGATTAGAGTCATCCACATGTTTCCTTGGTGTAACTACAAAGGTGAAGTACAGAGGCAAGTTTCCAAACAAGCGCGGGCCTTCCACATGCCCTGGGCCCAAAAAATGCCTTTTGGCCTTTGAAAAGTCTCAGTATAAAAGGAGCCAGTGGAAGCCTCCACGTGTCTCCTTGGCGCACCTTTGGTATGGTCCCAAAAGTGGAGACCCCAAACAAGTGCATGGGCTCACCACGTGTCTCAGTCTGAGTAGAGTTGTTGAAAAATTTTAAGGACCAGTGGAAGGCACCATGTGTCTAGGGTTTGAGATAGTTTTCTTGGCCGTTGAAAAGTCCAAGCAAGGGCAGAGTGAGTGGAAACTTCCAGTGTGTCCTCTGGATAGTTTTTCAAAATAAAATTTGGGGCGGTCCCGAATCAGAAAGGCTCCCTCTCCAAAAGTGTCCCTCCATGTGGCCTTTAGAAAGTTTCTTGAAAATTTAAGTATAGAGTCCCTAGGAGCATTATGGGAAGCCTCCACGTGTCTCCTTTGCAAAATTTGAGATGGTGCCCAAAAGTTTAGACCCTAGAAAGAAGCAGGAAGCTCACCACGTGTCTCCCTTGGCACATTGCTTTGAATAGGTGGGACCCAGAGGTGGATCCTCAAATGAGTGCGACCCTCCACATGTCCATGGTCTTTGACAAATTGCACATGCTTGCATGAAAAAAAAATGTCTAAGTCTTGGCAGGTGTGCAGCGAAACCTCCACGTGTCTCCCTGGCACAACTCCAAAGGTCAAACCAAGAGGTGAATTTTCATATGAGCGACAAGCCCTCCACATGGACAAAACTTGAGTTGAATCGGGCCTTAGAGTTTTCAAAGTGCCCCACCGAGCCACATCCAATCAGAAAGGGCCACGTTTCCACAGATGTTGAGATATAAATTTGATGGGGAAAACACACCCGTCAAACCATAAAATGTAGGAAATCACCATTTGCACCCAAAAATGAATCTTTCTTTAAGGACAGAATTTGGAAATGATATAAGGCCCAAATGTGATCCACGAGCCACATCAATCAAAAAGGACCACTTTTCCATAGGTATTGGGACAAAAATTGATAGGGAAAACAAAACGTGACTATGGAAAAATGGAAGGAAGGAAAAAAACTGAGTTTATGCCCAAGTTACAAATTCTTTCACATGGATAGAGGAATGGAAAAAAAAATTCTAGATTTAAAATGATCCTCGACCAAAGGAAGGGACTGATCATGGAAACCAAATGAAGGATAGAGCTTTCACGCATCAACACGGGGAGATAGAAAATATGACAGAGCCCAAAAATGAAGAATTTCAAGGACAAATGGGGTGAGATCAAATTGAGCACCAACATCAGGCTCCGACTCGGGGATGGGCACTCCCTGTGAGTGCCACAAGAACAAATAGTAGACCAAGTGCCAAAAATAAACCATTGGGCAATGAGAGTCAAAGAACAAGCTTGCAGAGAGAACAATAATAACCAACTCCCCCAAGGATGAACCGAGAAACCAACAAAATGGCCACCAAGGACCAGGATGAAACAAAATAAAAAAACATGAAAGCAAAAAGAAACCAAAAGACTATACACTGTATAATGGTGTATACCTTGATTATGAGAAATCAATCAAGGAAATGTTTCAAATGCCTTCCATTAACAAGAAACTCAAGCAATTCCCCATCTAAGTCTTTTAAGAAGAAGGTATGTTCACCAATTCAAATGTCAATTGAATAAGGGCCCATCCACAATGCATCAAACTTTCCATGTTTTCCCTTATCCTCATGCCTTATCCCATAATAGCACAAGATCTCCCACACTGAAAGCTCTTGGAGTCACCTTCTTATCAAAACAACTTCTTCAATTTCTCTCTAAATTTTACATGCCTCTGATGGGATGCCCTTCTTTCTTCATCTAACTCAACAATCTGATTTATGCAAGCATCATAGGGACTAACCTCTTGATCTTCCAGTTGTTGAAGAAATTGAAAAGAAGACAATTGCATATGCAGGGGAAGGAGCTTTGAGTTCCATACACCAACTCAAATGGGATTTTTCCAGTAGCTCATTTAATAGTGATTCGATCAGCCCAAACAAAAATTTCAACTGCTCACCCCACTTCCTTTTGTTCAACTCCAAAGTTCTTCTAATTATCTTCAACATATTTTTATTGTTGGACTCTTCTTGTCCATTTCCTTGGGGATTATAATTAGAAGCATATGTCAAATTGATCCCATATTCATGGCACATGGCCACCAAGGTTTAGCTCAAATCTCATGGCATTATCAACAACTATTTTGGTAGGTACCCCAAATCTACAAATGATATAATTTAGGATAAAATCCATGACAATTTGGTGAGTTTCCTTCTTGGTGGGGATTTCCTCCACCCACTTGGTGAAGTAATCTGTGGCCACTAGTATCCACTTATGGCCTACACTTGAAGGATCAGAAATTTCCCCAATGAAATCCATTCCCCATTGCCTAAATGGGGCTTCAACTGATACATGAGGCTGCAAAGGAAGGGAGCCTGAAGCTTTTAGTCTTCCAGAAAAGCATTGGCAACTTTCACATTTTCTTACCAATAGAGTTGTATCCTTGAAAAGAGTTGGCCACCAATAACCAGCCCTTAAGATCTTATGAGTTGTGACTCTTCCAAAAAATTCCCCCACAAAATCCTCCATGGAGATCAACAATTATTTTAGGGGCTTCATCTTCAGTAATGCATCTTAAGAGAACTCCCTCAGGGTTCTTCCAAGCTAACCCAAAATCAGTAATGACATATTTTTGGGAAGCTAACTTAAGTGCTCTTTTTTATTCTTGCTCAAATGTTCAAGGCATTGTAGATGTTTGAGATAAAAAATGATGTCCTTGTACCATTCAAAATTTATCAGTTTTTCAAGGACATTCAGCCTTTCTTCTTCAACTTCATTTACCTCAATTGTCTGTAGATTGCTCTCTGCCATAAGTTTTCTAGGCCCAAACCTCTGACCAATTTTTTGTTTGGATATCCATATCATACTCTTGCAATTTTTTACCCATCGACATCTCTTTCTTGAAACCTCCATTTATGATAGGATATCTTTCACCATGGTGTGGGGAACATAAGAATGATTTTGGAACTCAAAATATATGGCCTAAAGACCTTTGTTTCTTTTACCAAAGAAAATGCCTGCTTCTCCATGATAGTATATTTTAGCTCAGCTCCTTGTAATGCCTTACTTGAAAAAGGCAATTGGTCTTTCAGCTCCCTCATCATCCTTCTACAACAATACAGATGCAATAGTACTTTCTGAAGAAAAAGAAAACATTTGGAAAGCCTTCTTATAATCTGGAGCTGCTAAAATAGGGGCATTCTTTAATGCTTCTTTGATCCCAAAAAAAATCTTGAATAGTTGCTTCTTCCCATTTGATACTTTGATCTTTCTTTAGCATGCTAGTGATTGGGATAGTTAGTTCAAAAAGTTGGAGATAAATCTCCTAATAAAATTAATCTTCCCAAAAAAGGATTGAATTCCCTTCTTGGTTCTTGGAATAGGGACTTTTTGATGGCTTCTACCCTCTCAGGATCAATCATGACCCCTTCCTTTGACACAATGTGTCCAAGAAGCTTTTCTTTCTGAACTCCAAAATGGCACTTCTTGGGATTTAGTGAAATACCATACTCCTACATCTTAACAACATTTTTTCTAAGTGTTGCAGGTGGTCACTCCTTTTTTAGAAAAATAGTCACATCATCTTGATATACAACAATGAAATCATTAATATAGCTAGAGAAAGCTACATCCATTGCTCTTTGGAAAGTGGCTCCAACATTCATTAGACCAAAAGGCATTCTGACATATACATATGTTCCCCAAGGAGTGGTAAAGGTAGTCTTGATTCACTTTGATTCCTTCACAACTACCTGGTTATATCCAGAAAAACCATCCAAGGTGGATAACAATTCCGAACCAGTAACCAATTGTAACATATTGTCCATATTTGGCAGAGGGTAGTTATCCTTCATTGATGCTCTATTCAAGTTTCTAAAGTCCACACACAACCTTATATCTCCATTCTTCTTTCTGACAGTACCAAGTTTGCAACCCATGATGAGTACCTTGTGGGCTGTATGATTCCTCCATCCCTCAATTTTTCAATTCTTCTTGCATCTTCAGGGAAAGGAGTGGATTGATTGGCCTCTGTTTCTACCTAAATGGCTTGGCAGAAGCTTCTAAGGGAATTTCATGCTGGAAAAAGATCCTCTCTGTATGCTTTCATTTAGAATAAGACCATGCTAAGTAGTCTTGGTATTTCTTCAACAATTGGACATATGACTACTTTTCTTCCTTGCTCAGATTGCTACCTAGCCAGATCTTACGTGGTTTATCCTTCATGCCCAGGTCATGCTCTTCAACATCCCTTGAGGCTGACATGTGTCTTATTGATAATGTAATCAACATTATCAAAAGTTTGATTCAAGTGCTACCAAACCTCTGGGAATAGTATTAGTCTTCAACTAATGATGTCTTTTCCAAATAAAGTCTCCTTTCCATCATCCACACAAACCATTGGCTCCCAATCTATATGTTGATCAAAAAATTCTCCTTGGTTCTACAAAAACCTTTGCACCTAGGCATCATCTTCATGAACACTTGCCAGTGTTTAACATTGTCAGGAATAGATGGCCTAGTCAATACCTCAATATTATACTCACAATAGGGGGATACAACACAATTTTCAAATTTGGACCCCAATACGGCCAATTTTTCTGCTAGAGTATTGTACTTCCTATCATGATGTATTATGTTGAAGGAGTCAAACATCTCAATGAAATCCCAGACTACATGCTTATACTACTTCATTCTCTAATTTTTTGTTGCATATAGTTTTCTAACCTACTTGACAATTAGCTCTGAATCTCCTTTAACAATGATGTCTCTAATACCATATTTCCATGCAATTCTTAGACCCAAGAGTAGTGCTTCATATTCAACAATATTGTTAGTGCACTCAAAGTTGAGTTTAAAAGAGAAAAAAACTCTTCTTGGCCTAGGAGATATCAAAACAATACCAACACCATTTCCAAATTTAGAGCAAGCCCCATCAAACAAAAAAGTCCAAGGAGAACCTACTTGATTAAGAGACTTGCATTGATCAATTTTGTGCTCTTTACCATCAAAAATCCAACAAAGTTATCTACATCAGTGTCAATGTATAACACTTCATAGGAAGCATTATTGGGATCCTCAATGAGATGTAGCATCTTCTTTTCACCATACAACTTTACAAGGCTTCCCTCAATAGGTATAGTGGAAAAATACATATCCATTTGCACACTACCACCCACACTAGCAGCCCATTTTCTTGATAACAACATTCCCCATTTGGCAGGGCAATCAACAATAACAACATCTAGTTTTAAGTTCTTTCTGGGTAAGGCTACAAGTTGCACTATCAAACCCTTGACACATCCAACCACTGCACCTCTCTGGAATCCATGGCAGTGCACTTCCCATAAGTTGTTGTCACTTTGATATCTAATTCATTCATGACCTCAAGAGGCATAACATTGCATGATGCTCCAAAATCAAACATACAGTTGTGTAACAACTGTCCTAATAATCAGAGTAGTGAAAAATGGATCTACATTCAGTTGGGACTCAACCAAGGATGTTCCCAAATATACTTCAGGTGGCTCACCTAGTTCTTCCAGCACTTGGGGTTTTTCTAACTCTGCAATGGTAGGAGGAGTCTCAACATTGTTTACATTTCTACCTTGGGTAATCTTTTCTTCTTTCAATCCCAAATACTCAAAGGCCCTTTTCTTGTGCTCAGGAATCCTAAGCAGCTCAACAATTGGAACAAAAATCTTGATCTGACTCAAGACTTGGGCAATGTCATAAGGAACATATTTGGGCAAGGCAACATTTGGAGGAAGACTGAGAAACTCATCTGACAACAAAGGATTTTTCATGGTCTGAGCATGGGTAGGGATACCAGTTTTTTTGGGGACACAAGGCTTTTTCCAGATGTATCTTTCTTAGGAGTTTCTTTTGAGATATTGGTGAGAACTGGAGTTTTTGGTTTGGCTTGAGGCCCTGCCCCTTTGACAACTTTACTCCTAGTGTTATATTCCTTTTCATGGCCAACTACAACATTCATTAACAACTACCTATCCTCCTCAAAAGGGATTCCTCCATCATACTTTTTAATCATTAATGCCCTTAAGTATTCAAAATCATTACTAGGAAATTCAAAATCTTGTACCATATCTATTTCAAAAGTATGAGAGGGAGGAAGGGGTAATACCCGTGGATGCAATCCCAAAAATCTGTAGTAGTTTAGCACTTTGATTAATTCAGTCAAAGTTGCTCCTTGTTGTGAGCTTGTAGAGCACCCCATCATGCACACATCATCATCAATGTCATCATCATCTTCCTCAACTTCTTTGTCTTCATCACATGGGGCATGTGGCAAAAAAATCTGTCACACCACTCAATTTCATTGGCTTCTTCCACAACAACAACTCTGGCAGTCAAAGGATCAGGCACAATTCTATTCTCACGGGCTTGGGGCTGTCTATTTCCTGATCCCATGAGTCCTTTGCCTCTATCATCAGATCTCTGATCACCCCTAGGATGATTTGAAAATATTTCTTGACCTTGTGCTTTATGATGACCTTGGGAACTTTGTCCAATCCCCTTCTCTTCTCTGGCCAGTTTATAGGATATTTCCTTAACAACTCCGGCCAAAGTTTTCACAACCTCCTCTAGATCCACAACTTTACTTGACTTGAGGCTTCTCTGGATTGATCAGCTTGATACCTTCCCTCTTAGGAGGCTTACCAATTACTTTGATATTATTTTCAATCTGCAAAGCCATGGTGAAGGCCTACCTCAATGTTGTTGGGTTCTTATCCCTCAAATAATAGGCAACCTTCTTATCAAAAGCATCAGAGTATTTTATCAAACAAGAAACATCACTTGGCCTTAGGATCACAGGTAGCCTATTTAGGGTCTTATTGAACCTTGTATTGAAGTCATGAACAAACTCATTAGGATTCTTTTTATATTTTCAAATTCTGATAAAAGAAACCTAGGGTTTGTTTTATCTCCATACAATCTAAAAGCATTCTTCATTTCTATCCATGAATCAATGGAGTTGTCTGGAAAATATTTATACCAGTCCCGTGCATCCTCTTCTAGAGTATGAATAAACAAATTTATGTACACATCCTCAAATTTGATCTCAAAGTCTTCCATCATATTGAAAAAAATATTTAAGTGTTGATCCCCAGTAATAGCATTATTTCCTTGAAATTTAGGCAATCTATTTCTAACATCTTGGGGCACAACATTTGGATATCTAGCCATACCTCTAAAATCTATAGGACCAAAAGTGTTCACAACAAATGGAGGTCTGGTGGGGGGCTGGGCCATATTGTTTTGGGGAGGTGATCTTACAGGAGAAACAAAATGATGAGGAGTGAGGGGTCTATGGGGCACATGAATGCAATTCTCAAAATGAATGTTCTCTAAAAACTCTATTTCTTGGAAGATCCTATCAGCTTTGGAGAACACAGGACAAAATGAGATGTAAATTTTTCAAATACAAAAGAAGGACCCTCTCCAGTTGGAGAATTTAGATTTACAAAAAGACTACCTGATTCAAAAGCACTTGAGGAAGTATGGAAATCTTCAATGACAGGCTTGATCAGTTTCCACAATTGATAACTCTTTTCTTGATTTCTGATCTCCAACAACTTTCCAGATTCTTCTTCCTTCTAAATTCATCTTTCCCAGCTCTAGAAACAACTTTCTAGGTAGGGTCTCTAGTGAAGAAATATCTTCTTCCTTCCATCTTTGCAAATATTAGTGATAAATTTCAATTGATAGAGGTTAAGACACTGGCATTTATCAAAAATTCATTCAATACGGAGTCACCACTAAGGATTTTCACCTTAGTTGTGCAAATGCACTAAAATTGATCTGTCAAATGTCTATCAACACTAAATTCATGCAAATATTCATAGATCTGACCTTCCTTTACCCATATTTAACATTGATGATGTAAACTTAGTGCAAAAAACCAACAAAACTAAATATTACATTACATGAAACTTGTAACTTTGCTTGATTCTTACAAATCTGGACACAAGATGACATTTCAACAACGTATTTGCACTTTAAAATTTGTAAGAAGCATTTACTAGGGTCTATATGCATATATGGTGTTGATTTTGATTGATGGTGTTGAAACTTTGCATTTGTGTTGTTGCACATAAATTTCATTCATGTCCCGGCAAATGTGTCCATTCTGTGTTGGTATCCAAATTGATTCTCCCTTGGAAACCGAGCAACATCAAGATTTAGCAAGACACTTTGAGAGATAGACAGATCATATTATGAGTCATTTTGTAGCCGGGAGGGGATTTTTTTGACTCTTTGTCACTCGGGCATCGAGAGAAATGGATAACACCTTCATTAAGGATTTGATCTATCCTCACTGCTTTAGGTCATGCCTTTCGACCAGGGTGAGAGGACCCATTTTGTAACCTCTGTCGGTGAAGGAGAATGAAGATATCCTTCTTTGCACAAATTTGAAAGGGGACCTTGAGAAAATATGATCAATGCACCACAATTTAACTCTCACGAGTTGTCACTTCTAAATAATGGTGATATTTTCTAAACAAGGCTAAAGGTTACTAAAGACATTATGGGATCCTGATTGCTTCTGCATATTTTGGTAGTAGAATTTATACATTTGTGGACATACAGGGAAAATAGGGGTAGTTCAGGTAGGATTCATTGTTTTGAATAATTTTGGTGGGAGATTAAGCAGGATAAAATTGATTATGCCAGATCTTTGAGAACCTTCACAACATTTGGAAAACTAAATGACAAAATGCTTTAGAATAGCTAAAATATTCCTTCAACTAGAAGGTGTGCATCAATGGAGGCCCAAATTTTCACATTTTCACACAATCTCCAAGAATTTAACATGAAGGCTCAAGCTAAAGACTCAATTAAACATCAAAGACCCCTGGTTCCTCATGCCTAAGATACACTCAAAGGCTTACAGACAATCTTTATCAACAAATGACAGTAAAATGATTTTAAATTGTTTATCTCATTGCAGGATGAAGGCTCTTCTTGAAATGAAATTGCAAATGCCACTAAACTATCACAGGGATGAGATCTGTGTGATTCGGAGGGACTTTAACACAAGATTGCAATAGGAATAAGAAAAACTACTTGCAAGACATTATGAAATAAAGTAGACACAAATTGGTCCAAGATTGACACAGATTAATTCAAAATTGATTAGATTCATCAGCAGGGGAAAGTTTCTTTGAAAAATCTCAGAGCTTGTCAATGGTTGTACACTCACTGACCAACTTGACATGATTGAAATCTAAAACACAGAAATTAACAGTTTCTCGGATTGGTCTCTCAGGAAGATGGGCTCTCTCAAATTTTCTCTTAAGAATTCAACCCCCGACCCTTTGCAAGAGTATTCTCATTGCATTTATACATTTCACTCACTCACTCATCCCAAAATTTTCCCCCAAAAAAGAAGAATATTCGAGGAACCTTTTCTTGTTACCAATTTTCCTCAAAAAGTGACGTTTAACAAATTCATACCCAAAGCTGCCAGGTGGACAAATTATGAACTGATCACATTTCTCAGACCCTCGACTAATGACTAGGATGCCATGCCACAAATTTTTGACAGTCCTTTTAATCATTCTTATTTTTCATGTGAGAAATCCCCATTTTAATCATTTTCCGTGGCTCTGTATAGTTGGATCTGACAGGAAATCCTTTTCACCCTCGAGGCAACACCTTTTTCATCCTTTGCACCTCTGAACCTCCATCATTTCATCCTTTTCCCATTCTTTCCTCTCTGAACTCTTCTCTCTACATCCAACTTCTTCTGGTAATTCACATTTTTGCAAGTGCCCAAGCAATTCCAACTTCAAAATATCACCCTTTACAATCCTTGGACTCACAAATTAAGTTCTAAATCCATTCAATGGCACTTTGTAGAAAAAAAACAAGGAATTTCATCAAAAAATGATGAAAAATAATGCGTATTCACATCTCTAGGAGTCTTGGAGAAAAAATGGTGGAAAAATAGATGCAATGCACAACAACCATTGATTCTTCCCTTCTCAACTTTAGATTAGAGTCATCCACATGTTTCCTTGGTGCAACTACAAAGGAGAGTATAGAGGCAAAGTTTCCAAAAGCGGGCCTTCCACGTGCCTTGGGCCCAAGAAAAATGCCTTTTGGCCTTTGAAAAGTCTCAGTATAAAAGGAGCCAGCGGAAGCCTCCACGTGTCTCCTTGGCACACTTTTGGTATGGTGCCCAAAAGTGGAGACCCCAAACAAGCACGGGCTCACCACGTGTCTCAATCTGGAAGAGTTGTTGAAAAATTTTAGGACCAATGGAAGGCACCATGTGTCTAGGTCCGAGAGTTTTCCTTGGCCATTGAAAAGTCCAAGCAAGGGCAGAGTGAGTGGAAAACTTCCAAGTGTCCCTTGGTGCTTCTTCAAAATAAAATTTAGGGGCAGGTCCCCAAATAGGCGTGGGCCCTCCACATGTCCCAGGCCTTTAGAAAGTTTCTTGAAAATTTTAAGTATAGAGAGGAGCCGTGGAAGCCTCCACGTGTCTCCTGGTGCAAAATTTTGAGATGGTCCCCAAAAGCGGAGACCCCAAACAAGCGCGGGCTCACCACATGTCTCCTTGGTGCAACTACTAAGGTAGGACCCAGAGGTGGATCCTCAAATGAGTGTCATCCCCTCCACATGTCCATGGTCTGAAAAGCTACACCGCATGATGATGAAAAAAATGTCTAAGTCTTGGGCAAGGCAAGGGAAAACCTCCACGTGTCTCCCTGCGCAACTCCAAAGGTCAAACCAAGAGGTGAATTTTCGATGAGCGCAGGCCCTCCACATGGACAAAACTTGAGTTGAATCGGGCTTAGAGTTTCAAAGTGCCCCACCAGCCATCCAATCAGAAAGGGCCACATTTCCATAGATGTTGAGATATAAATTTGATGGGAAAACACACCACAAAACCATAAAAAATGTAGGGAAATCACCATTTGCACCCGAAATGAATCTTTCTTTAAGGACAGAATTTGGAAATGATATAAGGCCCAAATGTGATCCACCGAGCCACATCAAATCAGAAAGGACCACTTTTCCACAGGTATTGGGACATTGGGAAAAAATTGAAAGGGAAAACAAAAAACGTGATGGAAAAAAATGGAAGGAAAGGAAAAAACCCGAGTTTATGCCCAAGTTACAAATTCTACTTTACATGGAGCTTTAACGATTGATAGATAGTTAAGGTGGGAGATAAGTGTTGTTTTTTATTTTTAAATAAAAATAATATAATAGTAAAACATGCACCAATATTTAATTATTGATAATGTAGACCAAAGTTGAAGAATAAGTGGGAAATGAGAGTTAATGGGATGTGATTGATTTTTAATTTGAAGTAATGTGGACTTCATTTGTGATACGTGTGGTTTTGGAGCAAGAAAAATGGGAAGAGGAAGTTGAACTAGGGTTTTTTGGGGACTTGGAGGTTGGAGCATTGGAAATTTTAAAGGTAGACCAAGTTGGTTTTAATAGGCATGGGTTTTTCTTCTTATTTTGTTTACTTTAAAAAATTGTTTATAAATAATGCAAATATTTTGTTGATTTATATCCATTTTCTTGATCCGCTTGTTTGAAGAAATTTTTTTGTTAAATCATGGAAGTGTTTTATTGATTTATATCCATTTCTAGGTCTATGTTTTAGTTTCTAATTGTTTGTAAAAATGATTTGGAAGAGTTTGAAATTTCCCCCATTTGGGTCTGTGTTTTTGGAAAATATATGTATGGTTTTTCACCTAATTTTGGGTCTCTGCGTTTTTAAGGATAAATTGATGTTTTAAATGGAATTTTTTTGTTGAAAATAATACCCATTTAGGTTTGTTTTTTAAAGCAAATATTGTTGTTTTAAATTGAAAATGTTTGTTGTTATTTTACCTATCTCGGGTTTGCATTTTTAAGAAGATTTGTTGTTAAAATATGGAAATGATTTGTTGATATTTTATACCCATCTGGGTCTACATTTTTAGCATTTCTTTGATTTAGCAAAAAAATTCAAGAGTAGATTGTTACCCATTAATGGGCCCTGCACATTTGTTGCATTATCTAGTATGAACGCCTTTGTTGGGTCAATTTGGTAACCCATTTTTGGATCTGCATATTGGTATATTTATAACACTCTTTATTAGGCCAGTTTCACCTATTTTGGGTCTATGCAAACTTGTTATTTTGATTTAAAACCAAACCCATATTGGGCTTACATCTTGGAATGAAACAAGAAAGATCGAATGTGTAAAATAGGTGGATATGCCTTTGCCTTGTTGTGTGAAGAAACTTCTTGATTTTAACGAAACTTTACCTTGTGGTAATTGATTTGTGATACTATATTACTTATTGTTGTTTGTTGTTTGGGCATGAGGATGTAGTTTTTATCATGTCTTAAATATGATATGATCGTATTTAGAATGTGACTTACATTATCACACTCGTGGTGAAGCCACAAGCGTGATAACATAAGTATCCTCCTTAAATCACATTAAAGGCATTAGAACTTTAGTGAAATATGAAAATGCATATGAAGGATTTTATCCCCGATATTCTGATCGTAACTATGCATTCAATTTGAAGAATATTTTCAAACGTTTTTTGTGTTTTTCAGTTGCTTGTTGTAATCTTTCCAAAATATTTTGAAATTATTTTTTCATTGACGTTAAACTAGTTATGATTATTATCATACCATAAGCCTATGAATGCATGTCGGTACAACATTATGGAATCTGCACAAGCATACATTCATACACTCATGTGGGTTGTTTTCTTTATGATTATAAAATCTGAAACATGGATTTAAAATTGGAATAAATGGTTTTTTTCCTCTTTGATTATTTAAATCAAAACATTGCTTTAAATGTTGGTATGGATTGCCTCTTGATGAGGATTGTGTATTATGGAAGTGGTGTATGAGATAGTTGTGTTGTGAAGGATGACAAATCTTATTTGTTTGTGCAAACTATAAGATTAGCTTGCATTAGCATAGTTAGAAAACTTTGGCCAAAGTAATGTATCTAGTTGTATGCATTGTCAGTTCACTTATCCTTATTATTTACTAGTTAGGAATCATATGATGGTATTGGTTGTCGTGATCTTATGATGGGTTGTATTTTTAGAATTTGGGTATATTACACATGGTTCTCATATTACTATTCTTTTTATAGTTGAATATCTCTATTGGCCTTCCTCATGAAGGGTCATGCCCCTATCGCTTGCAAGAGGTGTGCAAGGGAACTGAAAGGTTCTATGGTTAGAGTAAAGCACTCCAATGATGTTCTCCCTCTATACAATTGCACAAAATAGATATACATGTATACATAACTTCTAGAAAGAATGATTTGATAGTATATTACTTGTATTATGACATATGGTCATATTGTTGTACTTGTCTAGAGACAGGCTTGTCTCATGTATTTGATATTGAATATGAATTAAATATGATACTAATCATTTTATTATGAAATTTTTTTTTATCATATTTTTTACGAAAAATTGTGGAAAACAATGTATAAAGTTTAAATGATTTAATTGATCAACTCTTGTTTGACATTTGGAAATATGGTAACGAAATGATGTTTTGGACCTCGGTTTATTTAGAGGTGTTGTTGTGATATTTACTTATATCCATGGTTATTTATAAGTTACATAATAAGACTTTAAATTAAACTTCTAAAAAATCCAATTTTAGCTTTTGTTAACGAGTGATCATTACAAACATCATGGATATGATCTGCATAGGGGGTTGTAAGGTTTTCACCAGTGAAGAAAGGAATAATTTTCAAAGCAAACATTGGTATATCATTTTGGGAATTTAGAACCAAGGGACTACCGCCATTGAAACTTACAAAGGGAATATTTTTCTAATGTGCCACGAAGGAATGGGCCTTAAGTTTCTAATAGAGAAAGAGAAGGGTCTATTAAGAGGAGTAGAAAGAATTCTGTTTGAAAGTAAAAAGATATCTGAATTGATCTTTCTCTTCTTCCCCTTATTCTTCTTGGTAAGAGTTACAAATACTCAAAAGATTCGCCTCTCAATACACTCTACCTTATTGGTATCCTTCTCATGAAAGTGAGCACTGGACTACTTAAATAGTAGATTTAAACTTAGGAGTCGCCAAACGTATAGAAATATACCTTGAAAGGATGAAATCTACTAAGACACACACCAATATTAGTGGAGATGTATATCTCATCAACATATCCCACCGAGCGTGCCAAAGCTGTTGTCACTAAAATTCGCACCCTTGCTAAATCAGGAATTCAACATTTCAATGAAAACATGAATGATCTTGAAAGTGTGTGGGGGAATCAAGATCAAACCTTGGATAAAAGGGTTGGTTCCCCTCATCCAATTTCATTGCAACTACTCTAACCATCTTCTATTTTAAAACTATCTAAATTTGACCTAAGAATCCCAAGGAGATAGTGTGAGAAAGAAAACTAAAACTAAAAGGGGAGGTGATGCACAAAACTAGAAAAAGGATCAATTATGGCTTTGAAAAATATATGTGAACTCGCAAATGAATCTTGAAGAAATGCACACAAATTTGAAGGAAATAAACTCAAAAAGAAAGAAGGCATGCAAGAGGATAGAGATGTTCACATGAAATGAAGAACATTAAAAGAAATGATGCCACACTTGCATTAATATCAAATTTTGACAATTTACAAACACGAGTTGAGGAAAGAAGCCTCCACAGTGAGTTACAAAGGTCGCTAGGAAGAGTTTTTGAGCTCAAAAGCAGAGCTCTCGACTTGCATAAATCAAACCCGTAATATGTGCCAAAGCATTTACATTTATAGAATTTGAGAGAGGGGGAAGAAGAGATCAATCACATCTAGTGATCAATGAAATCAACCACCAAGGACCAATCGCAGGTCAAGTTTGGGCACGTGACATTGCCCCATGCGCACGCCATCAAATCCTCAGTGTAGGAGGATGACACTTTGCTCGATAATAAATTCGGGTTGGTGGAGTGGTTGAGCATCTAGTTCAAAATAGTCGTGGCTTTATCATGTCTTGTGGTCTTTAGATGATCTTACTTTGATCCACAGCTTTCTTCTTAGTTTAGCAATTTTTCATGCTTTGCGGCTTTGTTGCACTCCGCATTCAACCTACCTCTCCACATGTCGTGGTGGTCAACCTTTCTTTCGTTGCGGCTTTCGGTCTTGTGCGGTCTTTGTATGTCCCACAACTTTGTCAAATCCGCAGAATACTATGTCTTTGATGTTCATGAAACACTAGGTTCTTTGTTCCGTAGCTTCCAACCTTAATCACATTTAAACTTGCTTGCATTTGTCTCACGGCACCTTTTCCTTACATCACAACTTCTTATAGGCGGACTACATGCTTTGTTGTATGGAGTTAACCAACTCTGCGAAACTCCATATTTTCCAAGTCAATGTAACACTACATCTCCTACTCCACGAAGCACTAACATTTTTCGCATGTCATGGAAGACTATGTCTTCAACTTCTTCATTCTGTGGGTCTTCTAGTCGAAGTCACCTAAGTCTGAAACTTAGATGAGTTGTTCAAAATAACATGGGGTGCTATTTTGGACAATAATGACCAAGTTTGTAATAATTGTTTTGTTAACCCCCTTTGCGCTAATTGACCCCCAATACACATATAATCTTTGCACTAGGTGTATAATCAAGGTTTGGTTGACACGGACTACATGATTGACCCTCAAAACATGTCTAGTAGTCGTATTAGGTGTATAATTATGGTTTATTTATAGTGAACAACATAATTGACCCTAGTACACCTCTAGTTCTTGCACTAGATGTATAATCAGGGTTTGGTTAGACATGTTAGCTCTAAATTAGCCCTAATACAAGTCTAGTTCTCGCACTGAGGTGTATACTCGGGGTTTGGTTGTCCCCTCAACATTAAATGACCCCCAATACACATCTAATTATCAAAGTGGGTCTATATTCTACGTTTGGTTGCCCCCTTTAGCATTAAGTGAACCACATTACACGTATATTTATCGTACTTGGTGTAAGATCAAGGTTTAGGTTGCGCAAACGGCCTAATTGACCAATAATGCATGTTTAACTATCACACTAGTTGTATAATAATGGTTTAGCTAGCCCCTTGATACTAAATGACCCTAAATACATGTTTAATTGTCAAACTAGGTGTAAAATCAAGGTTCGGTTAGCACAAAATGCATAATTGATCCTGCGACATGTCTAATTATTATGCTAGGTGTCTGATCATTGTTTGGTGGTGTCATTAACATTAAATGACTCTAAATACACATTTAATTGTCACACCAAGTGTATAATCAAGGTTTTCTTGGCTCCAATACCACTAAATGACCCCAAATACACATTTAATTGTCCTATTGTGTGTATAAATAGGGTTTGGTTGGTGCAAATGACGTAATTGACCCCCAAAACATGTTTAATTGTAAAACTAGATGTATAATTAAGGTTTGGTTGAGCCCATTTATGCCAAATAATCCCAATACGTCTTATTGTCGCACTAGGTGTCTAACTAGCATTTGATTGGCCCACTTTGCAAAAATTGAGTCCTAATACACATTTTTAATATCCCTTATGGGATACCACTTAAAAATGCACCAAATATATGAAAAATTGCAGCAAAGTAAAATACTGATTTTTACATAAAATTACCACTAGGACAATGAATGGTATTTAATTAATATCTCACAAAATACTTGCCCAAAGTGCATGAAATTTTGTGGGAAGCTTTCAATAATAATAATAATAAACACTAAAACAACATTTTTGGAATTTTATATTACTGCTTGAGAGAATTACAGAGTGCCCTGGGCGGCTGGTAAACTTCTAAAATCCGTAAATCACCAAATACACGAGCATAAATTAAGGGTCTTTGGAAATACATTAACAAATACAAGAAATAATATTTCCACCTTCAGATCTGACAACGGCCAACTAGAAAACCCCCAAATAAAGGCTGCAAGTCGCCACGCTTGGAAGAGGGGTCGGAAAATGATGGTGGCGCCTTGATGAGCCGCCACGCCCGCCCAAATGGTTCTTTGTGAATCTGATCTGGAAGCCCACTAATTATCTTCCTCAAATGCCCCGAAAACCCTCAAAATCCATCCTCTAAAACCTCAGATAAGATCTCTGTAACGCACTCAAAAATGGCTCCAAAATGACAGACTAGGGTAGATCTCTCACTACCAAAGAATGCCCTGCTAGCTAGGGATGGGTCTCTCACCACCGAAGCTAGGGTCCCTGTGGGATTTGACTCCACAAGTTGTAGAAGCACAACAACAGCAGCTGCACGAGAAGGGGTCAATAAAATGTATATCCAAAAGTTTTTCTCCTTTCTCTCCCAGCTCCTTATATACATTCCAAGGCAAAAGAGCCCCAATAGACCAAGACGCATTTCATTCCACGAGGGGTCAATAAAATAAAAGTAACTAAAGTTACTTTTTCCCGTTTAAGTCGCCAAGGTCCAAAGTGACCCCCAAATGCCAAACACGACTATTAGTACCATGCGGCCCCTTCTCAGTAGCCCCCAGCGTCCCCCGCCCCTTGGATATGACCACGGCTTGGACTCACTTGACCCTTAGGCCTTTGGCGCAGGAAAAGGGGACATTACAACGATTTAATTATTGTAATCGGTGTATAATTAGCATTCGATTGGCACACATTAGCCAACGTATCCCAAATATACGTCTAAGCTCAAGCCGCATACGTGTGTATAATCTAGGTTTGATATCAATAACTACAATTCGTTGTTTTCACATACATCTTGAAGTCTCATTAATTAAGAATAAATATATTTTAAAGGAAGATCTTCTCTTACTTGTTCTTAATGGATTTTATTAATTGTAATGGTTAATAGTATGGTTTATTTTCTTAAAAAATGGTGGCAAGCTTAATTTTGCATTTAATTCTCATTTGAATTTCATAACTAATGTCACTCGCATCATATTGCTAATCCTAATGGTGCTTATGTCATGTTTAATAACATGATACTATTTGCTTCATAAACTTAAAAACCCATTGATAAACTTGGTAGATCTACCCTATATCTAAACCATTTCCCAAAGTTCACATCAAAAAAATGACTCTTTTTGCATCATAGGCAAAAAAATGACTCTTTTTGCATCATAGGCAAAAAAATGCCGAAATTGTGAAAAATGACACAAAAATGTGGCAAAAACCGGTCATAAATTTCAATCCAAAATTGGTCGAAATTGAATCCTCAAGGGAAATGTAAGAAACCGTAAAAGATAAAGGTGAAACCCTATTTTGCACAAGCCAAATGAAAAGCATGAGAACTCCTAACTAGGGGAAACCCTAAAGAGGATGTATGAAGTAAATAGGGAAGAGATTGTATGTAGACCTTCTTGATTAGCAATGTGTCCGAAATCAAGCCCAAAAAGGAGAAAGTCTAAAACTTTCGTGTAGATAGAAACCTAGGGTTTTTGTGTTGCAATTATGAGGTTCACCAAAATGTTTTGATCATTTTTACACATAATGGCTAAAAATGTAATAAAATTCGAGCTCCTTTACAATATAGAAATAAAGGCAATTAACAAAGAGATTTGAATTGTAATAAAAGGGTAATTGTGCAATTAATTGATTTTGAGTAAGCAAGGCAAACAAAAGGGATAAGGTACTTAGCATTTACTGAGACAATATTTGAATCTTTGAAATTGCTTCGACACTTGGAACAACTTATAAATAAGTCTCAATAAGTTTGATGAAAATTAGGGGCACATAAGTTGTTTGGTTATTACTATCAAATTTGGATGCCTCTGTCTAATGGCACTAGATATGTTTGTCGATAGTGTCTTGGAGAAGTTGCGCTTATGAAACTAGTGAGAGCCATTCACTTGTGTCAATTTTAAAGCATTTGCATCCTTCAATCCAATAAAATTGCATCCTTCAATCCAATGCAACGAAACCCTTGTGATCTCTCATTTGTCCAAACCCTAACAATACATAATAAAAAAACACCTTACAATATGATTAGCTTTTTGGGTTGAACTAATCTCGACACACCCTCATAATGGTTGAGCATTGCTTACGTATCACTACTTTGAAGAGGGTTCAAACTACATGTACTTATCGACTGTGTATGTGAAACTATGAAAAATATGTGCAATATATGTGTGATCCTTTCTTATCACTTGGCACCATACAAGTATAACGTCTTTATATTCATATAGGCTCAATAGAGTGCTTTAGTGATGTTCTTTGAATATTTGAGATGTGTGAATGTCTTCAAGATATGTACAAGTTCCCAAAGTGACAAGGCTGCCCTAAGAGAGATAAAAAATGAGAAATGACCTTAAAGGGTTATTTGTGTATATAGGTGACTTTTCGTTAATTTCTTGCCATAATTGAACCATAAATCATGTTTATGTCAGCTAGAGAATATGCCAAAATTAGAATAGTCATTTGTCACTCCCGGGCACTATTGGCATAGTGAAGCACTACCATCGAGGCTCGCATCACCCAATCTTGTCAATATTGTCTACGGAGGAATTGAACAGGGATCAAATGATTGAAGATTGTTTGTTCATGAATTATAAGGTGTCCTTGTATAGATTGGAATGATCATGAATACATGACTCGCAAATGGATATGATTAAGACAGGAGATGGGTAATTAAATAAGAGTTTAGCGTGTTTGAGAGTCATATATATATATATATATATATATATATATATATATATATATATATATATATATATATATATATATGTTGAGTGTTCATGTATGTCGAGTATCGAAAGTGATATTGTCGAGTGTCAAAGACCAAATTTAAGTGTCTATAATATTTCAACTTACAAGTCTAATTTTGTGGTTGTTTTGATTTCAATTGAAAGATTAACCATTAGATTATTTTGACTTGTCATGAAAGGGAGACGAGATAGATAATTTAATAATGTCGTCATTAACAAAACTGTCTATTAAACCTTAAGAACAAAAAGCATGGTATGAATTTTGTTTAAAAGATAATCTTTTTAATTTATTTTTTTAATATGGTTGTCATAACTCTCTTTACGAATTTTGTCTAAATACCCTTTTTAAGTTTTCTTTTTTTAATATGGTTGTCAAAAGTCTCTTAAAATGTTGTCCATGTGATGGAGGTTGTATTGATACACATTTCACATTAACTAAGGAAAACAAAAATCACCTCCCTCCTAAATTACTTTGCAGCTTAGAGGCAATTACAGTTATATAACTATAATGATTTGTTACTCCCAAACATTTTGGCGTGATTGCGGAAAAACAAGTCTCCTAATAAAACAACACGAGTTAACAAGGGCATGTTATTTATAGAGTCCCCTTTCACAATTGATCATATTTTCCCACTTGGAATTTTCAATCAACACTTCCATGGAAAAATAGTCTCTTCATTTGATTTGTTAATTTTAAAAGAAAAATTGAAACCCTCTCTAAAAATGTGGGAAGAAAATAAGAATCCGCCAATATCATCAAATAATGGTGTGTGTATGTGTGTGTGTTTATGAACAAGTTGTTGCCAAACTCAAAACCTAGGCTGGTCAAAAAAACACAACAATATTGGAGTTGATCAAGGTTGTCCTCTATCGCCTACTAACTTTAGAATATAT
This sequence comes from Taxus wallichiana var. yunnanensis, assembly GCA_018340775.1. Taxonomy (NCBI): domain Eukaryota; kingdom Viridiplantae; phylum Streptophyta; class Pinopsida; order Cupressales; family Taxaceae; genus Taxus; species Taxus wallichiana. The sequence continues at coordinate 926,821,438 of CM031239.1, read as the reverse complement.
AGAGTAGGTAGATTACAATTTCACCTCTAAGAGGCAAGATATATTGGAACCAATCTCAACTTTAGGGTAAGTTGGAGCATTTTGCACATGAAGACCCAATATTGCATTAAATAAGATTTCATGAAAGGGTTGGAAGTGTTTTATAAAGCATGAGCTGCTTTTCTCCTTCCCATTCTCACCCACCCAAACTAAGATAGCCCTAACCGCATCATATGAACTTTCATAGAACAAAGACACTTGCAAGAGACAAATTTAACACATTTACTAGCACCACAACTTAAAACCTAGTAACTTTTAATCCTGATTTATTTATCTATGCTCGGTTAACACAAATATCATTGATACCACAGTCAATAGATTGATATCTTACTCTAAAGGAGGCGGGATACGTTAGGGCCAATCTTTGGATTTGGGGCGATTTGAGGATTTTGCACATGAAGACCCATTAATGCATTTTAATAAGATTTCATGACATGATTGCATTTGTTTTTATCAGCATGGGTTGTTTTGCTTCTTTGCATTCTCTTCCACCCAAACAAAAGATAGTTAGCACCAACCACATCATAGGTGCTTTCATATAAAGAGTCACACAGAGACTAATTCATTTGTTGCCATGATTTAAACCCCAGTAGTGATTTATCTCTAATTTATTTATCTATTCTTAGTCAACACACAAATAACATTGATACCATGTCTCTTTTCCCATCTTTGGGATCCCATGGACATTATAATACCACTTTCATCGAAATCACTCATCATCAAAATGAAATCAAATAGGTCTACTCAATGGTCGTGGCAAGTAGAACGCTCGGAATCCCTAAGTGTTAGCCAGCTTGAGGTCAGTAGTTTGAAACCTCACTCCAGCCCATTTACCAAGGAGAGACAGGTATAGGGGTAGCTGTGCAAAATTGAACCCATAACTGGTTTTGGGAAAAGATAGCAACGTTGTTGATTCACCAGTTCAGAGAAAAAATAGGGCTTCTACACGCCCTACCAGTAATGTCAGATACCTGATTTGGTCATTGATCTTCTTGGGTGCAACAATTATGGAACCACATTTCATGACATGTGACAAACAGATTACCTCCGTCTTTCAAACTCTTTTGCCTGTTTTCCATGCTATGTGACATGGTATCTCTGCAGTGCTTTGAAGTTTTTTTTGAGATGTAAAACTTCAAGCAACAAGAATTAAAAAAACATTATTGCTTAATAATTAGCACTGGCTTAAGTTACATGCATGTTAATATAGTGTCTGCAAGGTAAAAACGCACATGCACATGTGTAAACATTGGTAACAAGAATATACAAATAGGGCATGAACATCTAGAGCAAATCTATTGGGCTAATATAGAAGTTAGAAAATGAATCACTAGTTATTGCTTGAACATAATAATACATTATGGTCGGTTTGTTAAATAGATAAAAGATTTGGTAAAATTAAAAATAAATCTATATGATTAAAAAAATATCTCGAAGACCTCAGTTTAGAAGAGTTCAATATACATGTGGCATTGGTCCATTAGCAAAATTTAGTCGGTAAATGTCCTAAATTGAAGAAAAGAACTCAAAAGATTTTCAGACAACTATTTACAACTGGCATAAAACATTGTCTTTACAATCCATAAATTAGCACAATATTAGAAATTTTACATGCACGATGTAAGTCAAAGCAGTCTTCACCACATATAACAATATGTAGATTCACAATGTACTCGAAAATGAAGCGATAATTGGATTTGAAAATGAGATCTCTCTAATGGTCAAGTAATGTATATTTTCCGTACATCTTGAATTGGTTGTCTGCAGATTGGGCATGCCCCAGAAGCCTCCTTTACCCTGGTGTTGAAAATGTGCAATGGAGATTATTAAGAAATGGCAAAGAAAACGTATCTTTAGTGATTTAGAAATTGAATGATCCATAATCTTCTACTCGAAACTATAAGTTAGAGCAATACCATTTGTTAAGCACATATATGGATACGCATAAGAATATAAACTTTTAACACTTTCAAGTAGGAGACGCTTCACCTGAGACCACAACTGTGGCATGTTGCACAATGGCCACATGGCTGGAAAAAACTATCCTTCCGCTCCTCAAAACAGATGGTACATAGATTTTCATCTGGTATTTCTACAGCTGCAGAATCAATTGTAGAGGAATGTGCATGCTGACAGTGGGGTTTCCATTCATCCTGTGAGCATACACTGCCAACTGCGGGTTTCCTCCATCATAAGTGGCAGCTGTTTGGGAATTCAAGGGGGCAACTTCAGGAAAAATTTCACTTTTTTTTGGAATTTCCTCGACAAGAATAGATTGATAACATTATCAAACCCAAGGCACCTGCACAAATTATTTGGATAAACTTTATAAAAATCTCCATAATCCTTGACATCAAACTTGGATAAGAAAATTTTTTATTTATGTAGAACTACTGATCTTATCATTTATGAATGAACTGACACCGATCCCTTGACACTAGACTAACCATATATGACAATGTATGTTGCCCAACGAGTGTTATACGAGACAGTCACATGCCAAACATCAAGTCCTTCCTGCATGGAAGAAAACCAAGACAACAGTTATTCAAGTAAGCAAACACTCCAATTAACAGAATTTTCAAGGTCTCTTTACAATAACATAGCATTGAGAAATTCCTCTGCCAGAATTCAAATCCAAAGCGTATCATTCTTTAATCAACAAGCCATAGTAGCCATACTTGAAACAACCAAAATACAAGAGGTTAAAAACCAAAATTATGTTTGAAATAAAATCTGGGAAAAAACAAGAAAAAAAGACATGAATATTTTCAAGCAAATATCTTAAAGCAGAGTGTCTAAAAATGACTTCATATAAAAATTTCAACAGAGGGCAGTAAAATTTGCAAATTGAGAGACATGCAGATAACAGTTCTTGGCCTCCCTGTAAAAACAATAGGATACAAAACAATCTTAGCAAAAATCTTTTGGGAATAAAAAGCTAATCTCAAACATTTCTGAGATCTAGTCGTGAAAATTTCTCTGGCTGCAATATAATATAAATTTATAATAGCTTAAATTATTAATTAATCAGAAATTTCGTAAATACCTACAATACAATATAACAGTAGATAAAGTATTGAGTTGAGGGAGCAAATGAAAACTTGTCAGAAATTTATGTGCTGCAATACAATATATAGTAGATAAAGTTATTAATTTGTCAGAAATTTCTTAAATGCTTCCTGTGCTCAACATGTTTTATTCAACTAGTGTATTGAGTTGAGGTAGCACATGAAAATAAGCTAGTACTGTCTCAAGTTTTTAGCTTTACCAAATGCTTTGAGGAAATTTCATAAGCTAGTACTGTCTCGAGTTTTTAGCACTGTCATTATCACCAACACGCACCCCTCCTCACATCCACTGTCTTACACCCCACCTCCTGTCTTAGATACGTACAATACAAAATAACAGTAGATAAAGTATTGAGTTGAGGTAGCACATGAAAACTTGTCAGAAATTTATGTGCTGCAATACAATAAAATTATAAATAGTAGATAAAGTTATTAATTTGTCAGAAATTTCTTAAATGCTTCCTGTGCTCTTAACATGTTTTATTCAACAACTAGTGTATTGAGTTGAGGTAGCACATGAAAACTTTCATAAGCTAGTACTGCCTCGAGTTTTTTATCTTTACCAAATGCTTTCAGGAAATTTCATAAGCTAGTACTGTCTCGAGTTTTTAGCACTGTCATTATCACCAACCCACTCCCATACTCACATCCACTGTCCTACACCCCAACTCCTATCTTAGATGGTTGCTGGCTTACGCAAAATATACTAGTTATGAATGCAAACAATTTGACCTGTACTGTTATGAATGCAAGTTATTTAGCTCGTATTGCTGGATGTTACTCCATCAACATTTGATGTGAAACATGGAGTAGTCATTGGGAAGCCTGTAGTTCTAGAGGGTATTTCTGAGTTGGCTATTTAGGCAAGTTTTGCAACTATTTACAGAACAATGATTAAGTTAGTCATCCATAAACAAGTCTCGCTCGGTTCGGCATACTTGGTCAATGATGTCTTGATTCCAAGCTCGAACTGTCTGCGACTCATCTAACCCAGATAAAACACATCACTTCTATTAGTAGAGAAGAACCCATAAGCAAACTAAAAGACATTCGGGCAGCTCTGATTTCCCATATTTTCTCTTGTCATTCCCTGAAATGGAACTTGTCATATTTATCATAGAATACCCAAGCTCTAGAACCCTTATCCATAAAAGATTCATTACCTATATGGCAAATAATTTCCACAAGATTGAGCCCATAAAAACAAAACATCAAACTCCAATTGGCAATAAAATAGTGCTTGTGCTTTAAGGCCATGCTAATTCCTCACGTGTGTTTATAAACTATAAAGAGTCGGTACTTGTGAGGATTTTCCTGATTATTAATTTATCAATGATGCAAGTCTGCTCTCATGACAACCCAAAATATTACTTTTCTATCTCTAAGCAAAAAAGGTAATGTTTTAAAACCCTGATGACCCTTAATGATGCAAGTCTGCTATGATGACAACCCAAAATTTTATTACTTTTCTATCTCTCAGTAAAAATTATAATGTTGTAAAACCTTGATGAGCATTAAACCTTTAACCAAAGATTGTAACAAATTTTAGAATAAACGTTGAAAGTCTCTTTAACCAATACTAAAAGTAAAGACCACAAGCAAATATTTGGTTAGTCTTAAACTATTTGTATTTTTGACTAAACAAAGCTATAGGATTTAACTGTATGTGATGTTATGCAGGATAATTCAACTTATATGTGAATATGACCATGGGGGCATTAAATTCCCTGCTAAGTTTCAGGAAACATCTCCCGCACCTGCCATTTACCCCGAATTGCTTCCGAAGCAGTTTGGGGGTCCAAAACACACAAGCATTTCAGAAGCGCTGGAAACACCCTGATGACTATCAGACATAGTACAACCAGAAACTTAGGAAATATAATAATGAAAACCAAAGAAGCAGCTGTTTACCAAATTTCCCCTTTGGTCATTTTGTTAACCTTGTGCTCTAAAAGTCAAAAACTCTTCGTCACCCGTCCTATTTTTGTGAGTTGTGTATTCCGCAGCACTTCTGTTTCTTCCGTATTCTGCAGCACTTCTGTTCTTTTTGCATGCCGCAAACCATTATGCATAGCCGCACATCATGCAAATGCCTTAAGCTTATTTACCCGCTCTTAAATCAAGTCACGCGACTCTATCCTATGCTGCGTGCTCAAATCTATGTCATGAAGGATTGATAATGCCATCCTACCATGCTTTCCCCTCTCCCACCTCGCTTTGCCCCACTTTCCATACTGCACCCCATTCCTTTGTCGCACAACATCATCATACCTTGCACCACCACAAAGCATTGCCCCAACCCATGGAAGTCTTTCCAAGTTACACTACTCTGTCTCAAACCACGATGTTTTTATTTGATGCTGTGAAACATTGTCAGTGACCACTAAGCACCACTACCACACTTCTAAGATCTGAACAATTTTGGCAGACATCACATCTCCTTTTGGCTATATCTTTTGTTGCAGTGATCCATTTTCTACATTCTACAACTCGATGAAGAGCTCAAGGGAGCCCTTTCAATTGAAGACACTTCCACATGGCATTAAGTGGCTGCACCTCTAGAAACTGTTTTCTCCACTTCTACACCACAGATCGCCTCCTCCCACTTCTATCAATTCAAATTTATTCATTGACCTTGTAATGTCCCCATTTTTTAAGACCCTTAGCCTATCATTCCCCGTGGGCTTTAGGGATGTTGCAAGGGGAAAATTATATTAAATAATTTTATAATATTGCCTAGAGAGTGATTTTAATCATTTGACATTATAAAGCAATATTTATTTAATTATTTAATTAAATTCCCAAAATGCAAATTAAAAAAGGGAATTAATTAAATAATATTTAGGTGGCTTTTGAATATTAAAATCACCCTTTTAAAAGGGGATGCCACACCTAGGAAAATAAACTGCTTTTATTTAATAATTTCCCTCTCCTAGGGATTTCGAATTTTGTGCCTCCTTGCTTATAAAAGGAGTGCTAGGATCATTGTTAGACTCATGTTATGATGATATTTATTTGATACTCCATGCTTGGAGTTGGGATGCATGCCCATTGATGCTCTCTCTCTCTCTTGCGTGGGAGGTGGTATTGAGCTGGTTTTGAGATTCAATTGAAGTATTTATTTGTGAGATCCATGTTTGTGGTTTTGGCACACATTTTGGTTAAACTTGCAAGCGAAAATCTGCCTTTTTCTACTGTAGCGAATCACTGTAGCTGCTAGGGTTTTATGATTAAATCAAAGTGTTATTGATATGGGTGAGCTATTTTGTATGTGATAATTAAGGTAAATCGACCAGCTGAGTTCTAGTTTATTCCTTGGTGTGAATCGACTAGATCTATGCATATTTTGGTGTGATTGTTGTATGAAGTTCCTCCCAGATTTAGCGACTTATTTTGTGATGTTTAGGGGCAGATTTGGTATGAGATCCATGTGTTTACAAATCTGAATTTCATCTTGCTTGACTGCTGTTATTCCCTTGTCCAGCGATCTCTTTGGAGATTCACATTTGTTGATTAATAGATCTGTTTTCCTTCCTAAGTCAGCGACTCCATTTGGGGTGTTTGTTAATGCTTAAATGCCTGTTCTGACCTTCCTAAAATCAGCGACCTGGGTGATATCATTTGCTGTTGATATAAATTGTTTCTAACTGGTATCTAGATGTATTTTGGGACTCCATAAAGCAGCGATCTGGGTGAAGGTGCTGAGGTTCTATATTGTCTACCCTTTGGACATCAATTCCATATATTTCGGGTCTTATTTAAACTATTCAATACTGGGAATGGCGATCTGATCTAGTGCATGTTTCAATGATGATTTGAGCCTCTTTCTTAGCAGCGAATGGTATAGATGAACTGAGCTGAGTTGGAAGTATGTTTTCTTCGTCATTTTGGCAATGATTCGTAGCATGTTTGCATATCTTTTACAAAGAGTAATTTCAGTATTCATTACAGTTGTGTCACTGCTTGTTTGATGTGCCATACAGTGGTTGCATTAGGAGGTTAGGTCTGATCTTTAAATTCAGCTGAAGACTATTTGTGTGATAAAGGCCATTAAACCCCTATCTTTGGGTTTAGTGAGTCATCTACACAACTGGTTCAAGTAGTGTTGATTGAATTGTTGCTATTTCCAGTTGAGTGGTGTATTGGAGGGTTGTTGATTTGCCTAATTTCTATTGATCCCAGAAGGGGGATATTACAGACCTACATTGAACCATGACGGCGTCGTACCAATTATGGAGCTTGTTTCTTCCGCTTCAAGCAGTTGTTGAGTTTAATGCCAGATCTAAAACAATACAAGTGGGATGTCAATGCAAGCCTTTATGACATGAGCTATCTCGAGTTACCATCCAAATTCAGGTGATCATTTGTCCCCTACAGATGTACTATTCACTGTCAGAATCTCTTATTGCCCTCTAAGATCAGATCTTTGTGCCACTTTGAGATCCAGATTCTCGATGACAAAAGATGGCTTGCAATTTCTCATTCATTGCATCCTTCACTTTTTTCTCAAGTCTCTTCCTTTTGTTTTCTATAAAGATAAGATCTTGCTCAATATTACGGGTTCTTCTCTCCAATTCGCTTGAAGTCTCATCTTTGATGCATGGTGTTTTAGTTTCTATATTTACGAATGTAATGCATTCAAGGCCTCATTTTACAATAAAATGTAGATGTGTATTCCTGAGCAATAGTGAAGTGGTTTATATCTGATCTGCTCTTTTCTACAGTTTTACGCAAGGGAGACACACACCCCGTCCCCTAACCGTACTGGCTGTCCGGGACACTTCGAGTACTTGGAGTGGGAGACGAAACATCCCCTAACGTACTTGGGAGAGAGGAGGGGGCGGGGTGGGGGGCAAGGGGTTGCGGGCAGGGGTTGGGAGCATCCCGAGGATGTTCCCGAGTTTAGGCGATGCACCCGAGATGTCCCTAGTGCTTTACCAAAAGGAAATGGAATAGGGATACCCTAACGTTCCGAGACAATCAAGGGATGTCCCAAGGACGTCCTAGTGTCCCCTACAAAGATAGCTCTTTTTCACTTCAAAAATTAATACACATTTTAAAAACATAAATATTTAACCTAGTTACACTTAAAGTGCTATTCTACATCCCTAACCCTAAAACACTCCAAAAAAAAAATTATAAATCACACAAAGCTAAAGAAGAAGAACAAGATGAGAAAAAGGAGGTAAAGAAAGAAGAGGTAGATAAAGTGCAAGAACATTAGCAAGAGGTACGTACAATGATCCTTACTTCTTCTTTTTATATTTCAAATGCAAACTTCAAAGTGAGTTAAACAAGTGCATTCACATTGCTGTTTTTAGACTCTTTTTCTATTTCCAAAGGAAAAATGGGTAAAACAAGGGCACTGTTCATTGCTGTTTTTTCTTTTAATTTCCGAATGCAAACTTCAAAGTGAGTTAAACAAGTGCATATAGATTGCTTTTTTGTTTAATTCTATTTCCAAATGCAAAATGGGTTAAACAAGGGCATTGTTCATTGCTGTTTATTTTTTAATTTGCAAATGCAAACTTCAAAGTGGGATAGACAAGTGCATTCACATTGGTTTTTTCTAAAAAAATTCTATTTCCAAATGCAAAATGGGTTAATTAAGGGGATTGCTTATGGTCATTTTTTTAATTTTATTTCCAAATAGAGAGTGGGTTAAAAACTTAAAATAAGTACCAGGGCATTGTTGTTTTCATTTGATTTTTTTGTTTGCCAAATGCAAAGATTATGTGGGTTAAAAACTTAAAGATTCAAAGAAGGGCATTGTTGTTTTGTTTTTGCTTTTTTCAAATGTAAAGTGAGTTAAAAATAGGAATTACTAATTTCTTGTTTTGTGATTTTTCTCCAAATCCATGATGGGTTATATTAGAATTTAGAATAATTATATTGCTGTTTTTTAATTATTGTCGCTCCAAAATAATTTCAGACAATGAGTATGAAGTTGAATGTAATATTCAAATGAGTGATGAGATGGTTGGGAGTGTGCAAGGAGAAAGACAAACAACTGATAGTTCACATGGGAATGTTGACAAGTTTAGTTGCCCCTCCAAGATGTTGAGCAAATATACTAGAAGACCATTTAATTAAAAAAAAAAAAAGCTTTAAAACAGTTAGCTCAAATTGTTGAAGGTCTTCGATCAAACACTTCGGGGTGGATTAAAACATTGAAGTGCAATATATGCTCATTGACTTGGTTGGGTAGCATTACTAGGTTGAATGCACACTTATTGCACATCTTGGGGAAAAGCATTGGCCTTTGTGGACAGTTATCACTTGAAGAGAGCAGAAATAGTAAGCTTGTATACTGGATATGCCACAAAGAAAATTCCATCAGTTTGTGTTGTTGGTGGCACCCTTTTAGTTCTCACTCTCAAAGAGCTTCTAAGCATGTTTTCTCAAATACAGCAGCAACTTTGAGGTGACCAAAGTAGAAGGTTTTGGCAGTAAGGGGAAGAGGACGATCGTGGCTTTCAATGCAGTTGTGGATATGTATCATACAAAGGCTAGCAAAGAGGTTGATGATGCCATTAGAAAAGAAAATTGTTCTACTTGCATCCCATTTCATGCTACTCGCCTCCTTATTATAAGAAGGCTATGGCTAAGGTAGCCAAATTAGGTGTAGGTTAATGTGGCCCCAGCAGAAATGAAGTTGAAAACCATAATCTTGGATAGGAACTATTCCAAGATTAACTTGTTGATGGAGGATATGAGGTACACATGGGTCTCTCGTGATCGCAACATCATCATACATGGGTGAACGGATATCAAACACCACCCACTCATAAATATCATTATTTCATGTAGTGAGAGTCCTTACTTTTTGAAGGTTGTTGAGCGTTGAGGAAATAAGTACCCAAAGTTTCAATTTACCATTTAGCGAGATGCCACTTGGAGGTTGGCCTTGTCAACATTGTATAGTTTATTATAGATGTAGCTTATGTGTACAATGTAGCGGGTAAGCTAGTTGAGGCTCACTACCAACATATATTTTGTACCCCATGTTGCGTGCATGCCATACCAATACACTAAACGACATTGGAAAAATTGATAGGGTCAAAAGTGTAGTGGCAAAAGCTAGAGAGGTGAAAATGTTCACCTACAACCACCATAAATCATTGACACTCTTTCGCAATTTTTCAAGGAGGGAATTCCTCAATTTGATGTGCACATGTATTACATCTTAATTTATTCTCATTGGATAGGATATTTGAGTTAAGAGTCCCCGTAATGTATGGTCATGAGATCAAAGTGGTCTTAATGGAATGGGTCCAGTAACAAAGGAGGAGGAGATGGTCAAAGCAATGGTGAGAGACACATTCGGAAAGATGTGAGATACATCACATTCTCCGATTTTCAATGTGATCAAATATGAGGATTCTAAAACCCCCAACCTCGATGAGATATACGAGTGTATTGACAATATGTTTGGCTAGATGAAGGTTGTTATTCAAGCAAGACATCTCGCCCTAGAGTTCTACCATCAACATGTTCATTCTATCATTGGGTGGTGGTGGGAGAAGTTGAACACCTTTTAACAGTGGTTGCATATGCACTAAATACTAAGTGTTATATGGAGAGTCCTAACAAGATTCTCCCTATAGATGACGAGGAGGTGAGGAAGGGTTTCTCGAAAGTCCTTAAGAAAATGTATAATACAAAGGATGTTTCACGAGTCAGAACTAATTGGCTCGAGTTTGCTCATCTTGAAGGCTATGAAACTTCGGCAAAGATAGATAGGGGCACACTTACACAAGAGAGTCCAATGAATTGGTAGTGGACTGTATAGACCTCCAAGATTGTTGCGTACACTTGTCATTCGCCATTTTTCTTAGCTTTTAGGTCCTCTATTTCTAGAGAAGAATTGGTCAACATATGGGTGGATCCACTCTCTTAGAAGGAACAGATTTACCTCTAAGAGAATGGAGAAACTTGTTGTATGCGTAGTGTCTTGCATCTCATGCATCATAAGACACCTACGCACAAGGAGAGCGCAGCATTATGGTGGGATGTAGATCATGAGGATTCAAGGCAAATTGATAAAGAACGGGAGCAGTGAGGATTGGTTGCGATCCCCTTCCAGGATGTAGATGGTGTTGATACTTCTGGTGATGAGAAGTGGTTCACACGTAATCCCATAAAGAAGGATTGATGATTGAGTTGTAGTCTACAAACTATGTTTTTGCCATTTTGGTTACGAACTTATATGTACTATTCTCAAGATGATTAATGAGGACTAGTTTTTCATTGTCATTATGTATCATTATATCGCTATCTAGTATCAATGGATCTCAATTCTAATTTCTATGTTAATGTCAATGACTCGATATGAAATATGAATAATAAATATAACATTTTGGCTTATGTGATGAATAGTTGGATTAATGGTTTCAACATTTAGGCTTTCAACTTTAAGACTTAACTTATTTATGTTATAATTGTAATATATATAAATTTTATATATTATTTTACTAGCCATACCAAAAATTTGGAAATTTTATTTATATAAGTCCCCTTGTCATCCCCAAATTTGGAAATATTTTGCCATCCCACAAAACTTTGTCCTATCATCCCGAAGTCTTAGATAACTATGTTTTTCTCTTTTCCCTTTTCTCTTATCTATTGAAATCTCTTGTAAATCGTTCTTGCCACCTATTGTGCAATGATTTTGTGTGCGTGGACTATACTTACAATGATTAAATATATGGTGTTATCCTCAAACAAAGAGAAGGATCCCTTTTTCGGTGTATCACAACCCCCCTTCTTTATTTTTCTCTTACCCTATTCCCCGGCATAAATTTAGTCTAAGACTAGTAGGTTACTAAGAACACATAAATAGGTTAGATAAGAACCATCTTTCTCTAAAGGTTTGCTTCAAGTTGCGAGGTCCACACTTGAGAAGCTTTCCTATGTTGAGTTCAAAGTGAAACAAACTTCAATGGAAAACACTTTCAAGTTTTAACCACCAACAATTCTGGCATGTCTGCTGAGACCAAATTTTGATTCTTGTTTGTAAAATAAGTTCAAATTGCCTTAGGTGCAAGAAATATTTATTCTTTGATATCATAGCTAAGACTTTGGTGTATTTCTTCGTTCCTTTGGTTTTATGAACCATATCAAGCACTTGCCAACTCCATTCTACTATGTTTTAGAAGATTTGGTGGACTCATCACATGAGAAGGATAAAGACAAGAAGTTTTCAACAAAAGGGACATTTTAAATTCTTTTAACTTTCCCAGAAAGCAGAGAAGCGAGACATGTTCAAAGGCGGCCTCTCCCAGCCCCGTAAATCCATTCACTCCACCAAATAGACCCTTCCCCAAATTTCATAGAAGACTTCGTCCCATAATCCTCATAGTCGCACAAAGAAACCGTCCTTTGTTACTTTCAATGAAAGTGGCCATCTAGCCTTGACTTCATGGAATGATATCCCTAAACCAGCCCTAAATAGTCTCCCATATTTCACCGGAAAAACAGCCATCACCACCCATCAATCACATCCAAGACAATGACAATCTATGTTTTATTCACCACATCATCCAAGATGATGTAGTTGTAAGGTTGTTAGCTACCCGCCCTTAAAGGGAAAGCAAAAGCTTTTGACTGTACACAAGCCTACCCATATTTCACTAATGAAACCGCCATCACCCCAGTCACATCCAGTCAATGTGTGTTTCATTCATCATATCATACAAGATGATGTAGATGTAAGGTTTTTCGTTGCCTCCCTTAAAGGGAAAGCTCTTCGCAAGTACAAAAGCCTACCCCTAACTCGGTGCACAATTGGGATGAACTAGGAGAGAAGTTATGAAAGCAATTTCAAGATAAAGGTAACAACTTGTCTCTCATGGAGCGATTAACTACCATCAAAGGAGCCCCTACCGAAGCAATGCATGATTTCAATTGCAAATTTCAAAAACTCAAGACAAAATCCAACATCAAGTACGTCCTTCACCTCATACGACCTTATATTTCCCTCGGGCTCTGAATTATAATATTGCAATCATGATTTAATCTATGAGTGGCATCGTATTGCCCATAGTTACCAGGTCTAGAAATCCGAATCCATTCGGGAGGGCAAAAAAATCCAAAAATCCGGAATTCTTGAAAGGTTCAGAAAATTCCGGTCCGAAATATATATGAGTTGAATTTTTACAAATATGAAAATTTGACTAATACAATTAAAAAGTTTAATGATGTAATGTAAAATGTTATATTTTTTATATATAAGGTTGATAGTTGATTGCTTTTTTCCAAAAACTACAAAAAAATTAAAAATTAAAAATATTTTTTCACCTAAATCGTAGGCCGACCGGACTGAATTTATCCAAGTCAATCGAAAAAGATAGTTATCGGCGGATTTTGTGCAGATCCGGCCAAATTTGTAACTATAGTATTGCCAAATGCATAGGAAATATCAATCCAAGTTGAAAATAGTCTATTTCAAGTAGGAAAGCTAGCCCTAAAGCCTCCTATGCCTTTATTCCCGAAGTTCCTAGTACTATTATTGTTATCATACAGCCTCTAGCCACAATACCCAAAACTTGAGAATATTCAAGTAGTACTCAATACCTCCTCTAATGAGTTAGATGAACTCAAGGCCATGTAAAGAAATATTGTAAATGAGCTAACCACCAACGAAGGGCAAGAAACCTAACCAGCGGCTAGGCCATATCAACCTTAATAATCGTCTTGTCAACCAAATAGAATGCAAAACCAAGGCCAAATAGTCTTTCTTCTAAGCCACTACAACAATAATTTCTGCTATATCCAATCCGAACAATATACCTAATGATATTTAGTGGTGTTACCATTGCGGGTTGCCACGTGACTCAAACATTGTGCCTACGAAAATCTAAGTTGAGCATTGATGGTATAAAGCTCCATGGCACGACAAATCCAACAAATTAAGCCAACTCAAAGCAACCCCCAAAAGAATCGAACCTATTGGTTAGAAACCTACTTTTGTGTAGTAAATAAAAGTGAAATAAGAACATTGAGGCCTCATGTTCATTCAAATTACAGCATGTAGGCAAAAACGAGCGTTAAAAACCAATGAGCAACACATTCAAAGCACTACATCCCTTGTTCCTCCTACACCATTGGGGAAAATTGCAATAAAAGAAATTCCACGCAAAGTGAAACCACCACAAACAAAGCAAATATCTCAAAGACTTAGCTATCGAGAACTTCCTATCCCATGATCGAGAAGCCAAAAAGGGATTGGGCTGCATATAACCTCCAAAAATCTCAATTTGGCCCTTAAGTGTGGTTGATGAAATGAAGAAGACAAGAGTGATCACAAAATGTGGGACACCCTTGCCATGCTCGGTCGGATGGATCTTCTACAAGAAGTTGTAAAGCAAGTTACACCTCCAAACTCGAGAGGAAGGTGTTTGGCACGAACCTACCAACTAGTACCAATCTAATACAACTCAAACAAGGACTCAAGTAAAACTCCCTCCATTTTATCTTTCTCTAATATCGTTGGGCAACACCTTATCCACAACTAGTGTTTTAAAAATCCGTCCAAACCCAGAACCGGCCGTTCAACCGGCTCATTAAAAAGATTGGAAATTGATCCAAAACCGAATAATGACCGGTTAAAATTGTGGGAACCCGTTGGTTCAATACCGAACCAATCAAACCAGCCGATTCCATACTTTGACTAGCAACGCAACAAGTCATGCGCAAAAAACTTTTTTAACTTAACTTTTAAGTTACTTTATTCAACCCTAACCCTAAAATTATGTTATATAGACCCTATTTGTCTCACACCTCTCTCATTGAGCATTTGTGAGCATTTGGAGTTTGTGGAGCTGCATTGAAGAGTTGTGATTTGGAGTGAGCTTGGAGCTTGGTTGGCATTCCTTGTGGGCTATTTGTGGTGGATTTGGCATCTACATTAGGAGGCTACAACCCATCTACAATCTTGGAGGATTTCTTGACCAGATTCTTGTGCCCATTGATCTTCATAGTTCATCTCATTGAAAGGTATGTTAAAAACATAAATCTGCCCCTGTTTTTCTCTCTCATAATATTGCAAATCTGAAATATATTTCTTTTGTTGCAAAAAAATTAAGATAGGTTTGCATATTTTTATTTTCAGATTTGTTTGCATTTACCATGCCTCCCAAGTCAAAGACCCTACATGGAGCCATGTTGATGTTGTTGATAATCAAGTGTTTTGCAAATACTATAAGAAACACATAGAAGGGGGCATTCATAGGTTGAAGCAACACTTGGCTGGTCAAAGAGGCCAAGTTGTCCCATGTGATGCACCAAACATTGAACCCATTGGATTGGAAATGCAACACATGATTGAGGAATATAATGAAAAAAGGTCGAGCAAAAAGAGAAGGCTGAAATAGAGAGAAAGAGGCAGTTTGCCATGTCCCAAACAAACACTAGTGTTGAAGGCTCTTGCTTTATCCCTTCTATCAATGTTAGAAACCTTATTCGGTATGTTGATCTCATTCATGAACCGCCTCAAAAGAGGAAGTCAAAGAACATTCAAAGCTTTTTCCCATCCTCCTCCACCCCGGATCCAATGCTTTTAGGCCATGTGAGAATCAGCCTACTTTTGAAGCAATCCAAAGACTCGCTTTTGAATGCATAGCTAGATGGTCGTATAATGCAGATATCCCCTTCAAGGTTGCTCATGAGACCTTATTACCAACCTATGTGGGATTCCATTGTTGTTGGTAAGGGCTTCAAAGCCCTCATATGCACGAAATAAAGGAACCTCTTTTGTAGAAAGAAGTTGGGTCGATAGACAAATGCTTGAAGGGTTATAAACAATCATGGGCCAAAAGGGGATGCACCATAATGTAAGATGGATGGAGTGATGGAAAGAATCATACCATAATGAATTTCCTTGCGACTTGTGCACAAAGAACCATGTTTTTTAAATCAGTCGATGTATATGATAAAGTGAAAGATGCAAACATGTTTCAACTTTTGGATGAGGTTGTTGTAGATGTAGGGGTGGAAAATGTCGTACAAATCATCAAAGATAATGCCTTTATGTTCTTCTTCGTAAGATGTTAGAGAATAAATACAAAACCATATTTTGGACGCCACATGTTGTACATTGCATAGACCTCATGCTTGAGGATATAAGCAAAGAAGATTGGATCATGAATATTGTAGATCATGCCAAGAGAATTGCAAAATGCTTCTATAAACACTCATGAGTATTGAACCTAATGAGGAAAAACATCAAAGGCAGGGAGCTTGTTAGGTCGGTCATCATGAGATTTGCAACAAACTTCCTCACATTGCAATCTCTTCTTTTTTAAGAACAAAACTTGAAAAAGATGTTTTGAAGTGATGAGTGGAATCCATCTCAATGTAACCACAAACAAGATGAGAAAAACACCCAAAAAGAGTGTTTTTGACAACTCATATTGGAAAAAAACAGCAGAGGTGAAAATTATTTAGCCCCTTATTAAAGTGTTGCAATTGGTAGATGAGGAAAATTTGGTCATGGGTTACATTTACGAGGCTATGGATCAAGTAAAGGAACAGATAAGGGCAACATACAAGGATAGAGTAGCAAAGTATGGACCTGTATAGCAAATCATTGATAACATATGGAATAATCAACTCCATCGCCTTATACATGCAATTGGGTATTTCTTAAACCCAAGGTATCATTAGAAAGCTCGGCTTGGAGAAGATAAATTTGGGGAGGTCAAAGATGGATTATATGAGTGCCTAGAGCGCATGGTCCCTGATGAGAGTTAGTAGTTGGAAATACACCAACAAATCAGTGCTTTCAGATGAGCCACAAGTACCTTTAGCAAAAACCTAGCAAAGATTGCAAGAGAAGTGGACCAGCCATGTAAGCAATTCCAAAGTATTTTAAGTTCAATTGTAAACTTAAGAAAATTGAATTTTTAGCGTAAGTCACAATCTAATTTGTTGAATTAACTTTAATATTTTTTGTCTGGTTTAATCATTTATTGCAGCACATTGGTGGGAGTCATTTGGTATCCAATGTTCTCGATTCAAAAGTTTGTTATTCAAATCCTAAGTCAAACTTTCAACGCTTAAGACTGTGTGAGCGCAACAAGTTTGTTTTTGTGTGGATTCACATGAAGAAGAGAAACCATTTGGAACAATAGTTAAATGATCTCGTCTTCATGCAATAAACCTCTAGCCAAGGTGCACCTAGTTGTTGAATAGAAGACTTGATACAGATCCCCTTGTCTTGGATGATATTGATCCAACCTCGCAGTATGGATAGAGAGTCCCCGGCGAGTTTGATCTCGATAACTTGGGGTGGATGGCTTTGGATGATGAACCACTAGTAGCACCAAATATGGCACGCACTACTCATGCTACAACTATTGCAGATGTCGATGAGGAGTCCAACGAGTCCAAAGCCGGAGGAACATGATGACATTAATGAGGATGAGGATCCTATTCTTAGTAGTGATGTTGAATTTGATAATTGATATCAAACATGTAGTGATTTGTACCATATTGTTTTTTTGGACTCTAGAAAGCATTCAAAGCCTCATTGTTTACGTATTTTGTTTCAATATGTAGTGCCATTTTGCTATATTTACCCTAACATGCTATATACTTGAGCAAAATTTGGATATTATGTCTCTAATTGTTTGTAATCATAGGTTGGAATCATTAAAATGTATTCTTTTCATTAAAATTGTAATATTTTAAGTATTTTTTTAGTAAACCTGTTCATAAATTTTAAACCGGTCTGATTCTTATTCGGTTCCGAGCCCAATTCCGACCTCTAAAACATTGCCGACAACTACATGATTGACTCTAACACAAGTAGCTATGTAAAGCCCAAGCAAAAAATCGACACCTTAAACATCAGCCGCACCCCTCTTAGCAAAAAGAGCAGTCCAACTCGATGGCACTATCATCAAAACAGTTGGGGCATCATTAGAGATTTGAACTTGACCCTACAAGTATTTTCCCAAGTATTAGAATGCCACAATAAGTAGTAGTTATTCCCCTTCCTCCCATGTTTACTATATGCTTGTCTAGAGACTTCACCGCCAAGATAGGAGGTTAATTTTTTGTGGATTAGTCTCATATGTTTCTACGGATCTGATGTGGCACTAAGGTGATTATCACAAATGAGCCTATTGCCTAATTTCATGTGCAAGTCTTTGACCTCAAGCCTATAGAAACAAATGTCCCCCTTCAAGATGAGGAGGGATGTTCCGCCACTAATGAGCCCCCACAAAGGCAACCCCGACGAACAATCAAACTAGTGGGATTATACAAGAAATGTGAATTTGATCCCTATGACACTTTTGACGAGTGTGGCATGGTTATTGTATACGGGAAGAAATTATCCAACTTCTACAAGTGCTAGAAGAAAAATAACTCAAGCCGTTGTATATGGAGAATGTTCTTTGATGGTTCCAAATGAAAAATTGGTGTCGGACTTACTCTCACATGCTGCAGTTTAACAAAGCACAAATAATACCTATGTTACTGGGGTTCGTCCCCCCCCCCACATACATTTGCACGTCGATACGTATCCGGTGCAGATCGTGAGTGTACAAGTCACGGATACATGTTGGATACGTGCGATACATGTCGAGTACGTTTTGACGTAACCGGAACGTACCAGTGCGTATCCAACACGTATCCAAGCCTAAAAACATCTTTTAAGGCATTTAAAACATTTTTTTGACTTGGTCAATGCAAAAAGCAAACCCTAACACTAAAAATAAATAAAATATTAAACCCTAAACACCTCAAAAAGCTATAAAAAGCACTCACCCATTCATTTGAAATCACACAAACAATTCATTGTTGGTTTTTGCAAGTGTATGAGCAAAGAGCCAAAGAGTTGTATTAAGGCACAACATTCTTGCATCCTTAAGGAGGATTAGAAGGTGATTTTGGATAATATGAATGCAAGAACCAACCATTGGACTGACCTCTTTAGTTATCATTGGCAGGTTAGAGTCAGCCTAATTAAATAGGTCCTTCAGGAGCTCCCTATTTTATGGCCACCATCGCAACACAAAAATTAATCTCAAAGGAAATGGATGAAACACAAAGGAATATAATATTCATATATCATAGACAATGTAAAATCTTAAGTATATTGAATGTTTTGAACATTGATCGTACTATATTTTTCAAGTTTTGTATTTCTTATGGACTAAAAATGAGTAAAATGAGTGTGTGTGTGTGTATAATATTTTTTAATATATATGTACGAACGTATCCAAGACGTATTGTACCCAAGGGTTTTTAAAATTGACGTATCCGCGTATCGAACCCATACCCGAACGCGTATCTTGGCAACATACCACAAAATATGAAGCTCCGATCCAAGGTCTCCAAATTGCTAAAAAGAGAGGTATCAAACTGCTGCAAGTTTATGAAAACACGGAATTAATCATCAAACAAGATCACAATGCCCTATCAAAAATCACTTACACAAAGCCTGCAGGCACAAAATGTGGGATCTCATTGAAGGTTTCAATGCCTTTAACATCCAAGCAGTCCCCAGAAAAAAATTACAGAAATTGATGGGATGGCGGTCATTGGTGCTCAATTTGATCCACCAAAAGACCTTCTACAAGACAAACATCAAGTGAAACTCCAAGTACAGCCTTCCATACCTAGTAAAGATTTTCATTGGTAAATTTTAAAAAAACAAAACCAGACTTGCTATTTTCTTCAACAAGAAGTTAATTTCTCAAAAGAGTTGCAACCCAGATTTGCAACAAGCTTAGGATGGTCAAATAATTTACCTTAAAATCAATAAGTCTAGTGACTTTGGAAGGAAAGTTCAGTCCCAACGACTAATACAGGGGTGGGAAGTGGCGCATGGTGGTCAAGAGTGAAGATCACCAAGAAAACAAGGTCTCCACTGATAAGACTCTCAAGCCGGAACAGCATGTAGTCCAGCGCAGCAAGAAGCTCTCGTAGAGAAATATTGGGAGTATGATGACATCTTTGCATGGTTGAGAGGATATGTTCAAGATATCATCTAGCATAGCATAGAGTTCGGTCATGATGCTAAACCAATGAGGCAAAAGCAGAGACCCATTAACCCCAAAATTGAGCCTCCCATGAGGAAAACATTGACCAAATTGATAGAGGTCAATATCAACTACCTCATTGAGCACTCTACTTGTGTAGCCAATCTTGTTCTTGTTTGGAGCTGAGAGATTCTCACTTCTTGACGGTATTTCCGGCTACCATCAGGTCTTAGTTCAAGATGAAGATCAGCACAAGATCACCTTCACCACTAAGTGAGGGACATTTGCATACGAAAGAATGCCCTTCGGATTGTCCAATGTTGACGTAACATTTCAAGGGGCAATGGATATGGCCTTCAAAGGCCTATAACCGATATCATCTTAGTTTACCAAGATGATATCACCATTTTTTCAAAAATTAAGGATCATTTGGACCATCTAGAGCAGGTTTTCAAAAGGTGCAAAGAGTTTAGGATTGCAAATCTCCTAAGACACATTATATATCAAAAGAAAGTCTAGCCATGGACCCTAAAACAGTGCCCGCCATCCTCACTTTATCTCTTTCCACTCACATAAAGGCACTACAATCTTTCTTAGGAAAAATCAATTTTGGGAACATTTATAGCAATTTTTGCTGACAAAGTCAAGCCCATCACAATCATGTTTAAGGACACATATATCAAATGAATGCAAGAGGGGAAAGAAAGTTATCAGCAAATAGAGCAAGCTATTTCTTAGGCCCTAGTGTTGGGAAACCCAGATTTTGAGAAGATTTTATCCTCTACGCTTTCGGTGGCCAAAACAACACTATCACGGTCCTAACTCAAAAGAACCAGTAAGATCCTGAGCAGCCCATTGCCTTTGCATGTCGGACACTCAAGGATTATAAGGTGAAATACAACTTCATTGAAAAACAGGCCTAAATAATCCACAAAGCTTGAAAAGCTTTCAAGCACCTCCTGTCCAACAACAGAGCTACTATTTTTTTGTCACCCATCTGGGTATATTGGGAGGAGAGATCAGTGAGAAAAGATAGGGTTAGATCACCGAATCATGGAGTTCGACATTGAAATAAGATCTACCAAGCTAAAAATAAGTAAGGCCTTTTCCTCACACTTATCTGAAGACTTGGATATTCACGGGAAGATATATGTGTCTATGATGATCAACCCCAAATGAGACAAACGAAGCTCCTAGTTGGACTCCAAAAATGATAAGATATCTAGAGACTAGGGAGTATCCTTTTGGCTTGGACCAGTATTCCACAGAACGTGTCCCCCTAAAAATTGTTGTTTACAAGTACAATGACATCTCGAGGATGTTTGGGAAATGTCTCCCGTCGTCCCACCACCACCACCAACCGTCGGGGACACCCCTAAAATGTAGATGTTTCCAACCCAAAGGGGACATTTGGGAGACTCAAAGAGCTCCTCAAAACCTCACGAAGACTTATCAAAGTCCCCCAACCATCTCAAGGACCTACAGCCATCCATTGTTGCAAAAATGGCAAAAAGTTGTTTTTAAATATTTTTTTAAACGTATAAATAGTTTATGAGGGCCCCTCATGAAGACTTGTCAAAGTCCCTCAACTATCTCAAGGACCTACAACCATTCACTATTGCAAAAATGGCAAAAGTTCTTTTTAAATTTGTTTTAATGTACAAATAGTTTATGAGGGCCCGCCAACACTTTAAGCACTGAAAAAAACTATAAATGAACCTCACACCTTCACTCCAAATCACAAAACATTGAGCAAGGCTGCAAGTGCAAGAGTGAGAGCAAGTGCAAGAGTGAGAGCAAGCAAGGCTACAAGAGTCGGTGGAGCTCATTAGCAAGAGGGAGAGCAACAACAAAAGTTTGAAGAGCAAGTGCCAAGTCTTCATTGATCAACCATTCAAGTTTCAACACATTCAAAAACAGGGAGCTCTCAAGCCTTCAAGGTAAGCCATGGCCCATGGCCCTTCATCTTTTGGCATTTTGTTGTTTTCATTTTTGGATTTGCAATGTTGCATTTTATTTTTTAAGTTTAAATTTATTAATATTAAATTTTCATAAATAAATTATAAAATTGTGTGTAGAATTGTATGTGTTTATAAATTTATAAAATGTTTTTTTATTGTTTTAGGGTTGTTAACCAATGCATAGAGAACCCTAAATAGCTGATTAAAAATTTAAAATCATTGTTTGATGAAGGTTGAAGATTCAAGATTAAGGATTCCTATTTTTGTGTATCCTTTACTTTTGAACTAAAGTGAGAAAAAGAAAAGAAAATCCTTATGTCTCAAACACTTGAGCCCTTGCATAATGTATTATTAATTAATAAATTATTATTAATTTAATAAAATTATTGCGAATGTTGGATCAGAGAATGTGGTGCAACTAGTGATAGATACGGCCCATGTTTGCAAAGCTGCAAAGAAGTTGATTGAGGTGGCCTACAAACATACTTGGTGGACTCTTGTGTGCATGCATGCCATGAATAATGTGCTCAACAACATGGGAAAAATAAGTGGGATCAAAGAGGTTGTTAATGATGCTAAAGATGTGCAAATATTTATTTGTAACCACCACACTTCATACGCACTCTTAAGGACCTTCTATAACAAGGAATTTTTGAAACCAATAGAGACTAGATATGCATTGTACTTCATTCTCTTGGAGAGGATGCTTGAGTTGCAAAAGGCATTACAAGTAATGGTCATGACAAAATAGTGGAATTCATGGCGTGATTCTATATCAAATCAAGGGAAGAGGGTGAAGGAGGTGGTGAAGAGTGACAATTTTTGGGCTGATGCAAAATATAGTCTCCATCATTACTCCAAATGTTAAAATTCATTAGATATGGAGACATTAATGCATCTACCCTTGGAGTAGTATATGAATGTGTTGATAGTATACTTGGCCAAATGAAGGCCACTATCAAAAGAAAGACCCAACATTAAAATTATACAATGAACATATCCAATATTTACTAAAGATGGGAGAAGCTCAACACTCCCTTGCACATGGTTGCCTATGCATTGAACCCGAAGTGGTGCATACAAAGGTCTCGCAGCGCTATCCACATAAAAGATCTTGAGGCCTAGGTGGGGTTCATGAAAGCTTTTCAAAGATGTACAATTCTACAAATGTTGGCATCATTCGTACTAAGTGGTCAAAATTTGCCACTCTTATGGGATATCCAAAAGAGGCCAAGATGGATAGGGAGACTATGACATAGGAAGACCCAATTTTGTGGTGGACTATGCATGGGCCTACTTCTTTGACAACCACATTAGCCATTCATTTGTTGTCCCAAGCTTCTAGTTCTTCTGCTATTGAGAGGAACTAGTCTATTTATAGCTTTGTCCACTCTATTAAGAGGAATAGGCTTACATCCAAATGGGTAGGGAAACTTATGGATGTACATAGCGCCTTGCGTCTTATTGACCGCAACATGTTTACATAAAAGGAGAGTCTAACAACCCGACGGGGGATTTATAGCCGAGAGGAGCCAACACAAGTTGAAGATGATGCGGCACAAACAAGGTTGGTTGGCATTGGTTTGGAGGAGATTTACCTCGAGGAGTCCATCAATTTGAGTGATGAGTTTGGCGGGGACTTTAGGGATGATTAGAGACATTAGCCCATTGGCCAATTGTGTTTGAAATTTGGATGTAATCATCGTTTTGAATATAAATTATGATATTGTCGACACCCCCAAATAAGCGTTATGCATCATAATCATTCAAATTATTATTAAACCATTTTTCTTTCCTAGAATTAATTTAATTAATTCTATTTACACCCTATCACCCCCTTAGCTAATTTTATTAGCTAATATCAAATTAAATAAATAAATCCACATGTCCACTTTCACATTAAAATAAATTAAATAATCCCCATATCCTATCCATTTACTTAACTTTAGTTGACTAAAGTCATGACTAAAACTAAAAATCATTTTTTTAATCAAGAGGATGTGTTTAAATTGACTCAAATTAGCATTTGAGTTAACTGAAGCTATCTTCAAATCATGACAATTCAAAATCAATCCAACTTCTTCCACAAGCCAACTATTCATGACACTTTTTGGGTGAATAAATAGCAGATATGGAATTAAAAATCAAAAACATGTGCAACCCCTTGCCAACTCAGCCTTGACTCACTCTTGCAAATCAAGAACAACAGTCTAACTCTCCAATCAAATCTAGAAACTCAACTAAACAAGCCAAGTCATGTTTAGTTATCTCCAAATCAAATCAATCATAACTTAGCTTGAGGATTCACTTTCCCCAACTATAAATCAATGATCCTTCCTTTGAAAATCATCCACCAAATCTTTTTTACGATTCACGCCGCCAATTTGTGCAATCTTTTGGTGAGTCAAAATTGAGCTCCAACACTGTTATGTTGCCCAAATCATATCAAGGTCATACATCCATGCTCGTGGCTTAGCTATTATTCCATTTGGATCCTAATCTCACAACTCAAAGGGATCCTACAAAGAAAGTCACTCAACCTCGTTCTTTCAGAAGATCCAATCGGAGGTTGCTTTGGGACTAATAAAGGAAGGTTTGATGTTCATTTATTTGTGTTTAACTTTTCTCTTTATTGCATTTTCCATGGTATACATTTTGGCGCGCCCGATGGGACTCCCACGCTTATTTTACCCTTTTTAGATTGTCTTTTACTAATATAACTTTTCCTTGTTATTATTTATGTTGTTTAAGATTATTGTTAAAAATTCAAGGTTTATGGTGAAGCAAACAGGATTAAAAAAAAGAAAGAAACAATCCTTTGGCCGTATTTCTTTGAATCTACCCATCTGCAGGGTTAAACGTGCTAGCGTCGCCGCACGTAATTTGCACTAACATATCACTACGCGTGTTAGCGTAGTCCTTCACGCATTTCCGAATACTAATTTTTGTTCTTTGGTCATGTGCACATGTTTGCGTACCTTTACACGCGCTACCGTAATCTATGTTACGCTAGGGCATCTACTTAAGTGTGTTTTTGTGAGTGACACTAGCACACTTTATATTGCACACGCTAGCGTATCGATATGAGCATTACCGTAACCTATCTTCCAAAGGACAACTTTTGATCCCGAACTCGAAACGACTCCATTTTTGGCGACGGAAAGGTCTTGAGATGAACTATGCAATGAACATATAAGTTTTGGATTTAACCTTATAGAAAATTCAGTTTTTCTTTCTCCTAACACTTGTCATTTTCTTTGCACGTTAGATTCCTTTTTTGCTTACTAAATCTTGTGCGTAGGTTTCCATATTTTCTTTCCAAAGACAAATCACTCAAAATAGTGCTAACATTTGAAAAATTTGTTAAAGTTCTATTTGTTTTTGTTCGACCAAACCAACCACGTATGCTCTTTTCCTACACCCTCTTGGGTGAGCTTGAAAATAAAAAAATGATGAAGTTTCTTTGTTGTTTTATATCATGTTTTTGTTGCAAGAAAGCTACTAATATGTTGATTGCATGACCGTTTCACAGGAAAATTGTCTTAAACATTCAAATCAAACTACTAATTGCAGATTGCCTTGATCGCAAAAATCAACCAAACTTTATCACATAATTTTCTTTAAATTTTATAAAAAATCTTATTAAAATTTTCAGAGAAGGGTTTATTCCCCCATCTGTTCTAACTATGAGTAGTACATGGCCAGGGGCCAAAACTCATTGTGAGGAGTACCACAAGAACCCCAAAGTAATTGGCACCTTGAGGGAACAGCCAACGAAATAGGTACCCCCACCTAATTAACAAGTACACTCGTGAGATTTAGAGCCAAGGTTATCCTTAGTGATGGCCCCGGTTTGATTCTTTGAGCGGAGTAAAACCACCTTACTTAATCAAGCGGGGTAAAGTAAAGCCGTCGACTAGCAATAATGTATTGCGCTTGTTCGGATAATACATGGTGCTTAGGAGAGAACCAATTTATAGGAAGCCCCACTTGACCAAGCCAAAGTAAGTTTAGAGGCCTTCCTATCAACATTATTTTCATCCAAGTTACGAGTCATTAAGTTTGTGTTCCACAATCTTATCCATCATCATCCTCTCTTTTCAAACTTTTCCAAATTCTCTTTATTTGGAGACACCTACCTCGAGTTGGTTTTATCATGTTTTAGACTTAATATGTGGATTCCCTTTCCAAATTTTAAGCAAATTATTCAATTCCAATTAGAGTCTAAGCCTTAAGTTTTGGATACCAACATCCTAACTTAAGAACATCCATTTCAATCAAAATCTTGTCTTTGTTAGGAAATATAGTGCGTACATATTGTTAGTAATATTATTATTAGTAACAATAATGTATATAAGGAGTTTGTTTAACATGAGTGGAGTTGTTTAACCAACTCACGTATATAGGAGTTGGGTGAGAAATTTATGGAGGAGGTTCTTCTGTAGATGTAGGAGCTACCTCTCCTATATAATTGTAACTTTGTTATTCATAAAGATTGAAGCATTATTATTATTTTATTAGTCTTTGATATTCACTTTATCAAGGATTATGCACAATCATAATCCAAAGTCTTCTTTGATATTCACTTTACCAAGGATTAAGCACAATCATAATCCAATCATCAAGTCCATGCAATCTTTTGCATCTCCTTAAGTCTTGTATTTTTGGCATTCACTTTGTCAAAGTTCAAGTAAATCTATTCTCTTTCTCCGTCTTATCTTTTAGCATTCACTTTGCTAAAATATAAGCACTCCCTTCCTTTTTTCTTCGTCTCTTATTTCAACATTCACTTTGTTGAACTTTGAGCATGTTCTTTCATTTTTTCATCATTTCGTCTCTTACTTCAACATTCACTTTGTTGAAATTTGAGTAATCTTCTTTCATCCCTTCATCTCTTATTTCGACATTCACTTTGTTGAAATTTGAATGATCCTCTTTCATTGCTAAGCATTCTTATTTCAACATTCACTTTGTTGACATTTGAGTACTTCCCTTTTCATTTCTACATCTCCTATTTCAAAATTCACTTTGTTGAAATTTGACACTTCATTTTCATCTCCAAACCTCCCATTTCAACATTCACTTTGTTGAAATTTGAGTACTTTCTTTTTCATCTTCGAGCCTCTCATTTCAATGTTCCTTTTTCATCTCCAAACCTCTTATTTTAACATTCACTTTGATAAAATTTGAGCAATCCATCCGTCTCTTATATTTTGACATTCACTTTGTCAAGTGTAAGCAAATCCCTTCTCCTTCACCATATTTCATATATTGACATTCACTTTGTCAATCATCACTCCATTCTATCTTCATATCTTGTATTCTGACATTCACTTTGTCACGATATAAGCGAATCATTCTTATCTACATCATCTCCCTTGACATTCACTTTGTCAATCATTACAAATCATTTCCTTCCTAAGCTCCCTACTTTGACATTCACTTTGTCCAGAGTTTTAAGCCAAAACATTTCTTTATTATCCTTCGATTCTTATCGTGTTTAATCAATTCCCACATCTTATATTTTTGACATTCACTTTGTCAAAGTTCAAGAGCTATCTTTCAAAATCTTTAAGTCTTATACTTTGACATTCACGTTGTCAAGTTTAAGCACAATCATTTTCAAACATCATTTTCTATCCAAGCCTTATACATTGACATTCACTTTGTCAACGTTTAAGCAATCTTAACATCTACGTCTTATATTTTGACATTCAATCCACAAACCACCCCTTCACGTTAAGTATTTACCTTTACTACAATGGTGGGTTCACGCAAGACATCAAACGATGAGTTATTCGAAAGACTTCATGAGATGTCAAAACAAATGGCTCATATGGCTTCCCAACTTAGTGAGAAATCAACCAAAAAGCCAATCACACAACCTAGCGAAGACACTACTCCGCATAAAGTCAAGCGTCAATTTACACCCCTCGGAGAAAGTCTCTCTAGTGTCTTTCATCAATTAGCAAAGGCTAACATGATAAAATATCCAATCACAAGACCATTATATGAATGGGAACCCAATCCTAAGTGGTATCAAGCATCCAAATATTGTGAATTTCACCGCATTGAAGGCCACTCTATGGATAAGTGTTCACGTCTTCACCATTATGTCCAAGATTTAATTGATGACGGTGTCATCAAAATAGAACACACTTCAACTACCTCAACTTCCAATGATGAATTAAATGTTTTCCAAATCCCTTTAAATGATGCAACTCCACAAGATCAAGATGACAAAGGCCAAGGGTCTACAAGTCAAAACCAATTAACTTCTTTGAATATTCTTCCATTAGTTCAATTGGAAATTGAAAGCATTTAGGACACTTATCTTCGAACGTCGAACAAAACTTGAAAGAGTTTCATGATCCCTTTCCAACACACGATACTAATGAAAAATATAAAGAAAAGGGTCAATCATCAAGCACCGTTGAGCTTGATTCTATCCTTACAATGTTAGATCCTACGCTCGACATCCCTCGTCTTGTTGTAGAGACACAACAACAAGAAGTTTAGACACTTGTGACATTGTAACCCTCCACATCCACAGTCACTCAAATGATTAACCTTGAAATTATTAATGTTTCGCACCATCCATCCAATGTAGATTCTTCATCAGATTCGCAAGATATTATCCACCAATCAAAAAGGGCATTTACACAAATTCCTTCCATGGCTTTGACTACAATGTCATCTCCATTTCAAAACATTCTTGCTCATGAATTCCACGATGTGTGTATTCCTAGGAGTATCAACACAAATCCATTTCGAGCTATAATCACAAATCTATCGTCAAAAAATCTAGTCTTAACATTCGGTACATGGGACCTTTTGACTATTGACATCCCCAACACCAATTTCCAACATTGAAGCATTCATCAATAATCATACAATCAAAAGAACGTTTATAAACAAAGCAGCAACATCAAATATTTTCTCTATAAGCCTAAAAGATGCCTCGGATGCTCATCTAGGGATCAATCCTTCACTCCTCGCATCATTCCACTCAAGGGTGAATACAGATTTCGACGTATTCTCCACATCGACAAATTACCTCTATCTTCACATGGGTTTTTCGATTTCATCAAAACTTTTCCAATCGCATACATGTTAACTTGGACCTTGTCCACTCAAGTCTTGTATATCAAGACCAATCTAATGATATCATTGAAAATATTTCGATCCCCACCGTTGACTTGGACCTCATCCGACCAACTCTCGTAAGTCGAGACCAATCAAATTACTTTCCCATTGGCTTAGATCTCGTCCGCCAAAGACTCGTAAATCAGGACACATCAAATCACCTATTTGTTGAAAATCTTTCTATCCACACTTTGTTGACTTGGATCTCATTCATCCAAGCCCCATACATTCGGACCAACCACAAATCATAAACATGGATTTCTTTCACGATGGGTCAATTATAAACCTAGTCCACGAAAAATTGGAAAATTCAAAAAAGCGAAAGAGAAGAAAAAAAACCATGTCTATCAAACCCCTCATCAAAGCACTATTTGAAAATCAAAGACAAAAAAGCAAAAGCTTCTTATTCATGAGTACTCTCCGCACTGGGGAAGGTTGCTTGTATAAACAATTTTAATCATTTCATCCATTGGCATTTCTCTATCATATCATTATCATACCTTCACACCCTTCACCTATAAGACGTAGGTTAATCTTGTTCTTGTGGGTTATTGTGTCTCTCATCTCTGTTCTGGATTCTTCAATTTCGGATGCTTTTACCTACAGTCTTGTCTAGAAGCTTATTGGTGGCAAATCCTCCTTCCATTCAAGCTCTCTCCTTAGCAAAAAGCACTAAACTTCTTTACCCGAATCTTTTGTCCACCCATCTCAATCTAAGGTGATGAGCCCTTATGTTCTACTAGTCGTGTGGGGTTGAGATTTGGGGGCAATTTGTCTTTCCAACAAGCACAATATCACAAAAAGGCAAAATCAATCAAAATACAAAAAAGAAAATCAAAATCAATACACCTTTCATCCTTAACAGGTCTTTGGTGCTAAACCCATGGTTCTTCCTGGTAGCGTGAGACTAGGAAAAGAGAAAGCTACCCTTTCTCGCATATGTCTTGTCTTCGGTGTTTAACCCTTACCTCTTACTGGTGGTATGGGGCAGAATGTAGGGGTCATTTCAAAATAAATATACAAAAGAAAGCCTTTCAAATCCAAAGTGCTTAATCATACAAAATCCCAAAGAATCAATTTAGTTGCTCATGTTAAGAGAGACAACCATCCTTGCACCTGATCTTGCAAATCAATAGGCCATCAATGGATCTAAGTTTAGTCAAGACCTATAAAGTGAAATCATCTTGGAAATGGTCCAGATAATCTTAATCGGAGATAAGTCACATTTTCTCAAATGGACCATTGTTAACCTTATGTCTTTGTATCCATCATCTCCATTCGCACATCACTATTTCATGTCTTATGTCCTTGGCTCTTGGTGTTGAGCCCTTGCATATTACTAGTTGTGTGGAGTCGAGGGCCGAGCAAAACATCCTAATCGGTATATTAACATTGTGTCATGGAATTAAATGTTTACAATTGCTTGAACACAAGTTCAATCAATGCACCCTTTACCAAGTAAACAATCCAAAAAAATCATATATTCCAAAATCCTTAAAAACCAAAACATTCCAAAATACAAAAAAATCATATATTCCCAACTCGTTAAAAATCAAAACATTCAAAAATCCAAAAAAAATCATATATTCCAAAATCCTTTAAAAATCAAAATATTCAAAATCCAAAAAAACAAAACATTCAAAATCAAACAAAAATCAAAGTGATCAAAAACCAAAAACATTCAAAAATGTTTCAAACTCTCAAGAAATGTCAACACAATTTTTCACAATATCGCACTTTTGACTACAATCCTAGTGATCGTTCCAAACTATCCTACGATTATCACTTTTCTTACCCTTTGCATGTATCCTTGCTTGGGGGCAAGACAATCAATCAAACCCTCACGTGTATCCTTTCTGGGGCCTCTTGGATTTCATTTTCTTCCCCACATGTATCCTTCTTTAGGAATAGATTACATTTCAACGGGGGATCCAATAAGAGTGTCATGAGGAGTTGCTTAACTATACTCTTTGGTCCGATTCATCCCCTTGCATGTATCCTTGCTTGGGGCATTCAAATCTACTTACTCTTCATTGTGGAACACATTAGGGGCATAGTTAGATGTCGTTATTACAAGTTGTGTTGCATTGTTGTTGTTTGTTGACCTAGTGTAAGTAATCTTGTTAGCATTTTGGTTTGTGTATAACATTGTTGTGTCTATATTACTTTTGTATGTATTGAGTTTGTTTTCCATTAAGTCTTTGTATAAGACTAATTGTAGGTATCGTGTTACCATCTTGGCTCATTGTTAGTCTTGGTGTAATCATTTTGTCTTGTATATTGGGTTTGTCTTTCATTCCTCATTTTCATTTTTGATCAATTGTTAGTATTTTGTTGTCATCTTGGCTCATTTTGCTTTGTATATTGGGCTTGTTTTCAAATGTTGTCTTCATTTTTGGACCTATTACAAGTATTTTGTTAGCATCTTGACTTATTCATAATCAGGTGTCTATCAATTACCGCGTATATGGGGTTTGTTTTGCTTTGTTTATCTTCATCTTTGACCAATTGCAGGTAAATTATAACTTTGGTGTATATTCATCTTATATTCATCTTACTGTGTATATTGGGTTTGTTTTGCACTTCTTTTCAACTTTGCTTTTTAACCAATTACAAGTATTTTGTAAGCATCTTGGTTTATTTATAGCCATGGTGTACATCATCTTATTGTGTATATTGGGCTCGTTTTATCTTTTTCTTTGTGTGTGTGTTTTCTACGCACATATGGGTTACTCATCATGGTTTTTCAATAATCATGGTGTTAACTCTACATGTGCAATAACAAAATAGGTTGCTCTAAATTACATCTTTGAATGGAAGCTAAGCTACGAGCAATGATTGATCATCTCACCATTACATTCATCCGTGCATCTCATTCAAAACACAAAAAAAAGTCATATCATAATTCTCATCGACGCATATACTTTCTAATCCCTCTTGAAAAATAAGAAATTTTGTTCTTCCTCTCAATTCGTTGTCCACCGCTTTCCCGCATCACCCATCCGCTTGAGGGGGCACTCACTCAATATTAATCCGGACTTGTTGGGGCATCCAAATGCTTCACCGGGAAAATCAAGCGATCTAAACCACTTCGTAATCACTTCACCAATCTGCAAGCGTCTACTATCTTTAAAGCGTTATTACTCCGTAATAACACTTTAAAGAGGGGCAAATGTAGACAGCCCCAAATAACTGCTATGCATCGTAATCATTTAAACTATTATTAAACCAATGTTCTTTTCTAGAATTAATTTAATTAATTCTATTTACACCCTACCACCCCCTAAGCTAATTTAATATCAAATTAAATAAGTAAATCCACATGTCCACTTCCACATTAAAATAAATGAAATAATCCTCGTATCCTATCCATTTACTCAACTCTAGTTGGCTAAAATCCTGACTAGAACTAAAAATCATTATTTTAATCAAGAGGATGTGTTTAAATTGACTCAAATCAGCATTTGAGTTAATTGAAGCTATCTTCCAAGTCATGACAATTCAAAATCAATCCAACTTCTTCCACAAGCCAACTATCACGACACTTTTGGGTGAATAAATAGCAGATATGGAGTTAAAAATCAAAAACATATGCAACCCCTTGCCAACTCAGCCTCGACTTACTCTTCGCAAATCAAGAACAAGATCGACTCTCCAATCAAATCTGGAAACTTAGCTTGAGGATTCATTTTCCCCAGCTATAAATCAATGATCCTTCCTTTGAAAATCATCCACCAAAGCTTTTGAGAGTTCATGTTGTCAATTTGTGCAATCTTTTGGTGAGTCAAAAATGTGTTCCAACACAAGGTTATGCTTTGCACAAATCATATCAAGATCTTACATCAATACTAGTGGCTTAGCTATTATTTCATTCGGATCATAATCTCACAACTCAAACGGATCCTACAAGGAACATCACTCAACCTCGATTTTTAAGCGAGATCCAATCCGAGGTTGCTTTGGGACTTGTAAAGTAAAGTTTGATGTTCATTTATTTGTGTTTCATTTTCCTCTTTATTGCATTTTGCATGGTATACAAATATAAATACTAATGTATTGATATTTAGCATTTTCATTATCCAATGCTATGTCTTTAGTAATTCAAAGTTTCCTTTGTTATTCCTTATACATTTTTAAAACTAATTTTTCAGTACTATATATATTTGCATTGTCATCCATCTGTCATACCCAAACCTAGGCCCTTGGCCCCCTGCCCTTGTCCTAAGACTCCATGGAACTATGGCTTGGACATAACCAAAAGAAGACACTTCAACCTTTTGTCCATTCCATATGAGGTAATCGATGGGATCATGTTCAAAAGGAACTTGTATACCATACTAATGAGTTGCATTGAGCCCAAAGATGTAGAGAAGGTGCGAAGAGAACTTCATCAAGGGTCTTCAAGTGGCCACTTTACCACGTAGACAACTGCCACAAAGATCATAAGGGTTGGTAATTAATGGACCGCGTTGTTTTCGAGGCGTCGTCAAATGGTTAAGAAAATGGCACAAACGCTTGTTCTTCACTGCCAAAAAAAAGAGGGTGCTCCTTCCTTTGAAACCAATCGTGATTGATCAACCTTTCTCGCAAAGGGGATTGGATTTCATCAACATAATAAACCTTCCTTTTGACAAAGAACCACACATGGAACCTAACCACTACATACAACTTCACAAAATGGACCGAGGCGGTCCTCGGTGAAAGAAACCACGGAAGGAGTCATTATCGACTTCCTTGAGGGGATTGTCACGAGCTTCAACATCCCGCACACAATGATATCCGACAATGCTAAGTCATTCATAGGGGCCAAGGTAAATGAGTTTATTCTTTAACTACGACATATGCCTCAAGACTTCCTCCAACTATTACCCTTAAACAAACAGGACTTGCAGAGTCCACAAATAAGAACCTAATCAAATCATAAAGTGGACAATAGAGCAGAACCAATGCCGGTGGTATATCTAAATCGGTCTTATAAGTGACACACGATCACCCCAAAACAATCAATCGAAATCCTCTCTTCATGCTTAGTACATGGAAGGAAGCAAGACTTCCACTTTCATTAGAGCTTCCAACCCTAGAATTAGCTCACCAATTGGATCCGAGCATCACGACACAATGACAAATCAAGATGGTAGAGATAGTGAATCTTGAAGAAATTAGAGAAAATACATGCAAAGAGTCCAAGATTACTAGCAAGCACTCAAGAAGTTCTTTACTAAGCGTGTCGCCATTTAAAAGTTTGAAGAACTTGACCTAGTGCTCAAATGGGATGCAAATTGGACAAACCTTGAGCGGCACACAAAGTTTAACACAGTCCAAGAAAACCCTATCAAATTGCCAACCGCAAATAGAAGAAAACCTTCAAGCTCTCCACACTCGATGGAGAACAACCGCAAATCCCATTTATGGGATGTTTCTTAAACAATACCCCTAAGTGCAATTACCTCACTATGTACATAGTAGTTTAATTTCCCCTCTTGTTTTGCTTGTCCATTGTTCCGCATCTTCTTGTCATTGCTTCTATACAAAACGTCTCTCCTTGTTTGTTTGTGTCTCCTATGTATTCCACTTTGGATTATGAATGTGTTTTCCCTTTGTATATAAGTTTTGTGAGCACCATGCGCCAACTTTTGCCAACATCTTAGAGAAAATTTTAAGAGGTCTCCAAGTTCCATGTAAATCAAATACAAACCCCATGACCAATGGATATTCAAAGCTACTTTGGATTCTTCACACTTAGCAGTAAGTGTCCCCATGAGTTACCATAAATGTTAAGCAAATCCCCTTTGGTCATTTTATTAACCTTGTCTCATTTTTGTGAGTTGCATATTTCACAACGCGCATGTTATTTTCGCATGCCATGAATCATTCTACATAGCTGCATATCATGCAAATGCCTTAGTTTATTTCCCGCGCTTAAATCAAGTCGCACAACTTTGGCCTACGCCATGTTGCTCTAGTATATGTCATGAAGGATTGGTGATGTCATCCTACCATGCTTTCCCCTCTCCACCGCACTTTCTCCCCACTTTCCATGTCGCCCTATTTGCTTTGTTGTTCTACATTATCACAACTCATGTTGCCGTGAAGTATCGTGTCAACCCACAGAGGCCTTTTTAAGCCATGTTGCTTTGTATCAACCTGCGATGTTGTTTGGATGATATCGAACATTATCAATGACCACCAAGAACCACTACCACACTTCTGAAGACCCAAACAGTTTCAGCGACCCGCAAATCTCCTTTTGGCTATATCTTCTACTGCAATGATCCATTTTTTGTGTTCTACAATTCAAGAAGAGCCCTTTCGCTTAAAGACATTTCCACATGTTGTCATGCGGTTGCACAAGCATCTAGAAACTATTTTATCCACTTCTTTTACGATTGCATCCACCCACTTTCGCTGTTTATATTTATGCGTAGAGTTACCCTAAAGTCGTAAAGGTGTCGCGTTAGGCATAGACCTTGTTTCTTCGGCTTCGGGTGATTGTTGAGTTTAATGTGTGAGCTAAATACGATACAAGTGGGATGTCAATGTAAGAGTTTATGACATGAGTTATCTCAAGCTACCATTCAAATTCAGAAGTCGTTTGTTCCCTACAGATCTATTGTACACTATCAAAATATCTGATTATTTTCTAAGATCATATCT
This sequence comes from Taxus wallichiana var. yunnanensis, assembly GCA_018340775.1. Classification (NCBI taxonomy): domain Eukaryota; kingdom Viridiplantae; phylum Streptophyta; class Pinopsida; order Cupressales; family Taxaceae; genus Taxus; species Taxus wallichiana. The sequence continues at coordinate 926,785,576 of CM031239.1, read as the reverse complement.
TTGTGCAACTTTGGGATCCGAATTCTCTAAGGATTGGCTTACGCTTCTCATTCAATGCAATCTTGCCTTGTTTCTCGAGACTCTTTCTTCCATTTTTCTATAAAGAGCAAATCATTCTCGTATATAACAAATTCTCTAAAATTTGCTTGAATTTTGATCTTCAATGTATGGTGTTTTAGCCTCTATATTGAAGAATGTAATACGTCAATGGCCTCATTTTACAATATGATGCAGTTGTGTATTCCTAACTACCGCGAAGAAATTGTGGTTTATATTTGTCCTCTTTTCTCTTGTCTCTTCAGATCTCTTTTAGATCATTCTTACCTCATGTTATGTTGTTATTTTGTGTATGGATTGTGGACTATACTTGCAACCATTTAATATATTGTGTTACCCTCAAACAAAGAGAGAAACATGCCTATTTCTCGGTATATCACCTCCCCTTTTCTTAATTTTTCTATTGCCTTTTACCCTGTTAACAATTGAGGTTAGGATAGAAAGTTAGTAAGAACACAGAAATAGATTAGATAAGACACAACTTTCTCTAGAGGTCTACTTCAAGTTCAGCAAGTGCCACACTTGAGTAGCATTCCCATGTTTTGTTGAAAGTGAAACAAACTTCACGTGGAGACACTTTTGACCACCAACAACACCCTTGAAATTATTCTAATAAATAGAAATTCTAAAGAAAATAGCATAGCACAGTTTTGGAGTTCTAAACAGTTGAAGAGTTGATCAAATGCAACAAGAGGGCTTGAATAGGAAAATGCATTGGTTGTTCCATGACCACCTTCATTTCAATTTTGTGATTATCTGTTCATTTCAATTTTGTGATTATCTAAACTTCAAGTGATAACATTGGCTATTCCATGATTTTTTGTCCAAAGCAAGAAGATGCCAAAAACAAGCACTGTGATTATCTGTATACAGTTCTCAAAATATCTCAATCATCACTAGTTCCATCCATCACTAAGAAAAATTGTTGCTTTCCTTTTAGTTTTAATTTTTGAGCTTTTAAATTTTTAACATGTCTTTAAGTTAAAAATAAATTTAGATTGTTTTACTTGGGTATATTATTATTTATTTTTATTTTTAATAATTTATTGCAATTCCTATAGTGGCAGGGGTGGTCCTTGAGTGTAATACTCTAAGATGTCAATAAAAAAGGCAACCTTAAATTTGACATCTATTTGACTTTCATATGGCAGTTTTGCATTCTTATTAAGAGAAGGCAATCAAAATTCTGTGATTTTACCATATGGTGAGGTTTGGAACCCCATTTTGTTTCCCAAAAAGATTTTTTGAGTCCATCGTAGTGGTGAAGCTAAATTGAGGCCATCTATCACCAATAATCAGAATATTTGTGAAGAATGTGATGGGTTTGTTAATCAATGTAGAACCCATCAGCAAACAAAATCACGTGACATCCAAGATAAGACACCTCGAAATTGATATCTATCAGCATTTATTCAAATATATACATTTAAGATATCTCTACTAGTTGTATATTGATGATTTATTAGGTAAGATTTTGTTTTTATATGTTAATTTTAGTTAATTTATATTCAAAATTGAATTTTAATATTTGAAATATTTCTCAATGGGCCTAGGGTCTTTTATCATTTGTTTTTCATATAGCTTTTATTTTAGTTTTTGGTTTATTTTTAAATTTAAATTGTATTTTTACTTTTGGCATTTTTAATTGAAAGGTTTAAAAGTTAATAGTAGAACATTAAAAATAATAATGTAATCATAATTTTGTATTTAATTTATATTTATTTTTAACTTTTAAATTATTTACCTTTTTGTCATGACCATCAATATAATAATCCTTGCTTTCGTTGACATCTTAGGTGTACTTTAAAATGTTAGTTCTTGTACATTTACATTCTTTAAAGTTGCCGACATCGTATAATAATGTTTATTTCTTATAAATGAGTGTGTATTTTTTATTTTTGCCCTTTCTGTAGTGCTCTCTCATACCAGTACCAATCCATGTCTATAGGTAACACTATGAAATATGATGTGCTAGTCCTCTCCCATAATAGTAACCCATTTCTGTTGTCTTAACCTAACAAGGTCAAAACATTTAAATCTATTCATAAGATGCTTTCTTGACCTTGCATTTTTATATTACGTTTTTCAAGAATAGCTCTTTTCAACCAATTATTATCTTTTTCTTCTTAAATTTTCTTATTCTAACCTTCTTGCAAATGATTTTAATGTTCTTTTTACCCTCACATTCAAATTGTGTATAAGGTGCAATAGAATGATTTCATTATTGTTTTTACTTGCACATGTCTGTATTTCCAAGTTAAAACGAATATTAACTGTAATTATCTTACTAATCAATAATGTATTATTGCACGCCAAAGAGGACTTTGAACAATTCTCTACTTAAATATTGATTTGAATTTGAATTTTCTGATTGTTACCAGCCTGTTATGCCTTTATAATCTAAGAAAATTATATTTTATAGAAATAGTAAATTGGGTGTTAATTCTAAGAAATGGAACCAATTGTTCAACCTTCAAACTTATTTGTAACAAGCTTAAGAATGATTGATTACTATAAATTCTCTTATCGGCATGAGTTTGAAACTCGATACCGATATGCGTACCTTGTGGTATTAGGTACGGGCAAGGCCTAGATATGCAGTTGAAATCGGTCAAAGAACAGCCAAGTGCAGGTATAGCTAGTCCTCTCCACTTAGCCACTTCCATAGTTTCTTGATTGTACTTGTACTTTTCATCATTCCATCTTCTCAATCAGATTTACCTCTCATAGTTTCATGACCATCTTCATTCTTCTGTTGAAAGTAAGTTCTCGTGCCCATTAGCAACAAAGTGGATACGTTTTGCACACAAAGGATTGACCCTGAGTCAATTGGCCTACACAGGATTTCTGAGGATACAGATGGCCCCTTCATAGCTTATGGATGGTTCCTCCTCCACTTGGGAATCACAGGGGATGGTGATCCTTAACGGGATCGAGCGATTCCCGGATTCACGTTTCTTCACTTGTCGTCCCCATGGCGGTGGCACCAGTGTGGTAGACTATGTCCTTGCCAGCCTGGATATCTCACCCCTCTTCTACTCCTCAGTTTCCTTCATTCTCCTTGCCGACCATGCAGTTCTATCTTTCTCTCTAGTCGCCAGTCCCCTCCCACCACCACCCCTCCTCCCCCTCCCCACTACCCCCTCGCATTTCCTTCCAGTTTGATAATGGGGATTACGAAACTTACTCATCTCACATCCGCGACCTTCTCCCCTTTGAGCCTCACTTCTCCAACCTTCCTAGTGCGGAGGCCAAGTATACATGCCTATCCTCTGCCATGTGGGAGGCTGCCCTAAGATCCTTTCCTAGCTCCACCACCCATCCCTCGGCCACTAGTACTACTAAATCTTGCCCTATGAACCAATGGTATGATGTAGAGTGCAAATCCCTCCACCGTCGCCTCCGTCATGCCTTTACCCATGCCCTCCCCTCCTTCCCCACTCTTAAGGTTGCCTATCGGTGCCTCCTTTGTTGTAAGAAGCGATCCTTCATTTCCCATCGCAGATATATGCTTTCCACCTCCCTTAGGACTAACCCTCGGTCCTTTTGGCGTATTGTCTTTCCCCGCAACTCCCCCTCCTCCATGGCAATTGATCCTATCTCCACTTTTTCCACACCTCTACCCTTTACGATATTCTGGGGCAGCAGTCTCCCCAGATTGGCATTCTGCCGCCAGTTAATCCCTTCACTCACCGTAATATCAAAGAGGCAATAAGGGTTTTGAACAGTAGCAAGGCAGCCGATGTGGAAGGGTTCCAGGACAAGTTCTTCAAGCAAGGTTTTGAGGTCTTTGGTAACTATTTGAAAAATATTTTCAATCACATGGTTTGCATGGGCTTCTCTCCTACTTGGTCTCATCATATCATTCACCCGATCCACAAAGTTGGGTCCATTTCTAATCCGAACAATTACAGGACTATCATGGTGGGCCACTCTTTCTCCAAACTCTATGCTACAGTTCTCCGCAGGTTGTTGTCCGATGTTTTGGAGCAACGGCAGCTCAGAGCCAAGGGTCAAGCTGGTTTTCGCCCGGTTACCATACCATCAACCACATCTTCACCCTTCGGGCTATTATTGAGGAGGCCCAGCACCACTCTTCAAAATTTTATTGTTGTTTTGTAGACTTTCGAAAAGCTTTTGACTCCATGCCTTGCATGGCCCTCTTCCAGAGACTCAAAGACTTTGGTTTTTGTGAGATTCTTATTATCGCCATCATGCGCCTCTATGAGTCTCGTCCTTAGTCATCTTCGATGCAAGACACGGATTGTCTCGATTTCATCAAAAGCACCATTGGGGTTAAACAGGGTTGCCCCTGTCTCCTACCCTCTTCGGCATTTACATCGATGAGTTGGAATCTTTTCTTCGAGACCACATTCAGGAAGGGGATGGTTGCCTTCTTCGCGCGCGTCTTGATTTTTATTCTCCTTTCTGTTGATGATATTGTTTTACTCGCCTCTTCTCTTGAGGGGCATCGAGACACTTGATACACTTGCTTTATTTTGTGATCTTCGATATCTCGATAAATCAATTTGGGTAAGACCAAGGTCATGGTCTTCAATGGGTTGAAGACTTCACACCTCCATTTCTTCTTCAGGACAGGAGGTTGAAATCACTAATACATACACCTATCTGGGAGTCCAGTTCTTAGGGCCTAGATTCAGTATGAGGCATGCTCTTCAGCCGAGGGTGAATAAAGGATATGGGTCTCTAGCCATTCTCGAGAGACAGTGCTTTCAACACCACTTTCAGGACATCTCCTCCAAGATGTTTCTTATGAACTCCCTCATCCGGCCCATTGTTCTCGATGGGTCTGTTGTTGGGGCCCTCCCTTTTAGATACAGATTGGGCTTCTGCTGAGAGGATTCAGACTCTCCTCCTTCGTTGCTTCATCAAATGCAAGCAGACGGTCCCCCAACATATTATTTTGGCAGAGTTCGGGGCCCGGCCTTTCCGTCTGGAGACTATATTTGACATATCGACCTTTCTTCACCGTATCAGGAGGTTTGGTGATCTCTCCAATGAGCATGACAAGTACCCGTATCTCACTTATTGTTCCTCTGTGAGTATTGCCCAAGCTATGGGTCGTTGTTGGTTTTCCGAGACTTCTGCCTTATTGGATTCGGTTGGTATCCAGATTGATCGTCTCCCCCTTTTCAAGTATTCCCTAAATGCTCCTAGTCATCTCTTGCCCACCAAGCAAGTGTTGAACAGGTCCATCCGGAAGATATCTACAGGAGCTTCATTCAAACTACTTGGGTGAATCCTCATGGGGGTTTGCGCCCTAAGATGTCCTTTTATGCAGAGCATTTTCTTAAGATCAGAGATGGACTCGTCATCCACCCCCAGTACACTTTCCGTCACTGGATGCATGCCCTCCGCATACCTCTGGGTCAGCTTTGGGTCGGCTCCCACAGACTTCAGTACAAGATTGATCACCACATTGATCGGGATGACAGACTTTGTAGGCTCTATAGCCTTCAGGAGGTGGAGACCGAGACTCATTTCATCTTCCGTTGCCCCATATACTATGAGATCAAAGGACGATTTCATTGCCTCTTCAAAGGGGTTCAGACTCTCCCGATTTTCTTCAGATATATTGACCAACGGTGTCTTGCCCTCTACATTTGTGAGTCTCTGCTGCTCCAGGACCAGATTCTTCATCCCCCTCCAAGAGTCATTCCCACAAGACAAATTACAACCTTCTTTTCGGTTCTACCCGCGGGCGGAGGAACTAAACGATAGAGTCATTTTGACCCGATTCTGGTCATAGATCGTTCATCCTGGTTGGACCTTCACCTCTTCCTCGGTCACCACCAACAAACTCGGATGCACACTCGTGCAGGGGAATCCCGGCTCCATTTGTCCTCTTGGCCGTCGTTTCACTCTCGGTCTCGGCGGGGGAGGCCTTCGCCCCATCTTCGGGTTGTCAGTCCATCAAGAGCTTATTTTCATTGGCCTCGAATGTTAGGAGGGGTGTGGCTACCATTCCTGAGTAGACCACTGGTCCTCGTTTGCCCCCTCCTTCATCCCCTTCTTTGTTTCTCCCTTCTTTCTCCCCCGCTTGTTCCATTGCCCCCGCCTGTGGGAGTTTTGGCTTCGGGTTTCTTGTTTGTTTTGTTTCTTTTCCTTTCTTTTGTTTCTAGGAACTCGTTTTGAGTTGTCCCCGCTCGCTCTTTGTATATTGTTTGGGCTGCAGTCCCATTGACCTACTTTTGTGGTCCTTTGTTGACAATAATATATTTATCTTATCTTATCTAGGATAGTTTTCACTCCATGTTTGATTGTCCTTAAGATGATTCAAAGTGTGCTTAACTCCATCCTTCATGAGAGTATAAGTGTTAGCCCATCCATCATGGATAACTCTCCTATCAAACTGACATGGCCTTCCTAACAAGAGATGGCAAGCATCCATAGGCATTACATAACAAAGAACTTCATCTATATACCTGCCAATGAAAAATTAACCAAACACTACTCACTAACCAACACTTGATGGTTTCTTTGAACCCAATATACCTTATATGGCTTAGTATGCACCAATCTTTTCAATTTGAACTTTTGAACCATTTCAAAAGACACCAAATTACCTGTGCTACCATTATCAACAATAAGTTTACAACATTTACCTCTAAACTTGCACATGGTACTGAATAGGGTTCTTCTTTGGGTTGGTTCTTCACATTCCTTGCTTGCATTCATCAAGTACTCTCCTCATCATCAATGCTTCTCAAGTTTCGTGTTCCTTTACAAGTCTTTGGTGATGCCACACTTTCTTCTTCATCAGCATGCACAACCTAATTTCTAGATTCATTCACCCTACTACTACTTGCTTGAGGGTTCTTTGGACACTCAAAGGATCTATGACCAGAAAACTTATTACATCTAAAACACCTTCTTGTAAACTCACCTCTTCCTCTTCCTCTGTAGGAATAACCACCTCTTGGTGTGCTTTGTGTTTGTGAACTACTTGCCTCTTCTTCATGAGTTTGTTGTTGTTGTCCTCTATTTGACTATTGTCCTCTACCTCTTATTCCTCTTCATCTGCCTCTAAAATATTGTGTTTGTTTTCAAGACAATTTTTCTTCTACTTTCAAGGCTACTTGGTATGCTTCTTCCATTGTTTGCAGGGTAAATAAACTAATTTCATCCTGAATAGTGAATCTTAATCCATTCACATATCTAGCTACTTCTTCAACATCCCCTTCTACATGACCTGATCTCATTGCTAGCTTATAAAACTCTTCAGTGTAATCAGCCACACTCATTTCCCTTTGCCTCAAATTTTGCAATTTCTTAAACAAGCTAGTTTGATAATCGAAGGAATAAACTTACCTCTTAACTTGGCAACCATTTTGTCCCATGATCTGATTTTATCCTTTCCTCTACTCCTTTCTTCTTGCACAAAGTCCCACCAAATAGCAACATGCCCTATCAATTTGGTACAAGCAAACTTCACCTTTTTGTCCTCAACTATGCCTTTCAAAATCAAAATACTTATCCATTTTAGCAATCCAATCTATCAACTCTTCTAGATGTAGGCTTCCCCATACCCCCATACCTTCATTTTGGCTTAGAACCCGCTCCCCATGACTGCTTTTAGGATCCTCATATCAAGTCCTTCTTCCTCTGGTATTGTTTCTTCTACCTCTTCTTTATCACTTTCTTCATCCAAAACCTTACCTCTTCTCTGAGAAACTTCTAATGCTCCCAACCTATCCTATATATTCCTCAATATAGCAACCCATTCATTATCCCTAGGATGTCCTCTCTGACCTTCTCTAGTTACTCTTCTTGGTGGTATTCGATTATCTCCTCTTCTTGCAAAACTCATTTTTACTGCTTGTTTCTCTTCTCTATCTTTCCTTGTCGGTTTTTCTCTTTCCTTCACTATGATACCAAATGATGCAGAGCACAACACTTTTTCAACCAATCAAACAAGTTAGAATGATCAAAAACTCTTAAAAAGTTCCTTAAACTTGAAAATTAGCTATTTTCTCAAGTCAAAAACCCTTCAATAATGCAAATTTTAGCCCTATAGCCCAAATAGGCTTATGTTATGCTTGCATTATGTTGTTAGACCATATACCATGCCAAAACAACAATCAAACTAGATGAAAACACAAGGAATCTTCAAATTGTTCACCTTAGCTCAAACTGCCTTCCTAGCTTCTCACGATCAATGCCTCTGGTGAGTTGGTGTTGGGAGAGATCTACAAACAACTAGGACAAACTCAAACCACTTTCGAGCACCCATTAAACTCCCTGATGTGTGTGGTCAATTTCTTGGCTCAATTCTCAATGCAACTCCCTTTTCTCCACTCTCTCTCATAGGCCTAACACTACTAGTAGCCATGTCCAAGATCCTTTTTGGTATACCTTTTGATAGAAGGACTCTACAATCAAACTAGTTACCTTTCGAGTACCCATTTCAGCATTTGTTCACCGAGAACAATTTTAATATACCTTCCTTCACAAAAAGTCCTCCTAATCCACTGCTCCAATTATAAAATTAGGTCTCGAGACTCAGTAATAACACTAGGAAAACAAGACTATTAGAACTGGGGGGAATCTAGGAAAGACCAAGGTCTAAAACCTCCTTCAAATTTTCATGACCTAAATCAATCCTTAAAGCCTTCAAATAGCCAACCATCACAAAACCCTAGGTAGGGTTTCTCCAAGCCTGTAAGGATATTTTGCAATGAAATGAACAAAACTCGGTTTCAAAACTTGAATCTTCTTTCGGAGGTTTGTTTCACCCTAATGAGGCTTATTACATTGACAATAGGCTCCAGGTTTCAAAAACTATGAAGTTGAACCAAAAGACCTCCTACTTTGTCCTTGAAACAGGGGTTTGCAAAGCTTATTTTAAGTGCTCCAATCCAACAACACTTAAACCTTCACTTTCAAAGATCTTTGAGGAAGCATTGGAGTCTCAGTGCATAAGTTATACACTTGTCTAAGTCATATTCATCAACCTTTTAATCAAGTTCTTCCACCAAAATAGGCAAACTTGAATGGATTATAACCCCCATTGATTTCTACACAATCAAGTTAGGATTGCTCAAGCCTGCAACTCACACAAGACTAATGAAAGCTTACAAGAATCAATACAAAGATGTCAAAATGCTTCTTACCCATTATGAACCTTCTTGATTGAATGCTCTAGGTTAAATAAACACCAAATGCACACATACAAATTTGAAAACTACCCTCTAACTATTTGAAACAAAATTCCTCTTCATACAACTTCTTGGAGCTCCTCTTCTTCTAGTCATTCGAATGAATGAATGAAGTTAGTTAAAAATCATAACTTAAATATGTTCTTCACTCCCCTTAACCGAGTTTTTTAGTCTTCAAGGCACTCACAACACATGGTTACATGTATGATTACATCATTAAGAGGTCATATGAATGTATTGCTCTTAAGACGTGGAACTTAAACACATATCATGACCCCTACCCTTTTTAATAACTTATTTCAACCTTGACAAAGACTCATTTGCTCTAACTAACTCACAAAAATACCTTAAACAAGCCAAAATATCCCTCAAGAATTCAAATTTGCATTTTGGACGGAAAAGGAGAACTAGACCAAAATTTGAATTTTTGACAACACGAACACAACTAAACAACAAGAAATGAATTCTCGGGACTCTTGAACCACCTAACAAGCCAAAAATGTCATGACACTTCAAAATTTGGACTCGGGAGAGATGCTCTTGCATTATATGTGATGGTACCTCTATGGTCAATCGTCTATGTACCTGCAAACTCTTGCAATTAAGGTCTTAAACAGGTAAGATTTTTATTTTTGATTATTTCCTTTTAGTTTTATCTTTTTAAAAATTTATATTTAAGTATTCACTTATAAATTTTAATATTGCATCGAAATTGTCTCAATAGGTTGTGTTCATCTTCCTTTGAGCACAAATGTAATACATACACTTCATCCACTCACAAAAGCATAATAAGTCGGGAGAGAAAAAGGACGGGGATTTGGTGTATATAGATTCCAACTCGCGCCTTCTATCCCACAAGTAGTTGGAGTAGAAAGAGAGGGTGACAAAGCATTATGATGTTGACCCAGGGAGTGTTGACTTGGATGCTTCCATTTCCCACCTATCATTACATGACATGGAATTGGAGACTTCTTTCGCAGCACAAGACCTAGATTCACAAGGTGTGCTAGTGGGCGTGAGAGTGGTTCTAATGAATTATATCATGATGTTAATGTTGATGTTCTTGATGAAGAAAAGCAATATAATGAATAGCGAATACGAGTTTGAATTGGTGTAATAATTAAATTTTATATATCATGGCATTTGGTTGGCTTTAATTTAAGCCTTTAACAAATTATGAGTAGTCTTTTGTCATTATAACTTATTTAGCTTGTTTGTTTTTCATATGCATAATGTGTGGTTAGTTCCTATTTATTAGGCTGAAATTTATATATTTTTGTACAGCCGTATCCAACGTCATATCCACGACCCAAAAAAATATATTATCCTTATCCATATCCTTAGGTTTGAAATCATTGAGGTTCCTATGCGAATATGTTTTTCTAACTACGCAAAGACATGGGGTAGATATCTTTTTGACTGAATGATAAAGGTCCATAACTCCTTGACACTAGGCCTTGCTAGTCAATGCTGAAAAATTTTATGAATGAACCTGGAATTTCATATGTTAATAAAAGCTTTATTGCAAGAAGGTTAGCCTTTCATAAACTACACCAAAAGATCCTCCAGCTTGTGGCTAACACCAAAATATTAATAGAGGGAAAAGGATTGCTAGAAGTTCTTCAGCTAAGACTAGTTGCTAAAGCCTCTTTGAGATTAAGAAATATGGAAACCTTTGTAACATTCTTGGTGAAGGTCAGCATAGATTAAAAAGATCTACATGTCATCTCTATGTATTTATGAAAAGGAATTTAATTCATCCTGTAAGTAGCACATATTGCTAGCTTATAGAGATGTTCAATAACAATTTATGGCGACTCTGTGTGCTTAGAATGGCACTAAGAAGTGCATAAGGATATGATACTAGTTAAAATATAAGAACAAGTTTATATAATTATTTGTTGAACCTATGTCATTAGATGCATTATGCTTATCTAGTTTTTAACCTGCCAGAACCAACGAGGTAAGTGGCAAATCTAAGCTTGTTAAATGCCTTGAATGTTCTTGAGGTAATGATCCATACACGAACAGTAAAATCCAGCGCATCCTCTTTTAATTACCTCTGTTTGTTAGAAACCCATCCTAAACACGATTATCTTATCATAGAAGAACTACACAATATTTGGGATCAAGCTTGATTCTTTGATTTATGTACACCACTCAATGCTATTGTAGAATATGAAAGCATGATTACATAAGGACAAAATATAATAAAAACAAGTGCAATTGCTTGCTTTATTTTGTTTGGCCAACAACAAAGAGGTTATAATTTATAGTTATTAATTGCTATCAACTCTGGGCTTATAGACCTGTATGGCTATACATAGGTCCTTAGGCTTGGGGAGGCCTTGCAAGTCCTAAAAAACCAAGGTTTTAGGGCAATTTATGACATCATTAATTAGCTATATTAAGCAACAGTACGTACTTTCATTAGTTCATTGGTGAATTACTATAGTATCAGAAAATAATTACTGATTTAGTGAAATGTGTATGATATATCCCTACAGAATTAACAAGGAGATACAAAGAGAAAATGCAACCTTCAATTGATGTTGTACAATTTTTGTTAGTGTGGCATAAATAGATTTGCAAGGATGATGTAAAGTGGATGCAAACTGCCCTTGGATTGAGCACACACAAACACGTCAATTAGTCTTGCTTGTGTGCAGTTACTGAGTTGTACATGTGCATGGACACCTCATTCAGTCTAGCTAAGATGCAGTTAGTGAACTGTAACAGTTGCAACAAAGCCTCACTCAATCTAACCAATATGAAGTCGCAGACTGTAAATGTGCATTGACACCCATTTGTCTAACTGAAATGCAATTAGTGAACTACACATATAAACTAAGATTCTCTAGTGTGCTAGCCCAAGCATACGCGATGGAATTTACAATGTGGTGATATATACTAGGAGGAATTTGTAGTAAGGTATTCTCATCACTACCTTTCTGCTTAAGGGAAGTTGTCCAGAATTTGTACATTAAATGAGGAAACTTCTCTGCAAAAGTTGATGCAAAGAACTACTTGGCTTGTGTTGTCAAAGTGCCTTGGTAGCCAACTAAAACTGTATAAACATGGACTAGGTGGTCATCCCAAGTCTTCCTTTAGACCGGGACGTCATATAAAATAACCACAAATATGTCAAGATGGGCCTAAAAACATCACTGATGTTATGCAAGACTATGGTAGGGGCATTAGTGAGCCTAGATTTTCTAGACATCATAGAGGCTCCATTGCACTTGGTGATATCTAGAAGCCGAGCTTAGTGAACTACTTAGATACCTAGAGCTGGTTTAGAAGATTGTCAAGCCTAGGAAATGCATAGCAGTTCTTCGCAATGATTTTGTTAAGATCCTAATAATTTGTGACTAACCACCACTCATTGTGCTCTTTCTTTAGCACTACAAGAGATATTCACAAGGAGAAGTGTTCCCTAAATCTTGCCTTCCTATAACAATTACAGAATTTGGTGCTCCATCCCAATGCTCTCAATGCATGTGGTGCAATACAATGGTCAATTGGGCAATTGAGATCCTGACACAAAGCTCAATTCAATGTCGGATGGACCTCAAAGGAGGAAGCCTTATAGGCTCCCATAGCCATTAGAATGCACGTCAACATAACATTTGATTGTTGATGGTGGGAGCTTGTAGGCATTATCTGCCTTCATCTACAAATGATACAAAGAAAAACATACACAAATTGACATGTGTAGCTATAGGTTTGCCTAAAAGTAAAGGACTAGCAGATACTTATACACTTTACCATCATTTTGCAACTGATAGGCCTTTTTAACACCATCAAAGACAACATAGCTCCAATATCCTCTCGCAAACCAATGAAGTGATATCACATCCATTTCCTGGAACATGCCAATGGCAAATGTCACAAAAAAAGTGTTAGTTGTCCATCCTTGACCCATCCCAACCGATATGGGCATGGATGTGTTGCAGTTGACAAATGAAGATCATCCATCAAATTTTGTGAAATCAGGTCTTTAGATGCTATTACCAAGGATCAACTCTACAAATTTTTCCTTGATTTAGTAGCTATGAGTGAATAAAGCTTCCCAATTGTTGGTAGAAGAGTCCTTGACCATGAAGAATTTATTGAGAATTAAAGTGTTGGATTAGCTGCCTACACCTCTTAATCTTCAGGTTGTGATTTGTGTTTGTTAGCTAGAAGACCCATGGGCTTCAATAATTTCAAGACACATTATTGGATGAGTTGGAAGGATTTGAGGAGTTAGCTAGGGTAGAAATACTCTTTTGAGATGTAATTGAACGATTTGGTAAGTTATGAGTGAATAAAGCTTCCCAGTTGTTGGTAGAAGAGTCCTTAACCATGAGAATTAAAGTGTTGGATTAGTTGCCTACATCCCTGAATCTTCAGTTGCGATTTTTGCTTGTTAGCTAGAAGGCCTGTGGGCTTCATTAATTTTAAGACACGACATTCTTTTGTAGAATGTCAAGTGTGCTTATGATAAGCACAATAATTCTTCCCCTTGTTAGAATCCTTATTGCAACAAAACTAGGAAGAATTTCCGTTATTGGATGAGTTGGAAAGATTTACGGAGTTGGCTAGGGTAGAAATACTCTTTTGAGATGTCGCTGAATGATTGGTCTTCTTTTGTTGCTTGGTTTCCACCTTTAAAAAAAGATGGTAAGCCTGGTTAAAGAAATTGACATCAAGAGCTATATATCCTTAAGACAAATTCAATGTCAAGGACCTCATCAAGATCAAACACCTTGAAATTGATAGAAAGTCGGTTGAACTCCGTGGCCTACTTTTTAACACAGATGGCGCAAAACTGGCAGCTGAATGATTGGTATTGTTGGACAAATTGGCCTGATTTTTGAAATAAATGAAGCCAAACTGCCAATAGCACCTCCCATACGGATAGGGTAGAATCATGCCTTGAGAGTCATGAATTCTTTCCAAGTCTCAATTGTTGGTTTATATGTTGCTTCCAAAAGTTGAACATGAGATTGCAACTACGTGAGGGCTTGGTTGTTCATATGGACCTCCCTTTCGTGATCTATTCTGTTACATTAGTCACAAGATGTGTCTTGAACTATGCCTCCAAACCGGAAAATCCAAGCATCCATCTTATCCACATCGAGTGTGCCATCAAAATGGGGACTCTTGGTGTCGAACTTGAAAGCGCGTTGGGCAATCAAGACGGCCCTAGTGTTAGTACCCAAGGAATATTGTTGTCCTCGTTAGACGATGAGAGAGAGAATGAAGAGAAAATGAAAGGCAAAGGATACATATGAAAGGCGTTGGTCATATTTATTATGTTGAAAGTGGTTACATCAGTTGGAGGTGGTTAATAACTGACCATTAGTTGACACCTAACTATAGTTAATAAATTTAACACCTTCCCTCAAGAAATAAACCCGGACTACTCCAAGTTTATCCTAAAATTTTACAAAGTAGGACCAAAATGTTTAGTCATTACATTTACAGGCTGCTCTGTAGATATTAATCTTGAAGTTGCAGTCCTTTGATATTTTGTTGTTGTCCAAAATAGAAGCTTCACCGTAGACAAAAACTTAAAAAAGGAACCAACAACAACCCAAATATCATGTCATGTGGACACAAAATAAATCAAGTAGCCCACCAATTCTGAATTTCAGCCTGACCTCCATAAGATTTGAAACCACAGTCTCGGAGATGTTAATCAAATGTAATATACCTAGTGGAGTCTACTTACGTTAGTACAAAGACTTAATCATTTTGCAAACCAGATGATCACTTTTAGGTACCCAAAATTCTTCAGAACACCATGTAGACCACCTAGTCTAAATCTTCATTCACGAAAATATTTTGAGATAACTTGTAAGTTGTTATGGAGAGGCAATTGAAATGTGACCATATTTACAATATTTAGGAGTAAAACCAACTCCGTAGCACAAGAGACAAGAAACTCCGCAATAGTGGAATAAATAACCATCTCCTACACATATATTCCTTCATGCTGCTCATTTATTTCGTCTTATTGGAAAAAGTATTTCACAACAGATGAGCAAAACAAACATGCTCTACTAACCTTCGAGCCATATCTCGTGATTAAGTGACATGTCTTACCATTTCACCATCCGCCACCAATGCATCTTGAATAGTAGAGTCTCCCTCCACAATCAACCATGCATCTAGGTGGAGACAGGTCCATCCTATTGAGGCATTTAAGCCTCTTGCTCAAATTGTATCAAGGAGGAATTCCATCCTCCTGAAGTGGATATTTCGTGCATGTAAGTTGATTGTAGCAAAGACAACAAGCTTATAAGAACCACCTTGCACAATACCTAAGCAATTACCCAATCCTATTTCATAGTCGACACAATACACTTCTACCCATTGAGATTTACAAAAATATTGGAATTTTCTATTAACTCATGAATGCAGACGATTTTTTTTTGCATGTTAGGAACTTACTTAACTCCTTACAAAGAGTTCTTGAGCATTATTGAGGACTATACGAAATATCCTATCCCTTTTATCATGCAAGTGACTCTCCATCAGCGAATACAATAGAATCAACACAATTTGTATTTGCAATAATTGTTACAGACCAGTCCCATCGACATGAAAAATGCTTGAAGATGCAAGAGTCAATGATCCAATAAACGGTAGCATTGTTGTTCAAACATGATGTCATGAGAGCAAAAAGAGCATAATCTTCCTCATAATCCTATTCATTAGCAATTGTTGCCACATTTGCCTTGTACGTGGCCTTTTGTTGTGTTGGGAAAGATCATATTGTCACTTCCAACAATCATTTTTGAGATGCCCAACCTTATGACAGTAATGGCATTTCACCTAATATCTAGAAGATGATTCACCAAGAATTTGTTTCCCTTCCTCTTCAACTAAGCAACAAATGCGCTTTGCTTCTTCAGAAGTATACTTACATCCCCGAGTCTCTTTGTGTCGCTTCTACACCAAGGAGGAACTCGCCCGATCAAAAGTTAGGCTCCAACTTTCAGCCATCAAATGTAAAGCTTCCACGAAGGACTCATATGAGGGCATCAAACTGTTCAAAACAAGAGCAACCAAGTCGTCATCATCCACCTTTTTGTTGATGGCATTGAGCTGGTCTTAGAGATATTTCATCCGAAGGTGTTCTAACAGGGACCCACCCTCATGCATCTTTGTTAAAAACAACAAATTTTTCAAGTACAAGACCCAACTTTTCTCCGAAGTCAGATATTTGTTCATCAGATTGCTCTATAGCATGCTTGTCTCAATGGCGTTATGATCCACAAGTATCAAATCATTTGTGACCTGGGCAGCTTTAGCAACAGCAAGGCCTCCTTAAGACATTTTTCATTCTCTGCAAAGTTCACAATGGGTCTTCCTTCAGCTGCAAGGATGTTTTATCACAGTCATCATACTCTGCACAGGTCAAAATTTTGTGAGTCCAAATATTATAATTCTGGCCAGTCAACTTTTCCGCATCTGGCAGAGCAAGATTTTGGGTATTGGCCATAATGTTCAATGTTTGACTTGTTAAATGCAAAGTGTAATCAAAATCTTATACAACCTAGGAGAATTACAATCAAATTTTTGCAAACTGGACATTATTGCAATTTGAAAGCATTTTATTGATCATGGAAAATCATGAAGATCATGATGCCACCCTAGCTCAGCATACTCTTCTTTTCATAAGGAAATACTGATTTGAGAACCCACAGGTGTCTTTCATAACAGTCCTTAGCTTGATTAGAGAAGATCATAATGAGCCTACATGGAGATCATAGGTTATGTATACCTTTGTTCCCAGGAGTTTCATTCAATGGCCAAGGTATGAGTTTTCAAGGTACAAGAAGTCATTAACCTCTATCCTCTCTTGTTGACTTTGAGAACACACTCTTGAGCAAGAGATCACTACTCTCAACCCTTTATTCACACTTACACTCTTTTCAATCTATACATCCACCTTCTTCTATATGTATCTAGTATAATCTTGCATGAATATTCTATTTGGAAGCATCAATGAGGTCTTAAGAGTTTCTTACAACTTTAGAACTAAATCTCATATCAGTTGTAGATCCTTCATAAATTTGCAACTTCCCTGAGCATTGGTTTTGAATGAAACTAGATACTTTGCCTCTCTCCTTGATGATTCATGCTTTGATCTCCTTCATGAAGCTTTTGATTCCTGTAGACAAGTAAAGGCTTGATCCTCCATCTTCATCATGCAAAACAGTCTGCAGAAATTTTCTGATATGAATATCTTTTGTTGCACAATGCCAATTGTTCCAAAAATTTGATAGATTTTAGCAGTCCCTACAAGGATCATATGTTCCAAATTTCATCCATTTTCATTAAGGCATTTGAAAGTTATGATTGTTTTCCCAGACAGACATTATATCAAACAGTTTGCATGCATTCTCAAACCAGATAGAAAAATACTTCATAACTCCAAAAATACTCCGAATTATTATAAAATATTAAAAACCCATCTGGAGAATGACCTCTTTCACCTACATACCAAATTTCAGATCATTTGGAGTTGGGACTAAAAAGTTATCATGACTGGTTCGAACCCCTGTTTTAAGGAAGCAATGAACAAACAACACAGTACAAGTTGTTTGGAAGTAGATCATGATAATTTGAACATTCTTATAAAAAAATGAACTCATACCATTAAACATTCTCCCATACACACTTGAGAAGCCAATTGAAACACAAAATTCCCAATATGTTATAACAACTCTAATCCTCCCTTCACGTAGCACTTAGCATGAAACAACTAATATCCACCTTTACTCTCATAATAAGAGTAATTACATATCAATTTAAATTCAAGCATAACACTTATGGAGGGAAAACTATTCAAACTCCTAATACATGATGTTCATGCCTTGAATAGGCTTATTCTAGCTCTGATTCTCCTTATTTATTCTTCTTCAAGTATCATAGGAGATGCTCCTGCATCAGATCATGAAAATATACCCAAAAAAATCTGAAAATACTTCAACTGCTTCATGAAATTTTTCTGTGTATGCAATTTTATTTGTCTCGGTATGTACTTGTCTTCACGAACTGTAGCAACTTTGCACTTGTCTTTATCCTCCTTGTCTGCTGGTAATCAGGAACTGGAAATTCTTACTGTTGATCTGATCTGTGCTCTTGCAAAGCACCACTTTCAACTAAAAAGAATCACAATTTGAATATCAATAACCATTGCTAGTTTTGCACAAAACCTTTGCCCTTTTCCTGACTCAAAAGTCATCATGAAAATGCTGAATATCATTCACGAAATTGGAAATGCTGACTGAGAAAAATGACTATTCTGATCTGCACAGTTCTCTCGTGCCTTAGACAACTATAAAATCGTAATTGCTGATCTTTCCTCTGTCAACTGCCGTGTCCTAGATGACTGTCAAAATGTGATTTCATGTCTTCTTCTTTCGTGATTTTCGTCCAGGTATGTTACTATTAATTTTATACCCTGTAAATGACGAAAATACCATGAAAAATGCATTCATGTTGATGGTTTACTAGATGTTCTTCTGTTCTGAATACACCCTTACACCCCCGCCTCCTCCCCCACTTTCCCACACCCCCACTTTATGGTTGTGAATTTGATCTTGTTGACAGTCACAAGCTGCTCCTCTTGGTCTTCACAATTTTTAGTTGTTCTTTTGACAGTCGTGGACGCTTCTGCAACTCTCGAAGACTCCTGTGATCTGTCTTCACCCTTGGAATTCTTTGCAATGTGATACTCCTTCCCCGCCATTCTGAACTTCGACCTCTTTAAACTTTCGATTCAGTCTGATCTTCTATAGGTCTGTACGACCTCACTGACTGCACCCTACCCCAAGGGCTTCCCCAGACTTTGAACACTTCTAGCATCAATTGCTCTGATACCAATGTTAACAGGTGAGAGAGAGAATGAAGAGAAACTGGTAGGCACACAACACAGATTGGAATGTGTGTGTCGGTCATTTATTATGCTGAAAGTGGTTACATTAGTTGGAGGTGGTTAATAACCAACCATTAGTTAACACCTAACTAAGAGTTAATTAATAACTTTAACAGTCCCATGAGTTGTTGGAACATGCTTGTAATCCGATTTATGAGTGTACGCTCAAACTCATTTGTTGTTGCCATTGATCATGCAGCTCTTTGATAACAAACTGAAGCAGGTCAGATTTTTTTATTTATGCAGGGAGCTGCTCAGCTAGACATAAAAAAATGGGAAGATAATAATTAATAAACAAAACAAAACACTAGAGTAAGGACGAAAGCAAAAAAATACTCCTTACAGAAGTGATCCAAAGTAAACAAATTGAAGCAAAATCCTTGGAATCTATCTGATCTTATTTGGGCAGCAGCAATGACTCGCCTCACAATTTTGCTGCTTGAGGCACGAGATTTCGAACAACAAAGAGAACTGCTCAAATGGCACAATAGAATGTGTGCAATCTATTTGCCCAGCAGAGAACCACCAAAAGGCAAATGCAGGCGTGTAAGAAAAAACAAAAGCTCAGCCAAAAGTGCAGATAATTTTTGCTACTGAATAGGAGCAGTAAATGCAGAAACAGCAGACAATGCTAGAGGTTGACGGTAGGGGTGGGCAAGTCGCCACAACCAAGCACTGCTCAAAGCTGACCAAAATGGTACTCAACAAGGATGGATCCCGCGAGCCTAGATGTATTTGGACCAAACCCAAATGAGGCTCTGACATCGAATGATGTATACCTGCAAAATTACGACAGTGGAATAAACAGGGAAATACAAGAGGAGAGAAAATGCTGCCAAAAACTGATGTTGTACACTCTTCATTGGTGAGGTTATACAAAAGATGAGGTAAGGGATTGCAAACCACCTTTGAACTGAGCATACATAAACACCTTAATTAATTTTGCTTATGCACAGTTACTGAACAGTACATGTGCGAGCACATCTCAGTCAGATGCAATTATCGAACTGTACATGTGCAAGGACATCTCACTAAGATGCAATTAGTGAACTGTACATGTAAATTAAGATTCTAAAATGTACTATGACAAGTGTACAAGGTGGAATTTACAATGTGAATATATTTACGAAGAATTATTTATAAGATATTCTCATCAATATGTAGCCCCAAAACTATTTACCAATCACTTGGTCATAAGACTAGTGATAACCAAAGACTTTATTACATCCTATTGTTTAACCACAATGCGAGACAAAAATGAGACTCACAAACTTGTCAACATATTTATGTAGCTTGACATTTAATCTGTTTCCTGATCATTTACACTTGTAGGCTATTAAACTCTTTGATAGCTTAATTTTCAAAAATGCTAAATGGCCTAGAGATTTCCATAGTATAACCTAGCATAATAAAAACATTTCCCTGTGGTTACACAAACACAGAATATAACTCATGGTTTGCTGCAAACGAAACATAGAGTGCACATTTGCTGCAAATTAAACATAAAGTGAATGTTTTCTGCAAACGAAACATTAAATGGATGTTTGATGCAAACATGACAATTTCACAAGTCCACTTCGATCTAAAAGAACGTTGTGCTTCTGTCCTGCTCAAAATAAATTTTTACTCTGGAGATACCTGTGCCTTATCTGGCGTTGTCACAACTCCAACTTCAGATCCCTTTAGTGGTAAGGCAACCCTACATGGTTTTACATCCAAGGGGCACCAGAAATCAGCCTCGTCTGTTTCGTAAACTTTGGCTTTTATATCCACCTTGAGCACTAACTGTTTCTCAAAGCAAATTCAGAAACTCGTTATTTCTATAGCACAGTAGATATATAGAGTTATTCAGAAAAAACATGTTGTTATTTGATATACAAACTCACTTGCATACTCATTTCGTGAAGATTTGCTATGCCAATATAATATTCATCATCCTTGGTTGTTTCAAAAGTAATTTGGCCATGACCTGATGCAAATGAAAAATAATATTATAGGACAAATATTTTTAGTTAACCCATATTATAAAATTACAGTTTCATATACTGTTTGAAAAAAAAAAAAACTGGATGAAAAACTCATAGAAACCTAACAAAGAAATGATTGATTATGTTAATAGAAATGCCATGATCCCATGTAAGGGTTCTTTGAATCTTTCAGGCTTTGTCAAGGCCATCACAGGATCCGGTTGGGAGGTTGAAACTTTAGGTACAAAGTAAAAAGAAATCCCATTTTCCACTTACAAAGACCCCATATCCTGAATAGAGATAGTGGCTAGGGTAGGCCTAAAAGTTCTCCTTCACGTTTGACCAGTTTACCCAAAGAAAATTCAACTAGGCTCAAATGAGTACATCTAGTGTGATAATCCATTTGCTATTCAAGAAAAACTTCCTGATATTTTGAATTTGAAGATTAATGAGGGGGAGAATTCATATTATATTTTTTTAAAATATAATAATTAGGAAAAAGAAAAGTGCAGATAAAAGTCTACACAAACACTTAAATACACATATCTCTTTACACAAAGCCCAATTCCATAGGACCAGAGGAACTACAAAAGTACTATAGGTGATGTGATTCCGTGCAAAATGGATGGGAGCAACCCTGGAGCTTTCACAGAGGGAGCTTTCACAAAGGGACTATCGAATAGCAAAGTGGTGTATGTTTGATACATAGCTCCATGACTCTAAATCTGCCATACAACATGTGAGTCTGAGTCTGAAACTCGGCCACCTGAAAAACAAAGAAGAAAAGCTCTAATTTGCAGTCCCAATGACCTCATTTGGAGTTGTTGAGTCTTTGCCCGAGTTTTGGTGAGTCGGAGTTGGCTTGGCATATTGATTTGGTTAATTCCAAGCTTGGCTCACATGATTTGATCTGACGTACAATGCGGGCTCAACTGTCATTGAATGCAAATAAAACTGGTAATAGGCACCAGAAGTTTAGGTGTAAAGGGCTATTTTAGCTTGGTCCATGTCACCTTTGGATATGGCCAATAGATCTCCTTGTGCACCCACCGATTTATTTCTCATTTGGTGAGATCTGGGAAATTTATTAGTTTGAGAGATCTTTAATATCAATATCAAGATCTATAGAACCTAGATTAAATACAAGTAAGATCTATGCCCATGCCTAGCAATATGCATAAGCAAAAGGAGGGGAAGATAAGGATGTCTGGTGTCTAGAGTGAGAATGAGTCCTGCATCGACTACAACTGAGCATGGTAACAATGTCAAAGGCCAGTGAAAGCCAGTAGTGGATGGGTTCCAATTTTCCAAACACAAAGGATAATAGAATGTGAGACTTTTCCCAGACCAAAAATGTTTTGACAGCACTGTGATTAGTGAATAGTACAGCCTCAATCCTAATCCGTCCAACGTGTCCCAAATATGGCCTCCAAATCTCACACGCAAATAAATTTATAGCTTACAAGTGGGTGTAAAAGATGAATCTTGGTTCAATCTCCCGAAAACTAGAGCTGAAAGCATTTCTTTTCAAGGTGAAAAGTTCAGCATATTATTTATTAAGCCAGCCCTCAGCTGAACAAATCAATTTCAGAACCATATAGAAAATACCACACCTAAATAACTTAAGGATAAAATCACCTCAGCCTACTCTTCTTTTCATGTAATATGAACATCGAAAATTTCTTTCTTCAACACGACGAATTCCATAATTTAAAATATTTCAAGGTTCAGACGACGCTCGTCACAAAATTAATGATATCCAATTGAGATACTAAAACAATATCATCTGCATATACAAAAGGATAGAAACTGTGATCCCAAACAAAGTGCAGCCCTTTGTGTTCAACAGAGTTATTGAAATGAGGTCCTCGAATGAAATATCCCTTTTCCGGATTTATTTTATATTCAAGATTTCCAACCAAATTTTCACAAATAACAATCTGATTTTTATGACAGCAGTATATAGAAAAATATGACAGCAAAGTACAGTTATGGCAGCAAGGTATAAAATCAGAAAATAACCAATATCTTCACTTTTATTGCAATTAAACTAACATGCAACAACATGCAAGTAACATGCATCAACATGCAATGACATGCAATAACAAGAAGTTTCCACTGATAAAATAGATGATCTCTCTTACTGAATATGGTTGTCTTCTCTTTCTGGACTTGAAACTGGATCAGCAAGCCTCTGAAACTCTGAATCTGACAACCCGATCTGAATAAACTCCACAATAGCAAACTAGGGCTGGATCTTTCACCACCGAAGAGTGCTCTACTAGCTAGGGGTAGATCTTTCACTACCGAAGCTAGGGTTCCTGCAGAATTTCACCTCCACAAGCAAGGAAAGCAAGCTGAAAGCTCCAACATAAGATGGCAAAATGATCCCAGATCCTTTTTCCTCCCCAAACACCACCTTTTATAACTTTTTCCATCATAAAAGTGCCCATAAAACCCTAATTCGACCCCCTTGGAGATATGTCATGTTTTAATTGTCACTTAAAGTGACTTTATTTCTCCTAGGCCAAAAAAAGGTCCACTTAAGTGACCCCAACGAAGAAATAGAACATTACCCCACCTTTTTCACTTAAGTCATCATAAAGTACATGCATAACGCCAAAACATAACATATAAGTGAAATGTAGGTGAAAACCATACCCAACAACCATCTACGCCGCTAGCCCCTTGGGTATGACCAAGGCTAAGACGGAAAACTAGTCGCTAGACCGTGGAGGTAGGAATGGGGACATTACATCGAATTCATAAACATATAATCAAAAAAGGGGTAGGTAATAATGGGCACCATTGCATGCCGCAAACTTTCAACATATACACATTATTGAAAGCAAGAAGTATTTGATGCGTAAAGTATTTGATGTGTGACTCTCAAGAATCACGAGCTACTACAGATTAAATTTGCAGAAGGTAGGCGTAACTAGCATGAAGATTAGATAACCCCGTAAGCTCCAAGAGTATGCCGAAGTTATTCATGGACGTGAGTTTTCATTCGCAAAGTGCCTAAAGAAACTTCATCAACATATAATCAAAATGGGTGGGTAATAATGGGCACCCTCGCATGTTGCAAACTTTCAATGGATACACATTATGGAAAGCATGAAGTATTTGATGTGTGAATCTCAAGAATCATGAGCTACTATAGATTAAATTTTATTCTTTTCAAACTTAATAACAGCAATTTACACAATCACCGAACACAAGATA
This sequence comes from Taxus wallichiana var. yunnanensis, assembly GCA_018340775.1. Taxonomy (NCBI): domain Eukaryota; kingdom Viridiplantae; phylum Streptophyta; class Pinopsida; order Cupressales; family Taxaceae; genus Taxus; species Taxus wallichiana. The sequence continues at coordinate 926,761,211 of CM031239.1, read as the reverse complement.
TATGTGAAAACCTTTCGGGAGAAAGCCATAGAGAAAAGACTACTTGAATCTACTATCCAAATCCAAATCACAAATCAAATACAATAAGTTTGTAGGCACCAACCTACAGAGACACCAATCCCCTCAATTTATAGGCATCAACCTATTGGGGTCACCAATCCCCACAACTAAGCACCAACTTAGTGAGGGACACCAATCTCTTTTCTTAGGAAGAACCAACCTCTACATCAAATTATACAACGAATGACAAAACATAAACGTCTCCACAAAAATTTATTCTGCTCACACCTTCAGAAATCTGCGCTCTCATTGATCATCAAACGCTGAAATTTCTCTTTTAATTCATCTTACAAATCTTCCTTTGAATAAATCAACTTTCCTTCACATATTTTGCTTGAAATATTTTCTATCTCGATTCTACTCCTATGCTTCCAAACACTCTAAAATATTTGACTGTTGCTGGTCCACCCTTCCATAATCCATAAGGTGTCTTCTTGTTGTTTACTCTAATTTGCCCTCTATTCAAAATGTAAACTGTTGTGTTGGCCGCTTCTCTCCAAAACATATCAAACAACTTCGAATCATTTAGCATTGTTATTGCCATCTCCTACACCATTCTATTCTTTCTCTCCACAACACCAATTTGTTGAGGAGTTCTTGCAGCTGAGTAATGTCTTCTTATTCCCTAGTGCTCACAAAACTCTTCAAATTCATTTGAAGTGAATTCTCCTCGATCAAATCTTAAGGATTTGATTTTCAGACTAGTTTTATTTCCAACCAAGGCTTTGAATGCCTTAAACTTCTCAAATGCTTTTGATTTCTCTCATAAAAAAGTAACCATGTCATTCTAGAGTAATCATCAATAAACAACATGAAATAGCTCTCACCTTGCATGCTTTGAGTCCTTGTAGGACCACACAAATTAGTATGAACAAGTTCCAATAACCTTGTAGTTGAGTACTCCTTTGTCTTGAATGTAACTCTTGTTTGCTTCCCATGTTGACATTGCTTACAAAGTGTGTTTGTTGGTTTAGTGATCTTTGGCATGTCTCTAACAGCTTTGCTTGGAACTGATTTTTACTAAATTATCAAAATTAATATGGCCCATTCTTCTATGCCATAACCAGCTCTCATTTGCTTGCCCCATGTAGCATTTTCTCCTTTAATCTCACTAAGAATATAAAGATTATTGGTTATCCTACACACATCAACAACAACCTTTCTTGTTTTTGCCTTTCTAATCTCACATCCTTTAACATGAAATGTGACAAGTATACCCTTGATCACTCATTTGGCTCACACTCAAAAGATTATGCTTCAATCCTTCGACATACCAAATATTCAGTTTTTGATTTACCATTATTAAGGCTAATAATTCCTTTACCTGATATCCTTGTTGTAGCATTGTCTCCAAACTTCACAATACCTCCATTCACTTCTTTCAAGGTAAGAACCTTACTTTTGTCTCTAGTCATGTGGCTTGAGAATAATTCCTTTACTTGATATCCTTGTTGTAGCATTGTCTCCAAACTTCACAATACCTCCATTCACTTCTTTCAAGGTAAGAAATTTACTTTTGTCTCTAGTCATGTGGCTTGAGCAACCACTATCAATATACCATTGATTTCCTTCATTTTGTGAATGAAACGTTGTCTGAACCATGGATTTTTATTTTAAAAAATTTGCTCTTGCTTCTTCCAAACTTTTGCTAATTTATCCTTCTGATTGTCCATGGTTTCCTCATTCTTATTCTACCTGAGAGATTCCACAAAAACACTTCTACAAAAACATGCTATATGCCCATAGTTGTGGCATTTATAACATTCAACGTTAAAATCCATTAAAGGAGCAAATGAGTTGTAGTTTTTATTTGAGAACACATAAGAACTTGCATTTGCATTCTTCTTCCTACCAAAACTTCTTGCATGAGATCTACAATCTATTGCTCTATGCCCAAACTGATTACATGAAAAACAATAACCATAGAAAAAATTGAAACCCGGTCATATGATGCTTTGCCTTGCGAAAAATGATCTTTTGCGTTTATCTGAGTTGTCTTTGGGAGGAGTGTTGGTATTTTGAAGAACATTAAACTCCTTGTTGCTTTCAATACTGATTGGACTTTTAAAAGCATCTGCGTAGCTTCTTGGCTTTTTGTGTTTGATACTTTTAGTGGTTCTTTGAAATCATTTTTAGTAGTCTTCTGATTTTCTTCATAACCCAAACTAGTCTTGTTGAAAGGTAACCTCTAACAATTGAGCATATCATCCAGCATCTCAATGCTCTTCTCAAACTTCAAATTCACAGATGTTTTCTTTAATTTTTCCCTTAAGGAAACAATCTCAAATTCTAGCTTCTCACAAACTTCTTCTTTTGCTTTCAGCTGGATTTTTACATCCCCATCCATCTTTTTCATCTCTTCAAGTTAATTCTTCAAGCTAATGATGGTCTTTTCAAATTCTTCAAGATCTTGTGACATTTTAGATTTTGAGGCACCATACTCTTCTTCAATTTTGAAATTGTTATCTTTGTTTAAGATTTTTCTTTTAAGTATCTTGATCTCATCTATGGCACAAATGAGTTCTCCTTCAACTTCAGCATCTTTTGAAACTATCTCTCCTTTGCTCTCTTCTATTTCTATAGCCATGAACATGTCGGAGAAGCCAATGCTTCTCATCCCAGGATCACTCTAGCAAAATAAACATTACCACAACCATGAAAATGCATAGAAAATCAACTCAAAGACTTCATGATAGAATGATGAAAGTGGTGTACATATAGGAGGAAAGTGCAACTACCACCTAGATTAGTGGTGAATAACTCTCACTAATTGATACTGGAAGTAGAGATGACTCCACACAACTAGTAAGTTAACTCAACACAACTGGTAAACTCACTCAACCTAACTAGTACACATATGTAAGCTAACACAAAGTGTAGAGCTAACACAAGTGTAATAATTATCCTAATAAACAAATAAAAGGATAACTAATAACCTACACTAACACCCCCCCATAAGTGTATCTCAGGTCGGCGTAAAAGGTGGGTCCCAACAACAAGGCCTGACGAGGTACCCACTTACAATAACCGGGAAAAAGGGACACCGCATGGTACCCAAAACCAAGAATTCAAATAGAGAGAGAAAACACCTGCTGCAAGGCATCCCAAGAAGCTCGGCTCAAAAAACTCGTACAAATGTTGAAGAAGTTTGGTGTGCACTGTGATCTGAATCCATTGCTCGATCACAAAACTCAAAAACAACTGACACTGGGACTTCACCAAAATAGCTCCATATAAGGAGACTATCAATGGAGTGATGTCGAAAGTGCAAAAAAACACCAAACATAATTCGATCAATTTTTGTAAATAGGTGTGCCACGATCCAAGAACAATAACCAAGGCAACAAGGCAAGGACACAAGATCCAAAGAAATAGGAGTGTCATGATCCAAGAAAAGCCAAGGTAACAAGGCAACGACACAAAACCCGAAGAAACAGATCAACACTACACCATCCCATATTGCTAAATGGGTGGAGTGATGCTACAAATCTGTATGAGTTGTCAAAATAACTACTCGAACACTGACAAACTAACACTGGGCTTCACCAGAATAGCTCCCCACAAGAGAGATTGTCAACATGCTAAAAATGTCAAAAATACATATACAAAATCTCTCAACAAACAAAAGAGATATACTACACCTATTAAATAAAAATGCTCAAAACAAGGAGCATTACAATGCAGATGGTGTAGAAAGTGGAGCAAGAGGTCGAATGGTGGAGGAGCCACCCCTGTAGAGTCCTCTCAATGAATGCTTATGTCACCACCACGAGTGATCGAAATCCACCCCAAATCGACACGGATGGATGAAGAAAATGCCTCGCATATGATTCGGTGCGAATTGCACAACGGGGTCATGTAAAGGAACATTAGAATATGTGTCGTCGATCATGTCCGACAATTGGCAATCTCGGTTTTTCAAGCCTGAGTGAAGGTGTAGAACTCGTGTGTAGCTCATGATCCTTAGAAAGAGTTGAGCGAACAAAAATAGGAGCTCTATCAATGTGTGATCCCAATGAAGTACTTGCTCAAAAACCAATGCCATGGCGAGAATTCCACTTAACATGCGGAATAGGGGAAGCAATACCCTATGAATGTCTTGCCAATACCTCCACCAATGAAACCCATAGAATGGAGCATGCAAGAACCAAATGCAATAGTATGCTTCTCAAAAGAGCCATGCATGTGAGCGAAGTAGGATACAATGTGTTACTGCAATAGGCACGATGTGGAAGAACATGCAGTAATAAGCCTAATAGGCTTAGGAGCATCAGGAGCAGGAGCAGACTCAAAAATTGACAAATCAAGGTCAGTGGGTGTAAGAGCAATAGATGCAAGTGGATTAGGAACAAGGATATGACTGTCCACAATATGAGGTTGATGTTGTAGTCTAGCAAGTTTTTGCTATAAGGACTGTATGAAATCATCTTTGTCGTGAATGAGTGCTTGTAGAAGAGAATTTCACTTCTTGAGCGATCTAGTTTCTTCCACAAATTTTACTAGGTCCTCTTGAATGGAACAAACTTCAATGAACATCTCATTCTCGACTATAAAGTAAAGATGTCAGAGCACAAATCCATGATAAATGCAAAAACACACTCAAAAATATAGGACGTCGGCCTCTCCCGAAAATGCGTGCAACACACAATGGAGTCCTTTCTTATATCCTAGCTCCTACCAATATTATGCGAGCAAGAAAGATGAAAATGTTTTCTTGTGAGGGGGTTTGACCACCAGCAAACCGGGCCTCACCCTTCAGTCTTCGACACTCGATAACAAAAGAGCACCAGGAATATACTATGCAATGGGACCGAGACAAATGGGGGCCTAGGGGCAATAGTCCCAACGAGGTCAAGGGGCGCGCCTTTATGAGACAATGTCAAGGGCAGCGCCCAAGCCAAACACAAATTAGCCTTTTAAACGACTGTTGAAATGGCCCAAAAATATTTTTTCACCACAAATTGAACCCCCCAAACTGCTTATAATTACGCAATTTTATTACAATATTTGCTCCAAAAATAATGTGCCCCCTTGATAAAATTAGCTCCCTTTAAAATGATAATTTTCTCTCCCTTACAAAACATTACTCAAAAAACTTTACCTCCAAAACTATTGTTTATAGCCTAACTCGATCGGGCGAGTTATGGAGCGAGGTAGTGGTGAGATTAAGGGGAGTTGGTAGCGAGTTAGTGGTGAAGGAGAGCTCAATCGCACGACATGGGACAAGTGAGCTAGGTAAGGGCTCAGTTGGGTGAGCTTGTCCAAAAAGGACCGTGCAAGAGCCTTGAACCCGCGACCATTCAACCAATAACAAAGTGCTTTCACCAATATGCCAATGAAGTCACACATTGAATGAATCAAAGATTTTAAATTTTGTAGTTTCTCGTGAAGTGAGAAACTAAAAAATTAAAAAAGGGATTAGGGTTATAACCCTAATCCATCAAGTTGAATTCTCACGCCGAACAATGCATTTCTAAACCGAGTCAACTAAAATACACCGCCAAGTTGACTAAAATCATGGCCGAAAGTTAATTTTGTAGGCCAAGCTAGGTAAATTTGAGCCGAGTTCTAAGTTCAAGAAAGAATCGGTCCAACAAGAGCAAAGCCAAGCTAAAATAAAATAATCACCATGTCGATCGATTGCCAAATCGCAGCATTGAGAGATCCGATCTGAATGCAAGTCGAATATGGCCGAATGGAGAAAATAAAATCTCGAGCCTAGCCAAAGTAAGAAAGCAAAACAACCCTAATTTAGATCAAAATAACGCTACCCCCTCCATAGTAGATCTAGCGTCCCCAAGGAAGACTGGAGCTCTTGGTCAAAAGAATTCAAACCAGTAGGTGAAGAGACGATCCATGCAGATCTTTAGAACAAAGCTCAAGCAAAGGGACAATTAGATCCAAAACACACCAAAGCAATTCAAGCTCATCTCTTTATTCTCAACACAGGCCAAGATAACCGTGTTGGAGAATAATACGTTGTCGAAAGAGATCGATCTCAACTTGCTTTGATAACTTGCAGATCTGGAACAATAGAGAACCAAAAAATGACGAGTTGATCCCGTGTAAAATAAAGCTCACAGAACTCTGCAAGATAAGGGGGCCAACCTCTAGATCTAGATCTACTAATAATGAGGCGAACTAATCAATGAGCCAATCAAAATCACGCAAGGGGCGGAAGGATATATGGATGATCTCGAATCTATAAGCATGGGAGTATGTTGTGAATTGATTAGCATGTAAACACCCAATAATGTTAGTAGAAGAGCTAGAAAACATGAATCAAATACGGGATAGAGTCAAGAAAATCCAAGGCCGAGCAAAATCTAAAACACAACCAATGTTTAAATCCTCATATATATAGTACATCATGTCTCAAAATGATCACATACAGCCCTTACATAGAGGAGTCCGGCCAAATTTAAGGTTATAGGATGAGTGATGGCTACATGAAGTTCTTTATGATACCATGTCGAAGAAGCCAATGCTTCTCATCCCAAGATCACTCCAACAGAATAAATATTACCACAACCATGAAAGTGCACAAAAAATCAAATCAAAAACTTCATGATAGAATGATGAAAGTGGTGTACATTCATGATAGAATGATGAAAGTGGTGTACATATAAGAGGAAAGTGCAACTACCTCCTAGATTAGTGGTGAATAACTCTCACTAACTGATACTAGAAGTAGAGCTAACTCCACACAACTAATAAGTTAACTCAACACAACTGGTAAGCTAACTCAACACAACTGGTACACCTAAGCAAGCTAACACAACAAGTGTAGAGCTAACACAAGTGTAAAAATTGTCCTAATAAACAAGTAAAAGGGTAAATAATAACCTACACTAACAGAACATTGATTCTTCGATATCTCTAGCAGATTTGTTTTCATTACTTTCTTCAAATGAGCTTCTTTCCTCCTTGGTATTTTGGTTTTTCTTGTGCTTGTAAAAGTTCTTTTCCTCATATTTTCTTTTCCTATAGTTCTTAAATTGATGATCTTTGTTGCCTTTTTTTTAGTTGTGATCTTCTTCATTATCACTGTTTTCATTTTCTGCATATGGACATCTAGAAGCATAATGTCCTACTTTACCACAATTAAAACATTTGAAAGGTAACATACCTTTGTATTTTCCAAATCTTTTCCTTAGCTTCCTAACAAAATGAGCTTCTTCCTTGTCTAACTCATTACTTGGAGCAATCATATGGTTCGGGCTTCTTGCTCTTCATCTTCTTTGATGCTTTGAAGGTTGCCTCACGCTTCGATGATTTCTCTTTATTTGTTCTCATTTTATATGTTAGAATCCCATGCAATCCACCCATTATTAGAGTATTTAGAATCCGGATCTTTCATTTCTTCAATGGCTGAAACTTTGTCGTCAATCCTTGGAGGAAGAGAACTTAAAACCTTTTGCACAATCATTTCATCTTTAACTTCTTCTCCAAGCCCTCTGATGGTGTTGACAATTTCAGCTACACGAAGAAGGTAGGCAGCAACATTTTCCTCATCCCGCATTTTTAGACCCTAAAATTGATTTATATGTGTTAGAAGTTTTCTTTTTCACACTTTGTCATCTCCTTCATAGATGTTCTTGAGTTTGTCCCAGATTTCTTTTGCTGAAACACAATGCATTACTTTAACAAACTCTGATTCTGACAGACCACACAATATTGCATTCATAGCTTTTACATTGCTTTCACTTGCCTTCTTTCTAGCCTGATCTGTTGGAGGAGTTGCTGGAGCAGCATAGCCATTTACAACTGATTTCCAAATATCAAAACCAAGAGCCATTAGATAAGTGTGCATCTTTATGCTCCAAAAAACATAGTTGGTTCCATCAAACAATGGAGCTCTATTTGAGAAGAATCTTTCTTGACATGTCATGTGTGCTTCGAGACATACCTTCGAGTTGTTAAACTATCTTGAAAGAACCTACTCTAATACCAATCAAGAGCACACACGTGTACTAAGAGGGGGTGAATCGGTATAGACCAATTATTTTATTCTTTTCAAACTTAATAACATCAATTTACACAATCATAGAACACAAGATATATGTGGAAACCCTTTTGGGAGAAAACCACAGAGAAAAGACGCTTGGATCTACTGTCCAAATCCAGTCACAAATCAAATACAATAAATTTGTAGGCACCAACCTATAGGAGACACCAATCCCCTCAATTTATAGGCACCAACCTATTGGAGACACCAATCCCCACAACTAAGCACCAACTTAGTAAGAGACACCAATCTCTTTTCTTAGGAAGCACCAACCTCCAAATCAACTTATAGAACAAATGACAAAACATAAACGTCTCCACAAAAATTTGCTCTGCTCACACCTTCAGAAATCTGCCCTCTCACTGATCATCAAACTCTAAAATTTCTCTTTTAATTCATCTCACAAATCTGCCCTTGAATTAATCAACTTTCCTTCACATATTTTGCTTGAAAGATCTTCTATATAATTCCACTCCTTCAATGCCTTGGATAATCTTCAATTCATTCTTCTCATGCATAGAAATCTGCCCTTACAAATCTTCCATGAATTTACATGCAGAAATCTGCCCTTCTCCTTAATTCGCTCTCTTTTCAGCAATTTGTCATTATTATACTTGAGCTCACTCAATACTTTGCAATTAAATCCCTATCTCAGATATCGTGTTCATGTCTAAAAATTTGTGTAATACCTTCTAAGGGTTGGTCAAAATAGTTCTAGATATTTAGCTTGAGTCGGCCTTTCCAAACTGATATTTGAATTTTTGAGTTTTCCTTGACTTCCGCAAGCTTGCTCTGTTTTCACCTTGTTTCGAGGCTCCCCTTGTCCTCCGCAGACTTGCTTTGTCCTTTTCTTTGTTTTGCGTCTTCCCTTGACCTCTACGGACCTCCTTTGTCCCTTTCTTTATTTCGCGTCTTCCCTTGACCTCAACGGACTTGCTTTGTCATTTTCTTTATTTTGCGACTTCTCTTCACCTCTGTGGACTTGCTTTGTCCTTTCCTTTATTTTGCGACTTCCTCGACCTCCGTGGACTTGCTTCATCTTTTTCTTTATTTCGCAGCTTCCCTTGACCTCCGCGGTCTATTTTTGTCTTCTGCTTTGTTCCACGGCATTCTTGAACCTCTGCAGCCCTTCTTTAACCTCCACAATCTATTTATGACGAAGTCCTTTATTGTGCGGCATTTTTAAAGTTGTTACCACCCACGAACCACTATTGAAACACTTCCTTTGTTCTGCGGCATATTCACCTCAAAAATCCGCAGGACACTAAAAATTGTCCCCCTTTGTTGCGCAGCTTTGGAAACCCGCATAACACTGCAAATAGATTTCTTTTGTTGCGTGGCTCCACAATACACTACAAAAACCCATGAAAGACTACAAAATGCTTTTCTTTGTTGCCATGCAGAATTCAAACTGTATTAACTTCTTCTTGATTGATTCATTTCTTAGACATTAGTGACAATTATTTCCAACATATGAGACATGTAATCTAATTTCTTTGACATCTTTCTTTTACATCATCATTCCTTTGACATCAATGACAATATTTCCTACACATGGGGCAATCCAACCCTGGCCACCATGCCAACCCACTAATAAGTTTCAGATACAAACTCAAAGAATATCATACCAACTACATAATCCAATAAATGAGTCTTTGTACTCTCTTGGTTGTTAAAATAGAGTGGTCAAATGACCAAGCTAATATACACTTGCATATTAAAAATCAGTCTACTAGGTTTTTATGAAACTACATACCAGTTGTGATTCTTGGAACAAAAAGTCGGAGATATGCTGGGAAATGTTTCCCGTGTTTCTCAGGGTGGATGTGGATTAGACAGTACTCCAAATTGGGGGACTTTATTAGTGACGTGCATGACTCTATGGGGCCCACACTGATCCAACAATGAGGTGAAAAAAGGGTTTTCTAAATGTGATGTAAAGCCCCAAAAATTAAATTTCCAAATTTGAAAATTATAACACAAGACTTTTAAAAACATAAATCCCAAACAAAAATCTACATGTTAAAGCAACACTGAAGAGGCATCCTTGCCTTCTACATGTGCACTAGAATCTTCTTCGGCATCAGCATCAGCATCATCTAATCCATTAGCACCAATACACAACTATTGAGTCCATCAATCTGGATTGGATTTTGAAATGTATGATAGCTTTCTTGATCTTGATACCTACTGAAATAGTTCACTTAGATTAAGTTTTGAGAATGTAAAGCCTAACTGTAGGATATAGCCTACAGATCAAATTTTAATCCATAACTATTAAAATGCTGCTATAATTGGACATCTTATTTTGATCTTTATATGTATTTTGTACAGATGATGAATCTAGTTATTCAATGTAGTTATCTTCTTTTCCACATTGTGTTCCTTTTGTTGCATGTGTTTAATTTTCACATCTAAAATTTATGTCCTTTGTATGATATTTTCACCTTTTACTAAATTTTGGTATGTGCCATTTCCAAAACCAAAACCTTCTGAAATCTTTTGTTTGTTCTCCATTTCAGGCAACTTAGTGAGTAGATGAGGGATCGCCATTTTTTCATTGGACAAAATTGGTGCATTGCAACATTCATTAAGAAAATGAATAACCCTATGAATGCCAAGATAATGCACAATTTCAACAAAATTCTATTTCAACAATGCTGACTATTATGATACTGTGGTGTTGTCTCCAAAATAGCTTTTATTTTCATATTATATTCAGTTAGACCATGGTGTTCAAAGACTAAAGAACTATTTTACTATAATTATGCCACTTGAAGCCTAAGACCTATTTCTCTACGTCATATATTAAGTACCTGCAATGAAGCTTATTTATATCAATTACTTATGAATTTTGTATATAGCAGATTCAAAAAGAGGCTTTACTATCCAGGCTCAAGACAAAAAAGCTGGGGTGTTTTGATAGATTAGTATATACAGGGTCTACAAGAGATCCCTAAAACATTTTGCAAACCCCATCGCCATTTTTGTTTGCAGCCTTGATTTGAAAATTGAAAAATAAAAATTGCCACTACTAGTACAGTCTCATGAAAGCAACATATGTTAGAGATGATGATAAGTATTTCTAATCAGCAGTCTAAAACCTAACCCAAAACATCATACGAACCACACAAAATTCTCATATTTGATGGAGCAAAAGTCAGCACTACATACCATGCACAGGTTTCCACAAGAGACACCAATCTGGATTACCTGTATCCTGGATCCACTCATTGTAATTGCTTTTACCTGAAAGAAAGCAAGGCATCGGGGATTTAGATAATCAAATAAATTTATGATAGCACAATTACATTCATCCATATTGTGTTAAAAGAAGAGATACAGCTTGGAAATAAATTCTCAACCAAAGCTTTAGATAAGACTATAAAATGCCAGCAAAACATGTCAGTCTTTTTCAACTACAGCTTGAGTTATACCAGAAGACAATATATATAATGTCAATGGCAGTAATGTTTTTGGTCTTGAAATTATATTTTCATATTCTGAAAGTAAATGGTGAGCTCTGTTTCAAGAAGGTCCAGGTGTTGTTTGCAGATGTGTTCTGTTTCAATGCACATTTTTGGTCAATATTGTTAGGCGCACTGCAGAATGCAGTCTTGTACTTAGCCATTAGTGATGTTTCATACTTGAATACTGAGAGTTTTGTGCTACACCCATGATAAAATGACTTGCTGGATGATAGTTTGTATGTTGAAGATATCTTGAGGATATCTCCAGGAATTTGGACAGATTCAGTTTTGGAAATTTCCCACATCGTGCTGCGGTATTCCTGCCCATTGGAATGCAGCTCATGTAAATTTCTTGATCAATACTTGTGCTCTTTTGTAGAAGGATTAGACACCTGAAGTTTTTGATACTGGAATGTTCATTTGCTGTACTGCTTGCAAAAAACTTTCTAATATTCTGCTGATTAACAAACATGCAAGTCATGCAAAGAAAGTCGAAGAATGACAAAGACGCTTTCAAGATACCATTCTATTCAGTGGACAGACACAAGTGGGTCCAAATCAATGCCTTTTCTCGTGGCCAAAACTAATCATAGTTGAGCTCCGTATAATGCAAATAAAAGTTCAAGCAACTTTGAACCAAACCAGATCGAGACCTACCGATGCAGTCTTCAGTTGGATTTTATTCTAACATTAGCTCATCTACTTGCTCGACTCCAAAATGTGTTGAAACCCCTAAAGTGCACTGCACAATCCATTGTACCTAGCATTACTAACAAAACTGCTATGGCCTTGCTTCTTTGTGGGTTCTTGCTTGCTTGCTTCACTTGTTTCATGGCTGCGATCACCTTAGAAGAACTGCAGCCCAAGACCATAATCTGCCAACACCCCAAACTCCAAACATCCTTGCACCCACACCTTTGTCAGCCAGAACTCAACCAACCACATAATGCTTAAAATGTCACCGCCGGTTGTACAAGCCACAATTGTTCATTCAAACCTTAAGAACCCAAACACAACCTGCTGCAATCCCAGTCATGGTCAATGACTTAATAGAAGCTCACAAAGGAGTTAATACCCTAAAAAGTAAGGTTACGTGCCTTACAAGTTCAATGAAATTATGAAACCGTGTTCTTAATTAGTGGTACGATCATAGAATGGAAGTATGCAAGTGATTATAATCAAGGTGTACTTCATGCCAAAGAATTTAGAGAAAAAGATGGATTCTAATCATTCTATAGTAGATGTTTAGACACTTAAAATGAAATTGCATATTCTGCTTGTAGATCATAGACTAGAAAGATTTTGATTGCCAAGAATAATGCAACCATTTAATTTTTTTCACATTTTAATTCATCCTATAGAGCACCTTCCTAGAGGGAAGCAAATCAATATTGTTATGTCCTCATCAAATTGTGTGATCAAAGGGCTTTGCAGACAAATAGTTTTTGGCTTGAACTATTGGTTAAAAATCTAATTATGTAATTAGAAAAACTTGCTTGTAATACTGCCACATTATGAAGTAATTTATCATCCAATTAAATTAGAGGCCAAGGCTCGGTAAGGTTCAATAACAACTATTTCAAATCATACTATCAAGCGGATATAGTAAAGAAATGCCACTGATTTGCACTTCTAACTAGACCCTTCCCTGTCCCGAAGTACATGACGCAGTTAGGAAGGAGTTTGTGGATTTCATATCCTCCAAGGACAATCAATTACCGCTCTTCGTGACAAGTACAAGATGGAAGGTTATTCATGGTGGTACGTCCATGGGAAAGCATACACCCGCCTCCAGACACTTGAAATAAAAATGCTAGCACAAGTAGGATTTTAATTTTAATTTATTTTTTAACTCTCTTACCTACATTTTGTTTTAAGTTTTTATTTTAATAAATTTTAATTTAATATTTTGCATTGACTTTTAAAATTTCTTTTTCTTCAGCTGAGAGGAATTGGCATACATACTCCTTTATCCACTCAATTAACTGCAACAAGTTGGTAGCGAAAACGGCAAAGGATTGGTCTTCGTGCATTCCAACCTACGCTTTATAACATGCAAGCAGGATGGGTACAATCAAGGGGAGACTAAGTGTTGGGATGTAGAACCAGTGACTCCTAACTTGGAAGCATCCATTACCCACCTTTCACCGGTAGACCCTAAGCTAGAGGGTACTTCGCATGCTCTGCATGACAGACCTAGCGGAAGCAGCACTGCTACTACTTGTGGTTTTAATGAACCACGTTATGGTGTCGATACTTTCAATGAAGACATTGGAAAGCAATATGATTATGAATATGCTTGTTTATCTTGATTGTTGCGTATACATTGTAACATTTGTATAATGTACTTGTTCTAAGTTCAACCAATGAATATCAGGATATTTTGCATTGAATTATCTATATATTTTGTGGTTACTTAGCTTATTTTGTTTGCTCTATGCATATTATATGGCAAATTTTGTTTATTTGACTATATTTTTTAAATTTTATATTTTTTTGTACAGTCGTACCCAAAGTCGTATCCGCGCCCCAAAAAAATAGCCATATTTGCATACCAAACTCCAATACCTGTATCTGCACCCGTACCCATACTCGTTATCTAGGTCATAGTCAACAAGAACTATTTTCTGTAATTAATATAAATTAAGCATATAGCTTATCCTCTAGAAAAACTAGCACTAATTTTCATAATTAAAAAATCCATGTAGTTTAAAACAGTATCCATTCACATTCTCAATCTTAGGAATTGCCTCTTGAGCTAATAGTCTAGCCCATCCTAGTGCAATACGCATCTTTTACATGGCTTACCTAGATGACTTTTATGCATACTTCTTGTCATGAGTTGTACAAGACCTAATCTAGAATGGCCCTTAACAGAGGCTTTGGCTCTTAGATGTTGAATACTTGCATTAGCTAACAATCAAAATGCACTTCCCTTATAGAATTATTTGTAAACTCATATTTCTTGGGCATAATCTAAAAGCTAGAGGATACATGTACAATTGGTGTAGCTCGTTTTAACATCATAACATTATCTCGATCTTGTCATGGCCTAAATAATTTTTCCATTGTTTGGAACACACCCAGCCAATGATCCTCGAAGCATGGCCCAAAGAAGCCACCAACTATAAAGAATTTGAAACCCGCAGACAAGAACACCAACAAGTATCACTTGTGGAATTCCGTAAAAGGTTGTTTGAGCTTGCTTACATGTGTGGAGGCAGAATGAAAAGGTATGATCTCGTAGTACTCTTTTCACTAGCTGGACTAAATTAAAATAATCTATGTTATTGTAGAGAATTATTGGTCATAGGTTCTAGTATAATTTACAAGCATGACCATAGACATGAGAAAGTTTGGCAAACTCTTTTTCCAGAATTATAATGATATAATTACTCTCAGAGTGAATATATGGTCCTAGATCTCAAAGATCCAATTGAATAGAGGTTAGCCTTGGGATATATGGTCCTAGATCTCAAAGATCCAACTGAATAAAGGGTAGCCTTGGGATAGAGCCAAGCCATGAAATAACAAACATTGCCCCTTAAGGTGGAATAATTAGGAGCATACACATAAATGATAAAACGTGTACTGATGTTTCACTCTAGCATTTTAGATAATTGAGGCAGCTTATATATAGAACTTTCCGACCGTGCCAATTTTCTTAAAGCTCACCTTTATTCTTCATAATGATTTCCTTCCTCACAGTAGTATTCCAAGTTTCAAAAGCTTAAAATAGGATAATGATGTGATCAGCTTCGTGATTAGCATTAAGAGATTTTGGAGACAATGGGAAAGGTAAAAAAATGAAGTTCCCCTAGTTCAATGTTCTAACAAGGCCTTAGAAGGCTACTTGTGAAACTGTGGCCCTCATAAGGAAGTCGCCATCCTTGTGGAAGGAAATGAAATGATACAGCCCTGGTAGGCTGGCTCTCAACATTAGTATGGCTGAAGTAGCTCCCCTAGACTCTCAACATATCATGTTTTTAGGCTTATACATCAAAAGCCTGAGTGAAAAAATAGAATCATACAGTATACATGGGTGATAGGCATGAAAACATAATATCTCTTGGCCATGTCGATCCATGTTAAGATGGATCCGTGCTAATTTATAAATTTGCATCATCTCACTCGTATAAAACCCGAATGCAATATCAGCGTTGACTCAAACCTGAAATGATACAGCCCTGGTAGGCTGGATCTCAAGAATACTGCAGCTGAAGCAGCTCACCTAGACACTCAACATATTATGTTTTTAGGCTTATAAATCAAAAGCCTGAGTGAGAAAATAGAATCATGCATGGGTGATAGGTGTGAAAACATAATATCTTTTGGCCATATCGATCCAAGTTAAGACGGATCTGTGCTAATTTATTAATTTACATCATCTCACTCATTTATAATCTGAATACGATATCAGCACTGACTCAAACCCCACGGTGTGTTAGCCAACTTTTATCAATGTTACATGTTACCCCCACCCAAGCTGTAGGATTAAGTCAAAAGTGGGATTATTTAATGACAAATCATTCAAGTTAAATGGAAACAAAGAGGAGCCTAACTAGACAAGAGTAAAAGGGACCACTCAATAGGTACAGGAAGGAAGTGATTCATTCCACTTATCAACACACAGTTTATGAGGATTTGAATAGTCAAGATAAGCTGAACCTAATCAAACAAGAGTCCAAGAGACCGCTGAAAAGGCATGGGAAAGGAAGTGATTCCTTCCGCTCTTCAACCCAAAAGTCATGAGGGTCTAACGGGTTAAGGTAGAAAACAATAACAACCCAAGAAAGGTACATTTGAAGCGCATTTTATGGATTTGATGACGAGGGTGAAGGAAACTCTCCTAGAGATAGCATCTAGAGTGATTCCCAGATGCATCTAGACTTATTCCAAAAGTCACCCAAAAAAAAATCCCAAGGGTCGTAAAGAATAGGGGCCCCATAGATAGGGGCCTACTAGATATAGTGGGAGGGCCCCCTATCTAGATATGGGGCACCCCTATCTCCCCTCTATTCTATAGGGGAGCGATAGATCAAGGAGCCCCCTCCCTATAGATCTTATCTATCTGGGAGGGGGAGCCCTAGAGATCCCATATAGAGAAAGGGGGGGCGAGGGCCCCCATATAGAGATAGGGGGGGCATTTCTGCTCTCTCCCGCCCCTCTATCTATATCTGGAGGGAGAGGAGGAGTACTGGATGAAAATGGATGCATGCCGGAAGGAAGCACGACTGGGGTCTCCGCTCGGACACTACTTGGTATCCCCGCATTTCATCCTGAAATCTATGACTACCCTATCTCGAAAAAATTCATACTTTTAAAATAATGGGTCGCTTTGTGTTTTTATTGCCAGAAAGTTCTTGTATTGCTTCAAGATATTCTCAAAGAGCCATATTAGCCAATTTTGCCAAATACCCAAATGCCCAAAATTGTTATATTCTCATCAAGTCGGGATTTGTCTCATGGGAAATTTGTATTTAATTATTTTGAGCCCCGTTTGAGGCAATTTGCGCTCCGATTTAACCCTGTTGTGATCGAACATATCATTATTCCTATATACCATAAGGGTTTTAACTAGGAATAAGTTCTGGACTTTATTTGTGACTTTTGACAACTTTTTGTGTTTTTGTGTTTTCCCGTTTCGTTTTTTGTGAAATTTCTCTAGATCAATTCCTTTGCCGGTTTGGCCTGATTCTTGGCCTGGAGTAATTGGGGATCATATACGCACGTTATGCCAGAAGGAAGTCGCCATCGGAGGTCCGGTTCACTAGGAAAAGACGAAGTCGCGCACCAAAAAGCCTCTTCTGGGCTGACCGCATTTTTGGAAAACAAAGAATTAAAGTGGATAATGGGAAAATTAGAAGCAAGCAGGCAGGTGGGAATTTTGTACCTACCTTGCAGGGTACTTTTTCCCATGATAGAAAAGTCACTTAAGTTGCAGTGGGAAAATTAGAGGCAAGGGCAGGAATTTATTGTCTGCCTTGCAAGGTAAAAATTCTCATTGTGGAATAAAAGAAAAGTCACTTAAGTGAATCATGGGATTTTATTACCTGCCTTGCAGGGTGAATAATCCCATTATGAAAGTCAAATGACTTAAATAACAATGGAATTTTCGGGGCTACCTTGCAGGGTAAAAATTCCCATTGCCATGTGTTTTTAAAAATAGAATTCTCTTTAGCCAAAAAGTGCGACCCCTTTAGGGAGATAAAGGCAGCCTATTAATTAATTAATTTAATTAATTCCTCTTCTAAAAAAGGCGCCCAAGCATGGAAGAAAGTCAACAAAAGCAAAGGGGAATAAAGGAGGTGGAAATAGATTGTCTAAAATTAAATAAATTTATTTATTTAATGGCAGCCCCTTCATAAAAAAGTGCGCCCCTTTTGAGAAGGAAATAATACTTTTTAAAGTATTAAATAATTATATTAATTTCTATTTTCAGTGGCTAAGGTTAAAGCACACTGTGAAGCTTAAGTGGAGTGAAGAGTGGATGATTAAATTGATTAAATTTAATTTATTGGATGGTTGTCCTTAAACATGCAATTTTAGCACACTAGTTAAAGAGAAAAACATGATTTTTAATTAATTAATTGCCAGGAATAGGAAGGGCAATTATTAATTATAGAATTATGAGGGTTATATAAGCATGGGCTGCCATAAGGATGAATTAATTAATTCACAGGTGAAGAAGTGCAGCCTAGAGGAAAAGTGCGCCCCATATTGAAGAGGATTTTGCTCAAAAGAAGGTGAAATCAATGCTAAAAGCTTCCAATTTTGGCACACAAGTTGAAGGAAGTTGATTTGTGTCTAGATAATTGTTTGCATAAGTGATACAGGTGCTCAGGTGAAGTTGGAAAAATTCATGCTCACTTTGCATGCAAATAAAACATCAATTTTTGGGGCAGCAGGCTTGAATAGTGCAGATTTTTATGATTAAAATTCACTATTCATGTTCTGGTTGCCATCTTTGTCTGAATTACTTGCAGGAATTCATTACAGGTGCTTTACAAAAGAAAAGGAGCTTTAATCAATGTCCAATACATTGAATATATCCTCCGAATCTGAAGAATTATCTAGATCTACACCAGTTTTGAAGAATTCTGGCCGAGTAAGAAGAAAAAGAATCGTTCGCACAAAGCCATGGCAAGAGGGACGAAAAGAAAGCACAACGGAATCATGCATCACTTCCAAATTTGCGGACATAGGAGACACAGATCTAGGTCCGTAACCTCTTTTCGAATTGATTGATTGATCCAGAGCCGGAAAGACCTCCCTCATGCGTGCGATCAAAACGAAAGGAATCATTTGAGTTGCAGCATTTCCGGTCATATCCCAGCTGCGAGAATTCGTCATGGAGTGTGTTAGATCCAAATTCAGATTCCAATCCATAATTGCAAAGGCTTCATCCTCTTGTTTCAAATGCAGCCCGTGAAGAAGTCAGTGCGTGGAAAATTCCTTCTAGGATCTTGTGCATGTGCTCCCAATCTTCCAGTTGAAGCCTTCATTGAAGTTGCATTCACCCGGAGTGCTTTCCAGAATTTTTAATTGTTCATATGCAATTAAAAATAAAGAGTTATTTACGGCAAACATTGCACTGATGCATGTACTGGAGAAGAACTGCAAAAGCTTCAAGGATAAAAGAGAAGACAAGGCGAAGGCAAAATTCCAACCGCTTCCAGATCCAGCTTGTTGTTTCCAGATCCAGCCGTTTCCAATTCCAGCTTGTTTCCAGATCCAGCTACTCCCAGATCCAGTTTGGTGAGAATCAAAGGCAAAAGAATCAGCTACATGCAGACATGAAAAAGGACAAGACTGTAGCTTTCCTCTTCCTTCTTCTTTCCTCCGACAAAGTAATTGAGCGATCAATTAAATTATACAACTTAAGTGATTGGTTTAAAAGCCATTACTTGAAGAAGTCAACTACTTGGAGATAGTTGGAGACGCGCAAAATAGAAGGTTCTATTTTCAGTTGCAAATCATACATGTCATGCAAAGAGGAATTCCAGGAGGGAGATTGTCAGTTGTTTCTTTTCCGACTTCCACATGTGCCAGTTCAACTAAAAGTTTCCGACTTGTAATTGCCCTCTACATTCTATAAGTAGAGGAAGAACCTTCGGGTTAATGATCAGAATTTGTAAGCAGCATCCTTGTGTTCCAGACTTTGTGTTGAAACCCTTGAGAGCCACTTGAAGCAAAGGAATATACAGGAGCAGATTTCCGAAGAACTTTGTGTCACGGTGTATTGTGTTTCTTGCTTTTTATCTTAGATCTTTTAATAGACTTTGTGTTATTTCAAATCTAGATCTAGAGCTACCTTTACTTAGAATTTTGTGTTTATATCTACTAGTTTCTTCTATGTGCAAGCAATCAACTCTGTTATCTATTGATTGGGATCCACATCTTCCCCATTTCTTCTCTGTGTTTACATAATTCCCTTTCCCTTCTTCTATAAATATTTCCTTTCTTTAAACAATTGCTTACTTGCTGCAAAACTATTCAGTTATGGTTCATGAACTGAGTAGTTAAAATAAAACCCCATTTAGATATTAGCATACTTAAATTGACAAATCTGACACGGGAGCCTCACCGGTAAATGAGGGAGATTTATCTCATGACTGCCTAGGTTTTGTGCTATGCAAAAAATCTAGCCAACACTACTCCACTGGTCCGAGATCTCGCATAAGATGAGAGTTTCTGGTAGTACCGGTGAACCAGGTGAGGTGGGCGAGGGCCCCCAATCTCTCTATCTGCACTCACCCGCGCGGCTCTCTAGGCGGAGGGTGAGGGGTGAGCGTAGCGAACCACTCAATTGATGAATCAATTGAGGGGCCCCCCGATACGATAGGGGGGGCACTCGCCCGCCCCGGGCGAGGCTCTTTAGACCTCGCCCTCCAGAGAGAGAGCCGTAGATATAATAGAGAGGGGGGCGGGTGAGTGGTTCGCGCAGCCCCCTATCTCTATTTTGTAGCGAACCACTCGATTGCCATAGAAATAAGATAGTTCAGAGAGGGGGGTCAATCGAGGGCCCCTATCTAATCTATATCTGACTTCCGGGCTCGACCTGCACTTCTGCATCCGGCTCGACCGACTAGACTCATGGGAGACTCGACCGGAGAGGGAATCAATCTGGGACGGAGGACTCGTAGTATCTGGATCCGGCAAAGGCTAAAGAGAGGGCGGGTCATTTATGCGCCCCCGGCCGACCCCAACCTATTGATTGGAACAAAGATCGAGGGCTCCCGACGAAGGTGCGCATAACAATAATCTCTTGCACTCTAGCGGGTTGAAATCGGACATGAGACTTGCCTGGTCAGTATCAAAGATCATTCTTATTGCAGAAAATCAGGCCATCCCTCACTGGACGCTGAGTGATGATCATTTCCTACTTTGGGAAAATTGTTAATCCAGATCCAGTCTCTTAGTTTGCTCTATTTTTAGATGAAATCAACCTAAAAGATGGAAATCATAGGGGATTTCTATAGTCCTACCTCTCTTTGATTTAACTACTGCTTCGAACTTAGGCTGTTTATTTATTGGTCAGTTGCAAAATTACTGATCAAGAGGTCAAGCTTGCACAGCCTAAGCCACCTAGGCTAGTATTTTCCTAGAAAAATAGAAAACAGTTACAAGATATATTGTGTGATGCAAGTATAATGCCTTCTGCAGTCATACACAAGTGGGCTCTTGGGGGTAGCATCTGTAGCGTGCCATGTGCAAATACTTACCTCCTAAAGTTTAGCAGCTGCAAAATGCAAAAAAAATGGACTAGTTGCAAGTGATTGTTAGTTGACAGCAATAAATGTCAAAGGATGTCCGTCTTCAAGAACAGTCTTCTGGTGGTCCAAATCTATACCATACCCCTTATTGCTTACTAACATTATGAGGCTTATGTGCAGGTACTATGATACTCGCGAGTGGAATCTTGTATTTTGTCATTGGGTGGAGGTATCCAAGTGGGACAATCCCCAATACAAAGATGGTATCAAAATAGCCACTTGAAGATCGGTGAGTTCAAATGATTAGATTTTCTTGTATATTCATGGAAGATGTGCATTGATAGCTTTGACACGTTTTCTTTCAAGAATAAGCCACACATGATTCATATCACTCTAGTAATTACCTCGTAAGGAAGTACTTGAAAGTTATCAAAATTGGTGTCCACATGTACAATTGTGGCCGAATATACATTTACTAACTCATTTTTCTAAAATTGCACCAGCAGACTGAACATTTTGTATCCATAAGCAGTTGTGAATGTAGTCAAATCTTAAGTTATAATCCATGCACTTGGTATTCTATGTACTTAAGGATCTGCAAAGTAAATGGCATTCGTTCTCTTTAACGTCACCCTCCAAAAAGTGAGACTTCTTAAAATCTAAGTTAGTGAACAATTATGTAATTCACTTCTTCCAAAGTACAACCAAAAATGTGTTTTAACTTTTGCTCCTTTCTAATTCTCTTTGCATATTGTATGACCTCTTATTTCCCAGAATAATTAGGTCAGATTTTCCAATAAGGCATACAGTTTAAATAGTTTAAGGAAAACTGAAGTGAAAATAATTTACTGGAGGAAGTAGACATTATATAAGAGAATGTCTAAATATAGAAGCACAAGAATACTTTATGGTAAATACAGAAAAGTTTAGGAATTACTAAGGAGTAGTACCTTGTGCAATAACAAGGAACAAATTAGAAGCTGATTGTAGATTGTAGTCCAACTTCACTTTCGATTTCCTATTGAGCCAAAAAGCCCATTCCTAAACGATGAGAAAAAAATAGTTACCAAAGAGAGTTTTACAGGTAAATATTCACAAAACCCATTCCTAAACCATAAGGGAAAAAAATAGTAACCAAAGTGAATTTTACTATTTGGTAGTCTCAAAGCCCTGACAATGGGTTTGAATGGTGAATTGTGTTTTTACGATTGCTTTTTGATGAATATGAGTGCAACCTAACAACAACATGACCACAAAGAAATAAATGAACGTTAAATATTTGTGCCTTGTGGTAAAATCCTGGGATGGTAACATCATGGACAAGAGACCACTCATTGTCATCATCAAGTTTAGGTGGATTTCGGAACACATACAACTTGGGGCCTGGAGTTAGTTCATGATTTTGTACCTGTAACACCACAAGGAAAGAGGTCAATCACAATAACTTCAATTCAACAAAATAAGAAATGTCCCATGATACCACTCTCCTCCAAAATATCTCCATAAAAGGGAGGCTTTTAGAAATACTTACAGAGATATCCTGCACAAACAATCTATTGGCTTTTAGAAGCCTGGAATAGTTGAGCCCCATTTCCAAATGTTCGAACCATATAAGCCAAGCAACATCCACAATGATCCTAATGAACAAGCAAAAGCAATACAATAATAGTCAGGAATCAAGAAGCCATACAGACAGCATACAAACTTCTTTAACACTCTTGACTAGGTCTAAAGAACATGAAAAAATTGTGTAGTTTGCATGGAACAACCAACAGCAACATTTCTACCGAGACTTTGTTTATACTAAGTTTTAGGTATGCTGAGAAGTTTTCGTCATCTAGGTTGCAGCTTTGGAATCGGCTAATGTTTGGTGCAGGTCAAACTACTATTTGGCAACTATCATTGAGGGAAGGGGAGAAAATATATAGATATAATTATTTTCTAAAGAATTGATTGAATTTTATTTATTGTTGAGCAGTATAGATTAGAGGATTATGTACATCATAAGTTGATACATTTTGATTCTTCAGGGAGGCAGACAAGTTTCGTGTGATAGTTTAGTTTCATTAACATATTATAAATGTGGTCGTATCTGGCAAGGGAAGGGAATATTTTGCATTTCAGTGAATGAGGTTTTCTATGGGTATCACTTTGATGATTACCACTCATTAATATGGACAGTTCAGTTTTTAGTTCCATTTAATCCTAACTTTGACAAAAATAGATTGACTTTGTAGATCATTATCATGCTAGTTTGGGATTAAGATTTTATACTCTTCAGGCACTTTGTAGAGATGGAGGCAGAAGATATACAATAGACGCAATGAGGGTTTCAACCTTCCATATATGAAAACTACGCAGCTGGGTTTGCCCCTCCCCATGCCAGGGTTCCAGACTGGGTACAGTTCAGCCCTGAGTTTGTCCCGGATATACCCAAGCCATCTCAAGTCCTTGAAGGACCAGGGCATACCCAAGCCGGCTTGGGCAAAATCCACAGATCTAAAGCCCGATTACCTTTTTTTAAAAAAAGGTTTTTTTATAATTTTTCACTGCTTTGATTTTGACTAATAACTTAAAAACAAAAAAAAAATCTATACAGGTATTTATTGTTGTTTTGATCATTCTGGGTTGTTAAAAATTAAAAATCCAATTTACAACGCATGATGTGACCAAAACAGAGTGTTGTGGAAACTTTTCTGGATATGGCCCCATAGCAGTTATTAATTCCAACATTTCGAGTCCTCTACATTTGTTGGGGATAAGAAGCCTATGAATAGGGAAAAATTTTGTGAGCAGGATTTACCTGTTAATTTTTATGTTATTTCTCTACACAAAAATTACCCCTAGAAAAGGCAATAGGAAAACAACTCTGCTAATAGAGTTTTGTGTATTGTGGAAACTTTTCTGGATATGACCGCATAGCAGTTATTAATTCCATCATTTTGAGTTCTCTACATGAACCATTGTTGGGGATAAGAAGCCTATGCTTAGGGAAAAAATTGGTGAGCAGGGTTTACTTGTTAATTTTGATGTCATTTCTCTATGCACAAAAATACCTCTAGAGGAGGCAATAGGAAAACAACCCTGCTAGTAGAGTTTTGCATAAAATTGACATACTTTACCTTCCTAAGAGAATTTTTTGAACAAAATAAAGGTGTGGCAATAGGCTCCCCTCTCTCCTTGAGAATAGCAAATTTGTTCAGGGAGAAATTCGAGAAGCATGCTACAGAATCCTCCCTTCAAATACCCAGATGTTGGACTCAATTTGTGGACAATAGACATCTTAAATCCATATATACAATTTACGATGGAGGTAGAAAAGGACAGTAAGCTTCTTTTTCTAGATGACCCAAACATAATTGGAGTGTTTGCACGTCAAGTATATAGAAAGCAGATGCACTGATATGTGCATCAGAGCTGACTTGCACCACCGTCTGTCCTAGAAGATGAGACTTCACAACACTCTCTTCACAAAAGCACTGAAATCTCAAATAATGAGCATATTGAATCTGAGGAAAGACATCTCAACAAAGTAAAAGAAATGGCAAATTGATACAGCTGCTAAAAGAGCAATAAGAGGCCCTAGTCAAAGAAATGATAATTAAACTGATGGTGATGAAACAAAGGCATTTTTTCCATACATTAAGGCTACCTCTGACAAGATAACAAGAATATGTAGAAAAAGGCATAATAACTTGTTTTAAACCCGTTAACACCCTAAGAATCAAACTTAGGAATCCAAAGGACCCATCAGGCCAAAACAAATAAAAGGTGTTTACTCAATCCCATGCTCCTGCGATGTATATCCCACATTGGTGAAATTGGACACTTGCTTCACACTAGAATTAAATAGCACTGTAAAGATTAAGAGCATGTGAGGGTCAATAGGTCCGCCCTAGCAGAACATGAAGACCAAACAAAGTACTCCGTTTGCATAAACAATGCCAAAATCATAGCCACGGAAAGTCATTTCACCAATAGAAAGATTAAAGAACAGCAGAAACTGAGAAGAATCCAAACCATATGACTCGAGACAATGGTTGGAAGTTGAGTCACACTTGGAAACCCTTGTTATAATTAAATACCAGCATTCTAAAAGGAGGGGGAGATGCAGAGATAAGTGTAAGTGTTTCACGGAAACCCCCCGAAAAAACCAAGAGCAACACGGTAGTTGTGAGGTTCAAAATAAATAAAAACTGCAAACAATAGTAATACACAAAAATATTTATATTTTAATTACGATAAAAGCATGGATTGACATTAATATTATGAACTATATTATGCAACACAACATGCAATTCAGAGTTGCACGGTTCAAATTCAATTAGTTTAATCATCACATTTCTAAGCTCAGTTCTCGTCGATAAATCAGAATGAAATATAATGACATGTACTAAAATGGATTCAAACCCTCATCATCTGACCATCAACATGATATAAAGTTATAAATCATAAGCTTACAGACTCATAGACATGGACAAAAAAATCAAGACCAAACTAAAATCTAAAAAACATGCAGCAAGAAACTAGCAAATAGCAAAGCTTAGATAGACTGTGTTTGGTCTTCTACTTCAGTTCAACTAAACAGTGGCTCAGCATCACGAACATCACTGTCAGAATACCATAGATTCAGCTTCTCAAAGCCACCCCCTACCACTGTTGTAACTTGACATCATCCTCCTCATCTACCAGTGTGGCTTTCTCATCATCACTGGACATTGTGCCGTTGGTCCATGCAAATACTTAGGGTCCTCCAATTTGAAGACATAAGGCACTATGTAGTGCAACTAGCTTCTCTTCCTCCTCGAGGTAAGTATTTTCCTCCCGATAATGTAAATAAAGCTATACATGCACCAATTTCTCTCAACTACAAAAGAACTAGCAATCTTGGCTTAGCATGCTTGTGGTAAGTGAGCAGATCTTCCAAGAGAAAAGGTAAAATCTGATCAGAGTTTGGAAGATTAAAAGGAGTATGATCAGATTTTACCTTTTCTCTTGCGTTAGAAGTCTCTTCTTCGTGCTCTTCTCCATAATTTTCCTCATGGTGGCTCCCTCCTATGCCAAATTTTTCAGCTAAGCCTTGAACCACTGAGTCCATGGAGTCTTGCTTGACAGAAGCTGTCTTCTGCAAATCTGCAAGCTCTTCTTGCCTTCTAAACATCCTATCCATCATGGTCTCCAACATCTCGATTCTACGGACCAAGTTCTCTTCCTCCATTTGTCCCCAAATTCTCTGTTTCCACTTCTTTGTAGAAATTTCTAGATCGCAAGGTAAAGCCTCTTCGCCTTTAGATCTCGTCATTGTCATACAAATCCAAGAACAAATACCACAATCCTGGATACTTGTTAGCTCTGATACCAAAATGATCTGTAAACTCTTCAACTTTGGAATTATCCACAAAATCACAAATTAACGTTGTTGTTCTACTTTCTATTAGAAAATGACAGAGATAGCTAGTGAATGAATTTTTGCTTATGCTTAGAATCCACAATTGCAGGAAAGGAAAGAATATAAACTCATAAACACCAACAAGTTTTATCCTGAAACCTCCAGAGGAGGAAAAACCAGTCGGGAAGGGCAATTGCTCTTTCTTCCCACTTTTATTGGCCAATTCAAAACAATAAGTACAGAAATTACAATAAGTATGAAAGAGAAGTAGATAATATCTCACACTTCCTCCCAATTACTTGTTTGCTCTGTCTCAACACTCCTTTCTTCTACAAAACACAATTCCAGCACTAAGAACTTCTTGCTCACTTGCTTTCATGCTTCAATGATCCTATTCTCTTCTACAAACATATATTTATAGCCTTTCTCATGTCCTCCCGTGCACTGGAGAATGGGAAAGGTCATGGAGGAGAAGAGGCATGGACACCCTTTCAAATTCTAGGGTTGTTCGTTTCATATTTTTGTTTTCTGTCCGAAAGAGCCAGACCGCCACCGCCCAATGCAGACCGGCAATCCTATTACTAAAAAGACAGAACCTCCATGTATTATTTTTCCTTCTTCATGCTGACCGATCTGATGAAGTAGAATAATTTTGGATCCCTATGGATCAAAAGCCCATGTTGAAAAGTTGCATTTATTTATGTTCCACTAACAACAAGCAATAGGCTCTAAGAAATAATGAACATGCGGAAAAATGCAATGATAATGTTGTGAGAAGGTGACAAGCAATATCCATCCACCCATTTATAATTATGTT
The DNA here is from genome assembly GCA_018340775.1 of Taxus wallichiana var. yunnanensis. Taxonomy (NCBI): domain Eukaryota; kingdom Viridiplantae; phylum Streptophyta; class Pinopsida; order Cupressales; family Taxaceae; genus Taxus; species Taxus wallichiana. The sequence goes on along the minus strand of CM031239.1, from coordinate 926,733,751 downwards.
GCCAAGATATGGGTACTTGATACGCATTTGAAATGCAGATACGTCAATTTTCAAAATTCTTAGTTTGGGTACGTCCGTAAAACATCCCAAATCCGCCACCACTTTGGTTACACACATCCTAGCACCACCACATCAATTAAGTTAAGCCATTCATCCCATTTTAATCCCACAAAATCCCATGACTAATTAATTAAGTTAATAATCACTATTAATTAGCTAATCACATCTTTGCACATTTAATCAAATCTTACTCCAGCTATTCACATAATAATTTAATAATCCACCTCAAATTCTGCTATCTCATCCACCTAAAATCCCACTTATTTTCCAAGATTCCCTCTATCTCCACCAAATCCTCCGCTATCCCAAGTCTTCACCAACCTCCACTAGTGGCAATTAAATAATCCTCCATTATCTCAAAGTCTTCACTCATCTCCACCAAATCCTCCACTATTCCAAAATTCAACACCAACCTCCACTATCTCAAATTCAACACCCACCTTCACCAACAACAATAAAATAATCCTCCACTTATCTCAAAATTCAACACCAACCTCCACTATCATCCTCCACTTATCTCAAATTCAACACCTACTAACTATTGATGACAAATATTCCCTGCTATCTTCAAACAAATAATTAAATAATCCACCTCAAATCCCACTAATTCGCACCCAAAAAATCTATACATAGTTCCCTCAAACCTTCAATCCGGATGAAGCATCAAGTAAAATTACTCTACAAGATTATCATTCAAGGAGCCATTCATCAATATCATCAAGAAATCAAACATCCAAATCATCCTCATAGGTACATACTGCCAGAATTCTTGCACAAAGATCCTTTGAGCATCCACAATCCATGAGCAAATCCATGCATCAAGGAGAGGTTTATGGTCCCTGTGTGCTTCTTGCAAGTACAAAAGTGTCCTTGAGTTATCAAAATTTCAGCTCTGCCATTAATCTTGCAAGTTATTATCAGTTCTTCTCAAATTTTCTGTTCATCTGCAGAACATTGTCTTTGTCCTAAGAGCAGTGTATCTGTCTTTCAGAGCAGCGTATCTCATTACATTTGTGACATATTTGTTTCTGACAGTTTTTGCAGGTTACTGGCACATCTGACTTTTGTGTGACGTCTCTGATTTTACAGCAGCGTATCTGATTATATCAGTGGTGTATCTGCTTTCTAACAGTTATTTGCAGGCCCTAACATTTCCATTTTGTTGTAGTGAATTTGCCTGGGGTAGTAGTGTATTTGACAGTTGCAGTGACGTTTTTAATTTAGTGATTAATATTACACATTTTATCATTTTTAATCATTTGGATCACTAACTTGCACGTTTCGTTTGTTATTTTCACATCTTTCTACTGCGTTTGCAGCTTGGAATCGCACGTCAAAGCCTTAAAACAGTCAAACTACTAACACTGTGTTAGGGCTTTGTTTTAATCTGATTATTTAAAAAATTTAATCTTGTTTGTTTGCTTTCATTCTTACGTCAAAGAACTTGTACATCTAATCATTAAAGCATTTAATCTTGTTTATTTTCTTTCATTCTTTGGTCAAACAACTTGTATATCTAATCATTCCAGCATTTAATCTTGTTTATTTGCTTTCATCTGCTTGTGTATTATATATCCCCCCTCATCTTGAATGTGTATGCTCTTCCCTCACGCCAAAAGGTCACCTTGGGAATCAGAAACAGTTAAGACACTTTATTTTTATTTTTTAGGGTCTAGTGACTTGGATTTCATCACCAAGCACTTAGCCAAATCCTGTATTCCGACAGACTCTAAAAATTCCTTGGAGGGGCTTAAAATTTGTCATCACCAACCAATTTAACATAGAAAGTAGATTCTACATCACATCTTTTAAAACCATACTCTCTAAGATATTTATCAATTTTGAAATACAAGGCTCAAGGAGCCTGCTTAAGTCCATACAAGGACTTCACTAACCTGTAAACCAAATGCTCTTTCCCAAGAATCTGAAATCCCTGTGGTTGTACCATGTACACCATTGGCTAGATTTTCTGCACAGCTAAAAACCTAGGCAGTCATGAGATAAATCTCCCTCATTTACCGGTGAGGCTCCCGTGTAAGATGTTTATCAATCTGGTAAGTATGAATCCTAATAACTATTTGCATGGGGTTTTACTTTAATTACAAAGCTCATGAACCATAGCTTAGCAATTTTGCAACAAGTAATTATGAAGTATTTGCAAAAGGGGGAAATAATGAAATTTGGGAAAGAAGAAAGGAAGATATGTAATTCAACCAATAGTTTATAGAGTTGGTTTCATACACATGGATTAAATAAACAAGTAGATCTCACAATATTCAGAAGTAAAGGAAAAGAAAAGCTTCTAATATAAACCTCAAATAACACAGTTTATCTAAAGATCCACACGTAAGTAAGAAACAAAGCACCGTGGACACAAAGTGTCTTTATTCAATTCCCCAACTTTCACAGAAATGACATCAAGGGTTACAAGCACAAAGTATGGAACTCAAGAATGCTGATTAACAAATTGTGATCATCTAACCCGTAGGCTCTTCCTCTATTTATAGTGTATAGAGGGTAACTACAAATAGGAAAACAATAACTGAACTCACACATGCGGAAACTAAAAAGGAAACAACTGGCAATCTTTCCCTGGAATTCCTCTCTACGTGACATACATCTGAAGACTAAATCAAAGTTGTGCATGTTTGCCACCTATTCTTAATTAAAGGACCTTTTCAAATAACTTAAAGTAATGGCTTTCAACCAATTACTTTAGTTTTACAATTTTGTCCGAGAAAATAAGAAAGAAAAGAAAGAGAAGAAGAAAGAAGTAATTTCGTCTGCAACATTTCATGACTGCCCTTTGTTTTGATACCAAATGTATTTGTCCAAAGACGAGTTGAGTATCTTTCCATCTGTCTTCCTGTTGCATCCCTAATTGTTCTGGATAAAGGATGGTAGAACTTTGCACACTCTAGAACAAATTCCGGCAACTGGGCTGCAGCCGGAAATGTTGTTGCTTGGATAATTCCACTATTTCTCATAGCCCGCATGAGAGGTGTCATGTTGGTTGCCCTGGATCTGTCAATCAAATCACTGATAGATTTGTGGCCCATGTCTGTATCACTAATCTTTGTAAGCCTGGATGCTTATGCATGGCTCTGCTGGATCGACTTTATCATCACCCTTCAACATATTTGAACTTGTTTTTGCCTTCTTTGCTCCACCGGTACCTGAATCTTTAGCAATTGTGAGAGCTGGACCTATTTGTGCAGAGGTTGCCATGATTGCCCTTGTATTTGACATAAACACTAGCTTAATTCACATAAATATGAGCATCGGTGAATTATTCCTACAAATAATTTAGACAGACATGAAGTTCATGGCATGAATGTCCAATTTCTTCACCAAAATCTGATTATAAAGCCTGCTGCCCTCAATTTTCAGACTTTGCTTGCATGCCAAACAAGCTAAAATATTATTTTAATCACTTGTGCACTCACATCAACATGCAAATAGCCAGAATAAAAAAAAGAAAGCCTTTCCAACCCTAGGTGCGGCAATTAAAAATATTTTTTAATGCTAACTTCTCCCTTTGGCGCCAAACTTCTCCAGGGCAGCATGCTCCACACAAAAGAATTAATTTCCTTTCACTTATGACATCCACTTCTTATATAGGCAACTGCATGCTAATTTTACCAATTGCTTCTTATTTTTAGCAATTTTTAATAAGTTGTGTTTTTCTCCTTCTTTGGGCGCCCAAGTTTGCCTAATTTTAGCTTGCTTTTAGCATGCTTTTCTTTGCAATTCTTTCTGCTATTTTTAGCAAACTCTTTTGTCTTATTTTTATCCTGCCCTTTTGCTTTGACTTTGCTCTTAATTTAGGCGCCAACCTTTGCTAAAAATAATTAAAAGAAATCAGCTTTTAAGCATTAAGTTGTGCCAGAATGGGTCGCACTTTTTGGCTAATGCTTGCGTGAAATACATGAAGGCAAGGCAGCGTTAAATTACAACCTGCTGGGCAGCTCCTTGTTTTACGTTTTTCACTTAAGTGAAAACATTAAACTTAAATCTGTTGGGCAGCTCCATTTTACGTTTTTCACTTAAGTGAACTAACTCATATTGTGTGAAAAACATAAAGGGCAGCGTTAAACTTCAACCTGTCGGGAAGCTCCTTTTTCGTTTTCACTTAAATGAAAACGTTAAACTCCGTCCTGTTGGGCAGCTCCAATTTTACGTTTTTCACTTAAGTGAACTAACTCATATTGCGTGAAAAACATGAAGGAAGGGCAGCGTTAAACTTCAACCTGTCGGGAAGCTCCTTTTTTACGTTTTTCACTTAAATGAAAACGTTAAACTCCATCCTGTTGGGCAGCTCCAATTTTACGTTTTTCACTTTAAGTGAACTAACTCATATTGCATGAAAAACATGAAGGGCAGCGTTAAACTTCAACCTATCGAGAAGCTCTTTTTTTACGTTTTTCACTTAAACAAAAACATTAAACTCCGTCTAGCTGGGCGGCTCTAATTTTACGTTTTTCACTAAAGTGAATTGACTTATTTTTGCATGGAAATTCAAGTGGAAGGGCAGCTCTGAAAAATGCAACTGGCATGAAAAGATCATTCTTCCCAAAAATGCGACTTGCTTCCTTCCTTCTTTGTCAAAAACTAGCACTCCATGATTGACTTTTACCTTTGTCTGAGGCCATGGATGACTTCCAAAAACTCCAGGCAATTGAACTAGTTATGCAGAACGGACGAATAGATCAAGGGGAATTACCAGATAAAACACGGAGAAAAACCAAAACACAGACAAAAAGAAATAAATAAAAACGAAAAACCTGCCAGAAGTCACAGACAATTGCTCGAAAATAACTTGCCAATCTGTAAAAACTCATCCCTGCGCGAATGCTCCATTCAAAGATGAAAGTAATACTTGGCGTGGAAATTCACGATGGGGTTTAACTTCAGCACAAACTATTTCAAAAGAAATTTATTTATTTAATAAATAAATAAATAAAATGTTTTCAGACAAAACCTGGTGCGAAGGGATAGAGTGAGTTTTAGCATGTGGGTATTTGTCGAATTTGGCTTATATGATTCTTTGGGGAAACCTTAGAGCAATAAAGACAACTCTACAAGCAACAAAAACACAAAACGACCTGTTACTTTGAAAAGAACGAAAATTTTTCAAAGGGGTGGTCCCAGATTTCAAGGTGAAATCTCGAGGACACCATACACCTCTTCCTCTAAGTCCCCATTCAAAATAGCACTTTTCACATCCATTTGAAATACCTACCAACCAAACTGAGTAGCAATATATATAACCATTCTACCATTTTAGTTGTAGGAGCAAATGTTTCTTAATAATCTACCCCCTCTTCTTGTGCATAACCCTTTGCAACAGACAAGCTTTATACTTATCTAAGGAACCATCTAACTTACATTTCACTTTGTAAATCCATTTACAACCAATGGATTTCTTACCTAGGGGTAACTCTAACAACACCCAAGTTCCATTTTTCATTAGAGCATCATACTCCACCTTCATGGCAGATTCCCATTCAGGATTTCCTTTAGCATTTGCATAAGTAGTTGGCTCAAAAATTTGTGAAACAATTGAATCGAGAGAAAAGTTTACCTACTCAAGATTTTATACTACTTGTTTCCCATATGTCATCCAAAATGGGAGCCAAAAGAGCATTTGTATGCAAGATACAACCTAGCACCCAGGTCTCACTACTAAAGCACATCCTCATTCGTATTTATCGAGATGTATCTAGCGAGGAAGAATATTTTGGTCCATCGCCAATGCACATTAAAGTATGGAATCCAATCCATGGACAATATTTTCATCTCGTGATATAGCGTCTTTGGACGTATGTGACATTTTCTCAATATGTCATATGTTTATAATTGAGACAACACCTACAATGCTAAGCCATAGCATTGGTCCATTAGATTCGGCATCTACATCTACAACATTTCGTAATCCCTTTAGAAGACCAAAGTCGCTTTGGTATAAACCAAGCAATGCAAAGAAGATCATGTCTCACACATTGAAATTTGTGTTTGCTCATGGTTTGTCCAAAGACAACACCTTTAGAGCTAAGCCATAACATCGGTCCGTTAAAGTCAATATTTACATCTATAACATTTTAGAATCCCTTCAAGATAAAAAGTGACCTTGGCATAAACCAAGCAATGCAACATGATCATGCCATACACATAGAAGCTTGTGTTGCTCGTGGTTTGTCCAAAGACACTGGGGCAAGCATGCATTGACCACACATTAAGTTTCACATACAATGTAGTAGCAACAACTCAACAATTTAATCCAACAATATGGAGATGTCTTTCACGAAACCAAAGGTGTCCCAACACACTATATCAAATCAACCTAATTCCAAAATCGCATTGTATATCCAATTGGGATAACGGCAAGATTCGGCACTAGGTTCAAGTGTCCACGCCAAGCTCCTCTCCTTGTGGCAACACAATAGTCGTAGCACCAAAGTGTTGGGGTTAGCACAAGGTTGTTCAGATAATATATCATATATAAACATACATGCAATGAAAGCGGATATTCTACCAGAAGAATTATACAAAACAAGAGATATAAATCAACATCGTTTTAACGTGGTTCACCCAAAGGTGGGCTACATCCACCAAGAAACAAGTCAATCTATTATCCAAAGCTTTGACAAGATATACAATTGAAGATTTACAATCTTCCACACCTCTCAGATGTACAATATTTTCTTTCACTCAAGTTTTTGTTTCTTCTCCAAGAATTCTCTCTCACAATTATTCTCACATAATCAACTCATCCAATTCTCTACTTCTAAACCCTATCTTTCATGCTTATATAGGCATATACAAACTTAGGGCACTTAGCCATGCAATTCTGAATCAATAGATCTATTTTTATGCTTAAAATAGATCTAATTCTCGTGAGTTAATTAAAACACTCACACACAGTGTAACCGACGCTTGCTTAGCCCTAACCGATGTCGGTTCCTTCTTCTGACCGATATCGGTCATAGGTGGTCGATATCGGTCCCTCCTAAACCGATGTCGGTTACTATATTTCCTGTAAGTTTGATTTTGCATGTTAATCTGAAGTAATTGAGCTCCACAACTCAACAATGTCCCACTTGGAGATAAATTAATGCACTATACCTGTACAACGTCATTTTTGGATCATTTTCTTTGCTTTGTTTCTTCCTCTTCAAGTCTCAAACTCGAAGACAAACATAAGTGGAGTGTAGCTCCAACTTTTCTTTTGCTAATGGCTTCGTTGGCATATCCGCAGGGTTTTCACTTGTATGAATCTTCTCCAGTTTCAGTTGTCCATCCTCCAATACCTATCGTATGAAGTGATACCTCAACTGAATGTGTTTTGTTGTAAAATGAAATGTTGAGTTCTTTGCCAAATGAATTGCGATCGATTGTCACACCGAACAATTTGCAATCATCTTGGTACTTTCCCAACTCTTCCATGAACCTACTCATCCATATCATTTTCTTATTAGCCTTTGTAGCTGCAATATACTTTGCCTCTGTAGTAGACAAAGCCACAACCTTTTGCGATCTCGAAATCCAAATAACCTAATCGTTCCACCTACTGTGAAAATATATTCAATAGTGCTCCTTCTACCATCCAGGATCCCTAGCCATATCCAAATCAACATAGCCACATAAAGAAATATCCAAACATCCATAGCATAACAAAGATGCTAGATGTCCCTCTCAAATACCCGAGTATCCATTGGATCGCTTTTCAATGCTCTTTACCTAGATTAGACATAAATCTACTCACAACTCCCACTTTGCTATGCAATGTTTGGTCTTGTCAGACAAACCATACATACATGAGACTCCCAACCGCTGAAGCATATGGTACTCGTGTCATGTATTTGACCTCCTTAGGTCATGAAGGACACCGATCTTTGCTCAATTTGAAGTGACATGCCATAGGTGTACTTACACGTTTTGAATCTTGCATGTCAAACCTTTCCAACACCTTATTAATATAAGCCCCTCAAACAAATACAATTTTTTATTCTTCCTGTCTCTGTATTTTGCATGCCAAGGATTCTTTTACAGCTCCCAAATCCTTCATAGCAAATGTGTGAGCTAGCTTTCCCTTAAGCTCGCCAATGTCCTACATACTAAATCCTGCAATAAGCATATCATCCACATACAAGAACAAAACAATATAGCTCCCACTTTCAAGCTTCTTGAAATAAACACAATGGTCGATTCACATCTCAAATAACCATACTCATGCATGAAACTATCAAGCCTCATGTACCATTGCCTTGAGAGCTTGCTTGAGCCCATATAGACTCTTTTTCAACCTACACATTAATTTTTCCTTACCCTTGACTTCATACCCAAGTGGTTCACTGCATATAAATCTCTTCATCCAAATAATTATGAAGGAAAGTCGTTTTCACATCTAGTTGCTCTAAATGCAAATCATCTACTGCAACTAAACTCAATACAGTATGAATAGAAGTCATCTTTACAACTGGAGAAAATATTTCACCAAAATGAATGCCTACTTTTTGTGTAAATTCCTTTACTACAAGCCTTGTCTTGTACCTTTTATGTCCACCCTCTTCTTCCTTGATCCTGTAAACCCACTTGTTCTCGCAATGTCCTTTTACCCGCTAACAACTTATCCAAATCCCAAGTCCGGTTATGTTCCAAGGAGTCCATCTCATCCATGTCATGCTCCCATTGGACATGAGTTTTATCTGCATTGCTTCTTCAAAACTTTCTAATTCACCATTATCACCAATAATAAATAAGATAGAGGTGTAAATCTTTTGGATGTTTACTTACTCTTTATGACTATCTCACAAACGTTTGGGGTACCGTAGGCACATTCTAGACCTCCTGACATTTGTATCCAAATTTGACATGACCAACACCGGTCACCTATAACCGACGCTCGGTTACGCTAACCGATGTCGATTTGACTATTCTCAGTAATTGATATTGGTTCTGCTGACCGATGTCGGTCATGGGTCAACCGACACCGGTTATCCTCCATGACAAGCTACCCGAGTGGTCCACACACATCCGAGCGCACAAGCTCGAATTTTTGCTCCTTAGTTGCCCCAACTTTGAGAAATCTCACTCTCTTTTCTTATCTAAAGATACAATGCTCGAGAGAAATTAAGATCTAAATCTTTCAAATCGATAACTTACCTTTAGCTTTTAAGATCTACATTCTTTTTGACTCATATGGCCCAACCGATTATGCCACATGCATGCATCCGAATCAAGTAAATAATGCGAAAAGGAATTAGTAACACGGTAGATAAATATAACGTTCTTACCTTCTTACCTCTTGCACACAACAAAAACACCCTTGGTGACTTTCCAGAGTCTCTTGTGAATGTAACCATGCAACCAAACTTCACCTAGTTGCCTGCTTCGAAATAAGATTCCTCTTGAGGCTTAGCACATACCTCACATCTTTCAATACCCATGTATTTCCATTCTGCAATTTTAGATAAATTTCCCTTTACCAATAATATTGCAAGGTTCATCATCACCCAAATAAACATACCTAAAATTGCCCTAGACATAATTTCAAATATCCTTTATTAGGAGTCGTGCATAGAAAGAAGCTCAAGAATCTAAAACCCATGATTCTATTCTATTATCCAAAGAAAGAATAAGAGCATATTGCATTACCTCTGCTGCAATATTTGTCTCTTTATTTGACTCTTTACCTTTGTCTGGATGTTGGTTCTCTTTATCCTTTGACCAACAATCTTTCTTTGCATGTCCTTTCTTTCCACATTTCCAACAGGTAATTCCCTTACCTCTAGATTTAGATCTGTCATCCCTTGACTTTGATTTTTCATTATTCTTACTCTTGGATCTCTCTTTTCGCCTCTGCCTACTTTCTACATTCAAAGTCTTCCCGATGATTCTTCTATACTTTCTGCGAATTTTTTTCATTCAAGATTATACTAACCACATCATCAAACTTTAAAATATTATTAGCAGATGTTGTATTACTAGCAGCGATTACCAAGTTATCCCAACTATCAGGCAAAGAACATAAGAATAAAAGTGTTTTTACTTCATCATCAAACGAATATCAACCGATTTTAACTGATTTACAATAGATCGGAAATCATTCAAATGACTAGATGCAGATCCACCTTCATGCATCTTAGAACTAAATAGTTTCTTCATCAAATAAACTTTATTTGAAGCACTAGGTTTTTCATATAAATTAACAAGAGATTTCATTAACTCTACCATAGAAGTCACTTCTATAATATTGGAAGCCACGGATGTTTGTCAGGCTCAATCTTATAGATCCCAAAGTCTTTCTATCAAGAATCTTCCATTCTTCATCAATCATCTTTGTAGGTCTAGACTTTTCATCCAACGGTAAGTATAAATCTCTTTGATATATATAATCCTCAATCTACATCATCCATAATAATTTCGGTCACAAACTTTTCTATCTTGTATTTGTTTTCTTCTACCATTGTTGTAACTCCCACTCAATCAAAAACCCTCTCATTAGTAAATTTGTCAACACACAAAACCCTCAAACAAAGCTCTGATACCAGTTGTTGGGGTTAGCACAAGGTTGTATAGATAATATATCATATCTAAACATACATGCAATGAAAGTGGATATTCTACCAAAAGAATTATACAAAACAAGAGATATAAATCAACACTAGATTTAACGTGGTTCACCCAATGTGGGCTACATCCACCAAGAAACAAGTCAATCTATTATCCAAAGCTTTGACAAGATATACAATTGAAGATCTACAATCTTCCACACCTCTCAGATGTACAATACTTTCTTTCACTCAAGATTTTGCTTCTTCTCCAAGAATTCTCTCTCTCACAATTATTCTCACAATAATCAACTCATTCAATTCTCTACTTCTAAACCCTAGCTTTCATGCTTATATAGGCATATACAAACTTAGGGCACTTAGCCATGCAATTACAATCAATACATCTGTTTTTATACTAAAATTAGATCTAATTCCCATGAGTTAATTAAAACACTCACACACAGGTAACCGACGCTGGTTAGCCCTAACCGATGTCGGTTCCTCCTTGCCTGACCGATGTCGGTCATAGGTGACCGATGTCGGTCCCTCCTTAACCGATGTCGGTTATTATATTTCTTACAAGTTTTATATTGCATGCTAATCTGAAGTAATTGAGCTCCACAACTCAATCTAAAGGCTCGATCGATTCTAAAGGCACATTCCATTTCAAATGTCTCGAGTTCCACCTAACCACACCCATCAACATCGTGCATCTCACATTCCAACAAGCACTTGTTATCCAAAATTCACCCCCAAGGTAATTTTGATAACTTGCACAATTTCTTCAGTTTGAGCAAGCAAAAATGGTTCGAGGCCCAAAATCAGGTTTTGAGGGATCCCTTAGCTTTTCTCTAACTTCCTATCCAAAGAAAAATCCAAGGAGAGCGAAAATTTGCAAAAATTTGAAAAAATGAAATCAAGGGCCTATTTTAGTGCAAATCGGGTCTGGGGGTTGCGAATGGAACCAATGCGGATCGTATCAGGGTTCGTCGTACCAAGTTTGGGCCCAAAATGCTAAAAAGGCAGTGGAATGCGGCAAAAGCGGATAAAAATGTCCCGCGGTCTGCGGGACAGCCGGGACAAAATTACCCGAAATACCCAAAAATCCGATTTGGCCGCAGCCAATTCAATGCGGTTAAGGCGGAAAAATATGTCTGGGACAGTCGGGCCCAAAAAAAAGCGAAATGGCCGCAAGCCGATTCAATGCGGTTAAGGCGGAAAAATATGTTGTGTGGTCCGCGAGACAACTGGGACAAAAGTACACGCAGACCCGGCCGAAATCGTCGCGCTCAAAGCGTTGCGGATATGGCAAGAGTCAACGGCCCATCTCGGCCCCAACGACGGACGCGCGGGACAGAAAAAGCCGAGAATCGGGCGACACGGAGAAAAGAGGCCCGTACGGTCCAAGTGTCATAGGGACATGAGTTCCCTGAAAACCCGCAATCCAAAGGGAAAGTCAACGCCCGACCCCCGAACTTCAAACGGTCATAACTTTTGACTCAGAACTCTAATTTTCACAAAATTTGACTTTTCAAAAGGGCACAACGTCCTCTACACCACAAAAACTGGATTTCTTATTTTTAATGAGGGTAGATGGGTGAAAAGAAATAAACATATCTAGCTCCAAAAAGTTAAATGTTCTCAGTCCCATCAAATGCAAGAAATCCTTGCAAACCCAAAATAGCTGCTCACACTCAAAAGACCATAACTTTTGCAATTCTCAACGGATTTTTGCAAAATTGGTCTCGTTGGAATCGTGATTCCAAGCCCGACGCCAAAAGCAATCAAGAAATGCAGAAATTGATGAAGTTTTGATGCTGATTTTTCTGAAAACGTGGCCAGGTTCAGAATAGTGATTTTATTGGTGGTTGTGAGAACATTTAATGAAGCATGGGCATACATTTTTCACTACTGCAAGTTATGGGACAGTATGGGGAGCCTTTTGCAAGAAACATACCATCATTTCACTTCATTGATTACCTCTTGCAAGTTGTGGGAAGTAAAATTTCGGGATTTTCATTTCTCCCTCTCTCTCTCCTCTCAGAATTCTATAAATTAGAGTGTTGGGCTCATTGTAAATGATAGTTTTTAGTAGCAAAACTCTGTCAAATTGGTTTTGTGAAGCCAATGTGTTGCAGGCCTTTGTAGTGGACTCCTTGCATGGTGATCCAAGCCCTTATTTTGTAATGATTGAACTGTGCATATCATGAAGCAATAGATGCAAGTTTGTGGATGTATCTTCCCCTGTTGTGTTTGTTTGCATTCTTCTTGTCCTTTCAACCTCATTGCAAATATATTGTGTTTATTTTATGCTCTTGCAAGGATTCATTACCATTGTGTGTATGAAATATTGTTGTGAATACAATTCTTTAGACTGTGGAGAACTATTATCACCCTCTCTAGTATGTACTTTGCTTCCATCTTTCACACATTGGAAAGCTATTCTCATTCCCTCCTTTTCTGGTGTATCACCGTTGTTAGTGTAGGCTTTACTTTCATGCACACTCTCTCCCTGGTCCCTTGGAAAGTTAGATTAGGATAAAATAGTTTTGCCTGCATTAAAGAAGATTGAGACAGGTAGGTTAGGAGCAAAAACCAACTTTCTCTGGAGGTCTATTTCAATTAGCAAGTCCCACAACTTGGAGATAGAACTCATGTTATCCGGTCACGCCGTGAGCTCAAGCACACACACTTGTGCAAACCGGAGGGTGTTGTGATTCGGCAATAACAGCACCCAATCACACTCACCGAAAAGGAAGTGGACAATGTAAAGAAGCTTCTACAACACATCTAGCAGTGCACTCACACGTTCAGCAGATTCTCTCACACCAACAACAAAAGTACAAGCAGCGCTACTACAAACATCACACACTTCATGAGATCAAGGTGGGTGATAAAGTCTAGTTGCATATTCAAGAACACTTTTAGGATCTACATTGAAATATCGAGCCTTGCGCTATGGTCCATTCTCCATACTCCATGCAACTAGAGAGAATGACTTTATTCTTGATCTATGAGCATGCTTGAGTCTTCATCCAGCATTTGATATGAAACTCCTTAAACCATATTTTCTACCTTTGCTTAAGCCAACAGCAACTCGGCATACTTCAGACATGGATCTTGAGCATTTGTAGATAGCACCAAGAAATCAAATTGTTGAGCCTACAACTAGGTGCCCCGCCATTGCACACATCCATCGTCCAAAGTGGCCAACACTGGACAGTACTCTGATCAGGCTAATTCATACAACCTTTATCGACTTTGAGTTCAATTTCTGCAATGAACCAAATATGCAATAGGGACAAGCGCTTTCAAATAAAGGGTAAACAGCCCAAGCCAAGTCACAATGGTCCATGCTCTCACTTTGATTGCGCGGGCAGACTGGCACAAGATGGCACTAGACAGCATAGCGTCGGTGCCAAATTACATGGTGCTAAACTTCATCGCCTTGGTAGATCGATGTTACCTTTAGAAAGCAACTCAATTGGCAGTTCCCATGTTGGCATACAGTGCAGAGAACTTCCGCACACAAGGATAAGTGCCAACCTTCACCCCAGAACGTACCACATCAGTCAGAACTCCCATGTTTGGCACCACATCAGCAGACCAATCTATGCAGTGCACACCTAGAAGACCAACTGACACATTAATAGGGAAGGCAAAGCATCGCCTGTTACAGAATCTGAACCAGTTTGTAACTGCCTCTCTTGCTTGGCTTTATTTGTTTTATTATATACTTTATTCTTCTAAAACAGTATTTAGAATTTGCTTAGCCTAATTTGCTTTATAATTTTATTCTATTTCTCTACTATAGAATTATCCTAGAATATAGTATACTTTATTTTTGTTCTATCTTGGAATATTTTGCTATAAGGAACACATGGTTCTCAAGGGTTGTCACAGTTACATTGCAAACTTCTATCATACAGATTTATTGAAGCAATCAGAGTTTTGCAAGATAACTACGAACAGACTTTTTAAGCAGCTGTTTGAGAAGATGAAGATATGCAAAGCAGCTCCTAAACCAGATCTTGAGAGAGATATTTATAGCTTTAGAGGTAAAAACGTCCACTCGAGCATAAGAATAAAAGTGCAGCAGTATACCGCAGATGATAGCTAAAGTCGCATAGACTCCTTGCTAAAGAAATGGGATCAAGTTGTTAAAACAGCAGATAATATATGCCAGACAAATGGAAAAGGAGCATGATCCAGTATTAGAGACATTTAAGCATGAACTAGCAATAAAGGATCAGCTGCTCAGATTGTAAAACTACTGTTTTTGTAAGAGCCTTGAATCAAAGCAACCACGGCTGCATCTTTAGGACCATAGTAATTTGAGATGTAAAACCCGAAAACGGAATTGAACAAATTGTAATTAAAAATTCAAGATTTTACTGAAACTCAAGTAATTGTATCAATGATGGAAAGAAAAATCTTAAAGCAAGGGCAAGAATCATCCCGTGTAAGCTCCATAATAAGTAAGGAAGAACCAAATTCAGTGTCAAACAAGGCAAAAGAACTATAACATTATTCTTAAGTTGAATGTCAACTGACTCTAGGGTTTGTGGAAATAGTTTTCTATTCTTCCCAAATGTGTGCTCCCAGTAATTAAAGTAACTCGGGAAGGAAAATCTTTAGTCAAGGGGAAGAATCATCCCTGGAGTAAGCTCTATATTAAGTAATGTAAAGCCAAATTCAGATTCCAACAAGGCAAAAGAACTATAGTCTTATACTCGAGTTGAATGTCAACCAACTCGAGGGTTTCTGAAAAGGATTTTTTTCCCAATTCTGTGCTCACGGAAAATTCATCTTTCATCCTTACCATTTAAGACCATAAAAAGAACACTCAAAACTATTAAGTGGCTTTCCCAATTCCCTGATCCCGTGCATAAGCCTGAAACCACCTATAAGGGAGAAGGGAACCAGCAGCTGCTTTACAAGGTTGCTTTACCCTTTTCCCCATGGAATGCCCACAAACAGCAAGTTTCTCATTACTGTTTGAACTTCTATATAATAGTATAAATGCAATTTCTTCTCCATGTACATCAGACCAGCAGGCAAACCGTAAACTTCAAAACTTATTTAAAAACCATGACAAAAATCCTTCATCAGAAACAGATTAAAGTATCTTAATGAAATAGCCCATGGGGCTTCTGAGCGAAGAGTGACCTTGTAAACACCAAGCTGAACTAGAGACCCTTTTGTGTGGGTTTGTGCATTTGACAGAACCAACGCATTACAACCAAGTAAAATAGTCCCTCCATAAAAGACTCCTCGAGATCAAAACAACTGAAACAAAATATACCTGACATCTTAGTACTGAGCCCTAACAAGGGGACTAATGCTCTGACTTTTTCCTGAGAAGGTGGTCCCATGAAACTTTTGAAAGAAGAAAACAGGAACAAGGTAATGGTCACATAGAGGGGACTGCCATAATTTTCGTTGAGTGTGAAGTTATCCCGCGTTAATAATGGTGAGACAAGAAGGTTCGTTAGTCACTACATGCACTAAAAGCTTTGTCAGAAGCATAATATTGGGGTGCAAGTTCCGGGGTTGATCTGTTAGCATCCTCTTCTCTGCAGTACTAAAATCAATAAAGGTGTTTGTGCCAAAATATATTGCAGCACCAGCCACTCAAAGTCTCCTCCAAACAAAATGCCACTCTGTTTTTCATAGTGAAAGGTCTTAGATTCCCAAATTGCAATGTTTCGTGAAGCCTAGCCCCCTCCACGGGACCACTTACTAATTCAAACCTTGAACCTAAAATTCTCAAGTGCCGTATTATTTCAGCAGAAGCAGCCACTAAAGAAGCAAAGGCTTGGAGTTTGCAGCATCCATTCAGATTTTAAAGGAAACTGTTTTTGCCAAATGGCAGCCTCGGTGAACAAGATTTTTCTGAAAAGTTTGCAACTGGTAGTTTTTTTCCAATTGAAGATTGAAAACTAAATCCTTTGGAGAAATTTTCTATCAGTTGGTATCAGTGCGCGAATAATCCACCATTGGCATCACGCCAAGGACTGAGGGGTATCCATTCCATCAAATTCACCTAGGACTCGAACCCAGCCTCAACCCTTTTGGTAGTTTTGCATATAGAGCCCCAAAAATGTCGACTAGGATTGCTAAAATTACATGGGACTCTTACATTGCAATTGCAGTGATTACTTCCATCAGAAGCTTATACCATAATCAAATAACCAACTGAAATTTGAAAAGAAACACCATAAAACCGGGCTCAAAGGATTGAAATATTGGATTTGGTCCCAACAGTCTCGCCCTGTATGCTAGCCTAGGACATTCCCCAAAGGAGGCATAATGGCTCCAGGTATTGTTATAATAGATTGAAAAAGAGAGAGAAACAATAAGTCCAAAAGAATGAGCTAACAAGGGCTTTCATATCCAAATCACAGAAAACAAGGTAAAGTGTTGAAATTGGGCAAAATATGACATCCAACTCGCAGCATTCCAAACAGAGAAAATGGCCACGACCCAGAAGGTTTTAGAGAGAGAAAAAGCCATTAACCATGAAAAGCCCAAACTACCCCAATAGCAAATGTTAAAATACAAATTGAATCAAAACATACTAAGAAAGAAAAAGGCATTAGCTCTAATCATCGCAAACCACCCCGAATTTTCAAAAGTGAAAATATGAAAATTGAGAAAAACAAAATTGAACAACTTTACTGTAAATTATTTGTACGCATTAAAGCACCGATTGAAACTGTAATGCTCCAGCTAAAACATTTGGATTTGCGAGAGGTTCTTCTAGGACGTTCATGTTGGTGGTAAACTATGGCAGCAGGATTATCGTATCCCACAATCCAAGGATGATGGTGGTTTTGTCCGCCCTGCCTTGATGTTGTTGAAACGAGCCACCTGAATCCCCGCTACCGAAAGCCGATCCATAACTTCCATGATTACAGTGAAGAGCTCCTCCAGACCCTTGATGCCCAAAGCTCGAGCCGCTGCCCGTCATCAAATTATTTCTGTTCAATCTATTTCTTCTTCGGGTCTTTTGTGTTCGATCGATATTGTTCCAACGAAGTTGGTGCTGAATTGATATTTTTAGACACTATTTGGTCTTTACTTTTCGAATGGAATTTCGACAGGGGTGGTTCTGTTCCCAACAAGCTTTTCCATGGCATTAATGTTCATCTTTCAAAGGAGGAAGAGCAGAACCATGCCGTACTATTAGATTGTTTATGATTTTTTTACAAATTTAATTCAAAATTGGAATCCGTCAGCTGATCGTGTCAAACTAATCCGAAACTATCAATTCTTTACCAATTTGAAAAAGCATTTTCTTTTCCTTGAGAAAACGATTGAGATACCTTTAGAAGCAAGTTTCGATTTTTAGTACATTGACATGGATGGAGGAAAAGTGGTCTGTAGATAAGCTTGTCTTGAGTAGCGTTTTAAAAACGAATACAAATAATTTGGTTTTCTTTGTTTTTTTCCGTTTGTCTGTTTGCTTGCTTGCTTTGTGTATTGTGCTATTGTGCATTAGAATTAAAGCTTGTTGTCAAAGAATATTGAGGGTGAGAATTGAATATGTACAAGGATGTGCTGATAAAATGTATCATGTCTTTCCATATGTTTAAAGTATTTTGTAGCGTCTGTCAATACATTTACACTGTGTTTGTGACCGTTCACAAGATGTGTCATCATTTGTTATGAATAAGAACAAGAGGTTAAGGCCCCACCTCTAGTACACATAACAACAAATTTATTCATGTTATAGGAGGTTAAAATGGGTATCAAAAAGCTAGGTACACACAAGGCCGAGGATTTAGATGAGTTACATGCAAAGTACCTAAAATGGGGCTCAAATACCCTTGCTCCTCACATTTTGAATATATTCAACAACATCATTCAAGTGTGGTTTTC
The DNA here is from genome assembly GCA_018340775.1 of Taxus wallichiana var. yunnanensis. NCBI lineage: Eukaryota > Viridiplantae > Streptophyta > Pinopsida > Cupressales > Taxaceae > Taxus > Taxus wallichiana. The sequence goes on along the minus strand of CM031239.1, from coordinate 926,715,251 downwards.
CAAATGATTGGACTACTAGTATGGTGGTACTTCTTTTTAAATGCGGAGATGTTAACAACCCAACGAATTATAGGACCATCAAGATTAATCCCTTATTTGCAAAGTTAGTTAGTAGCGGGGTTGATGTAGACACAAAATCATGCACTATAGACATTATTTAGTCCTGGTCTCATACTACTATTTAGAAATTTTTTGAGTGAAGAAAGTACTAATTAACCCCCGTCTTTTGGCCATATTCTCTTATTTTATTTCGTCATTCCCGACCTTTTACACCTACATGCCTAGTCAGCTTTCATCACTTTGAGTTATTTTAGCCTCGACTGGAGCGCCTGAAGCTAGTATCTTCTGCGGCACCCATGTGCACCGCAGTCCCCACCGGGACGCCCCAATCCCTTTTGCACTTTCCCGCCACTTTTGGGCTCTTTCTAGCTGTTTTAGATCTTTATCTTTTTGGTGGTTGGCCATTTCGGGGTTAATTACGAAATTAGATCAAGAGAACCCTATAAATATAAAGTTATGAGACCATAATGAGGGACCAAGCACTAATCACTACTATCATCCATCTAGAGTTACATCCACTTGGAGATCATTTGCATCCATTAGCTCCATCACAAGGACAAGGTTGGTTCATCTACATCACACTACATAGGGGAGGGATTCTATTCTATTCCATGCACACATTCTACTACATTTAGTTATTGCTCGCTACTTCACAAAGTGCGACTGGCATAAGAGCACCTAGGGCACATTATGCACACACACCAAAACTACATTTGGGTTCGAAATGTAGTGTAGCACTCGATAAGTCCACTGCACAGTGGCAGCCGAGGTCACTCTGACCCATTCATTTGCATTCTTCTTTTTTAGGGTTTTGATACTCTTCTTTGGTCTTTTACAGGTCTTATATACATCTTGGATTATCAAAGAACATTTGGCATAGTACAATGAATATATAATGCGACACACACCGAGGGTTTCGGACCACCACCGGACTTCTATGAAACTCGATTCGAACCTTTTGCATAGACTAAAGCACCCATTCTCGCAGACTAGAGCGCCCACAGCGCCCCAGTCCCCTCGCTAAGCACTCCAATCCAGCCGAATCACCCAAATCCATCCTTTTCGGGGCTTCGCACAATCATTCTCGCTTTCTTGTTTCTCCAGTCACCTCTCAGTAACACTTGACTAGCGAGCTCCTCTAATCAGCCGAGTTCTTTCCTCTTCTCATTTGAACATTAGGGTTAACATTTCTTTTTGCATGGTTGTTTGGATCATTTACATACTTCTTTACTACATTTATTTACTATATTTACATGTCGTTCTAGATTAGATTAACTATCCCTCATATCCACATTTTAGTTGACACACACAACCTTCTAATTATGTCATCTCCTTATCAAGTTATGGCTCAATCTTCTTATCCTACCTTTGCACCAACTAAGGTCTCGAGGCATAGTTACTACCGCTGCTGATTTCATGTGTGTACACACCCAACATCCTCCTCGCTTTGTCACACCTAGGACTGATCCATCCATCAATGTAGTTATGACTCGTCGTAATAGTCCTAATCCGCATACGGCTCCACCCGCCTCTATTCCTCCACCCATTACTCCAGCAGCTCCTCCCACTTGTTTCTAAGGGCTATGACATCATTGAACAACTTAAAAATACACCCGCTAAGATCTCTCTTTATGACTTATTGCATAATGCACCAGATTTTCGTAACACGTTAGAAGTTGCCCTTCGTGCCATTCATATTAAAAGTGATAATTTCGCGGTGGCCTTTGCACATCTCATACAATCTCTTCGTAATTTACCACATGTTATATATTTCACTGATGAGGATTTGTTGCCATTTGCTAAAAGCAATCCTGTGCTCCTTTGCTCATTATCATGCAAGTATTAGCACTACTTGCATTAAACGAGTCCTCATTGATAATGGATCAGTTGTCAATTTATGTGCTCATTCTCTTTTAAAGCAATTAGGTATTAACGATAATCTAATTTCTAAGAATTCTACTCTCATTCGAGGTTATGATTCTACCACTCACACATGCCTAGGGACTATCTCATTACATATTTGGGTTGGGCCTAAGACTATTCTCACTGAGTTCTATGTTATCAAGCCTCTTTCAATTCAACCTCTTGTTAGGAAGGCCTTGGATTCACGCAATGCACGTAGTTACATCTACTATTCACCAATGTGTCAAGTTCTTGCATGATGGCTATGAACATACTATCATTGCGATCCAAAGCCATTCAAATATTGTCGCATAGATCCCATTACTTCTATGCCCATACCACCTTCGCAACGTATTCCATATAGCAGCCTTGACACATATGACATTGGTCAGTCTAGCGCTTCACAATCTCCTACTACCACTATAAATGCTCCAGCTATCTCTACTCACACTACAACTATTATTTCACCTACGGTATCAACTCCTATTAATGTCCCTTCTACACCCGTGTGGCACCCTATTACTCCATCTACGGTGCCACCTACCAACATACTTGATAGTGCGATACAACATGATGATGCTCACACCGATGGTTCTAAGGATTTTGATGACGAAGTTGACACTATCAAACTTACGAGATGAAGCATTAGGACAACTCTTGATTTTACTCCTCTTGGCGTAGACGACTCTTATTTTCAAGACACCTTTGTGGTCGATGGCCCAGGTGAATATAGATTCAAGACCCTCCCTCTACTAATGTTATGGTACTATACCGAGGGTCTGTAAATAGTGTAGACGCTATTTCATCTTCTCCTCCACGGGTTGTAGCTCTATTGCCTCCTTTTACATGCACACTATTTATCAACAAGTCCTTTTGGCAACACATCCCTATCGATTCTACTTGTTTAGATACTATTTGTACACATGACAATTTGGTTAGGTTTGGCATGACGCTTAATGACATCTTACCACCTCTCCATTTGCCACATCTTTATCATGGTTATTTTCACATTACGGCACTTATGGCTTGTGTGTCTTTCATTTGACAGTCTTTGTTGCGCGTACCCCTTGTGCCTCTCCACTCACACTTGACTGTCCTGGCTTGACTATATTGGCGGTACAATAGATGCTCATCACTCTTTGCTCACATTTCCTATGCCTTTTGGCAATATCTCTATTCATAATGATTCCTCTCCCGCTTATGCTCCAAATATCTCTCATTGGCATGCTCACGGTTGTCCACTAATCGCCTTTACTAATGAAGAATATGCAATGAATGTGTACACACTTTGCCGCAATGGGTCCTGTATGACCCTCCTCACTCTATAGCTTATCAAGTTTCCGATGCTGCCCTAGTAGGTTTCGATCATGACAACGATGATCTCCTTGATAGTGGCACATAGTCATCTTCTCTATCACACAATTTGGGGGCATAGCATTTAACATACCCCATTCTATCACACTCACATATTACTACATCACATTCTTAGCATCCATGCATACCTCATCTCATCTTACATAAGTCATACATACGTTCTAGAGTCGTCATTACCCGATGACACACTCTAGTGCTTCGGTTCCCACTTGATTGGTGAGGGCTTACTACACATGAACCCCACACACTGCACAATAGGTCTTACACAACGCATCTATTCACATATCACGTGTCATACATCATACCTAATACTAGTCGTCATTATGCATACATCATACTTATATGATCTACGTGTCTAGCATCATAGACTATTTCTCCTACATACTCCATTACTAGTCTATTTACATACATTACACGCATTCGTATACATTACACTTTACGCATTTTACACATCTTGCATTACACGTATTTACACATTTCTACTTATCACACATTGATCGTTTATCATCTTCATTACATACACCTGCATCATCTTCTACGCTCTGCACTCACTACCCTATATGACGCACTTTAGTTTCTCGGTCCATACTTGATCACGAGGGTTTACAAATCAAATGGACCTTCTCTTCATCACGCATTTATCATTTGACCTTTCATCATGCAACATTACTAGGTTAGTGTCATATGTTTTAGGCTAAATGGTCACCCATTCTATCATTTTGTAGTGGTATACACCTTAGGTTACATCACCACTCCCTCTTTTGATCTCGCATGATATACGCTTAGGGCTAAATGATCACTCATCCATTCACCTTATAGTAATATATGCTTAGGATAAATCATCACTTATACGTTCATTTGGTCATGATATACGCTTGCTATAGGGTTCACGCACACATCGTCGCTCAAGTCGCATCTCATCACTATACCTACACACTCATCACAAACAAGCGCTAGATACAGTACACACATTTCAACCATTTCCCGATGACGCACTCTCGTTTACGGTTCATTCTTGACTCTTTGAGTGGGCAAACCAAATGAATCTCACCGCATACATTTCCATTCACTCAGGGGGCACACAGCTCCTACCATCCATCTTGCATTCCATTCCATCCATCCTCAGCATATTGCATATTATGGTTGCTTTTACTCTTGCTTACTTTTACTTGTACATGGTCGTTTTATTATACATGCCAGTTAGATTACTTGTATGGCATTTATCTATACCAGTCACACATGTGTATTCACGTCTTTTTCTAGTTGTGATCGCAAATTCAAGTCTCTTATACACAAAGACAGATGCTCGCCTTCTACCCTTCCTACATTGGTTGTTGGGGGCATCCACATTCGTCTCTTCCAGGTGCTATTGTTTCATTTCGTACTTAGCACTTTACATTACTTGGTTATACACGCTTTTGACATACTAGTTATCTTTCTAACATGCTAATGGGTGCTTCATATATGCAGGCATTTGTCATGAAGGGATGTTTGCTTCCATACTTGTCTATTACATTGCTTGTCTAATGTTTTCTCTTATTTGAGCCTTGCTCTATGTTTGGTGTGCACACTTGTTTGTTTATATGCGGCCATGATGGCCTTGCGTGTCTTACAACATCGTGAGTGATGTCCCATGTTTGCACCCGCTTTGTGTGGCTTACTTGTCTTCTTGCGTGTTTACATTACTTTGTTTGGTAGCTTACACATTGTTTGCATAGATTATACATTGTTTTCTATATGCATGCTTGTTTGTACTAACACTTGTTTTGGCTAACCTCTTGTTTGTGCACACCTTGGTTTCTACCAAGCGCATTCCCTTCCCCTGCAGGGCAGAGTTACAGAGTTCATGTGGTTGGTCCTCTTTTGGGGCCGCATTATCCTATCAACAACGTCGCATGCGCCTCCAAAGAGGGGGATCATTTGGGGTTTTACATACTAACACAGTGCATTTACATCGGTTCAGTTCAGTGCACTTTCCACCCTTGGCATCGTGGGTTACATAACAACAAGTGGGTTGAAACCAGTCTCACAAAACCTCGACTTAGAAGTGGATATAACTCCGAGGTCACGAGCTCTCCTAATAGCCTCATGCAACAAAGAAGGCTCGAATGCCCTCACAAACCCAGCGAGAGCGTCTGTCAATCCTGCTATGAATAGCGAAATCAACCTCATCTCTGTAATATCAGGTACCATGACCGATAGTCTCGAAAATCGGTGATATCTTGTTCCACGAAACGGGTCTCGCCTCGGATGAGTCAACTCTCTAAAATACACCGTCGGGGTCCCTCTTATCAAATCTGCTCACTAGCCTCTTTGTGAACTCTGCATAAGTCGTGATGTATAGGTGTCCTGTGTAATCAGCCCATGATGTCACCAATCATGAACGTCACCCTCTAAATGTAAGGTTGCAAACTTAATTGCATCTTCCTCCCGCATAGGATTCAAGTCAAAGTATGTCTTGAACTTCGCACTCAAGACATGCGGTACACTTCTTAGAACCGTCGAAATGTAGAACAAAAATCATCCCCAACGTCCTTTGCATCTCTGCACTGTGCTTGGTAATCTCTCCTGGCTCCGCTTTGCCATATTCATTTTGCAATATTCACCGGAATGGCATGTTGTCACGAAAACCCTCACTTAAAGTCTGGTACTTTTCCCAACAAGACTCCTCATGTCTGAACATCCCCCAGCTGCCGTCCCCTGTAAAACTTCCGGATCCTTGAACGAAGGTTCGTGAGACCCCAAAGGCCTGGTAGAAGAATGGGGGGACCGATGTCCTGACTATCCACCCTCACCTCTTTGACCATATTGTCCCCTGTCGCTATTTTCTCCTCTTTCCACATGAATATCGGACACATCCCCGTGCTTTAGTCTCCCAGTGAGCTAGCTCAAATAGAGATTTGTAGTCTCCTGCTGCTTTACCATGTTGGTGAACAATTGTTTCATCAGCTCTACCCCTATTTCCTCACTATCTTTGTCCCCCATCTTTCAACCCCAACAGGCTGGAGAAACAGCTGCTCTGATACTATGAAATATCCCTTGTGGGATATTACTTAAAAAACACAAAATATAGAACTTGTAGCAAGGTAAAATACTGATTCTTAATGAAAATGTCCAGCTAGGACAGTGAATGGTATTAAATTGATATTACACAAAATATATGTCCACAATGCATGAAATTACAAGGGAAGCTTACAATAATAATAATAGACACAACACGGACCTTTTATGGAATAATATATTGCTGCCCGACAAGGTATAGAAGCCCTAGGCAGCTAGTCCACTTCAGAGGTCCGTGACCCTCTTGATACAAAGGCAAAATAAGGGTCTTTGAAAACAACAAGGCAGGTATAGGGAATAGCACGGCCACCTGCGGATCTAACACGGCTGACTGGAAGAACCCCCAAATAGAGGTTGCAGTCGCCACGTTTGGAATGGAGTCAAGAAATGAGGGAGGTGCCTTCCACATCTGTCACGCCCAACCTAGATGGCTGCCGTGAGTCGAGATCTAGAGCCCCTCTGATTGTCTTCCCCGAAAGCCCCCAAGAATCCTCGAAACCCTTCCTCTGACCCTCTGGAAATATCTTTGTAGCACGGCCCAGAAAAACGGCTCCAAAATGACAGACTAGGGTAGATCTCTCACTACCGAAGAATGCCTGCTAGCTAGAGGTGGGTCTCTCACCACCGAAGCTAGGGTCCCTATGGGATTTGACTCCACGAGCCAGTAAAAGCATGCAGCAATGAAAGACGTGAAAGAGGCAAAAATGTATATGACAAAAAGTGTCGTTTCCTCCTTTCTTGTCTCCATATATACCTATCCTTGGTAAACAAGCCCCCACAACCCTAGCGCATTTCCTTCCATGGAGGGGCCACTAATGTAAAAGTAACTATAATTACTTTCTCCCCTTTTTGAGTCACCGAGTCCAAAAGTGACCCCCGAACGCCAAACTGAGACATTAAAACCACGGGGCCCCTTCCACAAGCTTCCAGCGTCCACAGCCCCCTTGGGTCTGACCACGTTTTGGGTCCGACTTGGCCCTTGGGCCATTTGGCTAAGGAAGAAGGGGCATTACAGAAAGGGGACATTACAATCGTGCTCACGGAAAATTCATTTTCATTCCTTACCATTTAAGACCATAAAACGAACACTCAAAACTATAAGTGGTTTCCCCAATTCACTAATCCCCGCATACATATGCAAACCGTAGCCTAAAACCACTTATAAGGGAGAAGGGAACCAGCAGCTGCTTTACTGAAGTTGCTTTAACCTCTTCCCCACAGAATGCCCACAAACAGCGAGTTTCTCACTACTATTTGAACTTCTATATAATAGTATAAATGCAATTTCTTCTCCATGTTCATCGACCCAGTGAGCAAACCATAAACTTTAAAACTTATTTCAAAACCATGGCAAAAAATCTTTCAAGAGAAACAGATTAAAGTATCTTAAAGAAATAGCCCATGGGGCTTCCGAGCAAAGAGTGACCTTGTAAACACCAAGCTGAACTAGAGACCCTTTTGTGTGGGTTTGTGCATTTGTGAGAACTAACGCATTACAACCAAGTAAAATAGTCCCTCCATAAAAGACTATCTACCTCGAGATCAAAACAATTGAAACAAAATATACTGTCATCTTAGTACTTGAGCTCTAAGGAGGGGACTACTACTCGGCTTTTTCCGAGAAGGAGATCCCATGAAACTTTGAAAGAAGAAAACAGGAACAAGTAATGGTCACATGGAGGGGACTGCCATAATTTTCGTTGAGTGTGAATTTATCCCACATTAATAATAATGGTGAGACAAGAAAGTTCATTAGTCACTACATGCACTAAAAGCTTTGTCGGAAGCATAATATTATTTGCAAGAGTTCCGGGGTTGATCTCATTAGCATCCTCTTCTCTATGGTACTAAAATCAACAAAATATATTGCAGCACCAGCCACTCAAAGTCTCCTCCAAACAAAATGTCGCTGATTTTCAGAGTGAAAGGACTTTAATTCCCAAATTGCAAATTGCAATGTTTCGTGAAGCCTAGCGCCCTCCACGGGACCACTTTCTAATTCAAACCTTGAACCTAAAATTCTGAAGTGCTGTATTATTTCAGCAGACGCAGCTACTAAGGAAGCAAAGGCTTGGAATTTGTAACACCCATTCAGATGTTTAAGGGAAACTGTTTTTTCCATTATAACGCGAGGGGACGCGTCCCGGGCATCAGCCGCACGTCCGGACGTCCGGGACGTCTCGGGGACTTGGGGATGGGGACGAGACGTTTCCCTGCCGTCCCCATTTCCAAAAAAAAGGGGACGTCCCCTAAAAAATCGAAAAGCACCCGGGACGTCCCGGGTGCGTATTGCAGATGGGTGCGCCGTTGGGGACGTCACGGCGTCCCCAACGGCTTTCACGCGGCAGCCAAGGCGATTATGCCTTTTTTATCATTTTTATGTTTTTTTAAATATTTTCTTAAACTTTTAATGCATTCTAACTAAAACTAACATGACCTAACCCTAAAAGCAACAAAAAAACTTATAAAAAGAGCATTTCATACTCATTCTAATCACACCAAGCAAGAGCAAAAAAAAGAGAAGGAAGGAGCAAGAGTAAAAAAAGAGAAGGCAAGAGCAAAGAGCAAGGAGCAAGAGCAAGAGGTATGTACATACATTACTAATTTACCACCATTCTTTGTTTTGTTTTTTTAATTTCCAAATGCAAAGTTGAAAGTGAAGGCATTGCATTTGCTTGTATTTTTTTTCCTATTTGGATTAGCAAGTGATGGAATGAGATAAAGCATAAAGGGAGGGTTTTTTTATTGTTTGTTTTTTTTAATTTTTAAATGTATTCATCGCTGTTTTTTTTTTTTTAAATGTATTCATTGCTGTTTTTTTATTTTTAAATGTATTCAAAAATTGCATTCATTGTTTTATTGTATTGTATAGTTATATTGTTTTGTATTTTAATTATTGCAGCGTCAAAATGAGTTCCAATAGTGATTATCAAGCTGAATATGAGGTTGAAATGGGTGTGCAAGGAGAAGGAACACAATCACAAACACCTAATACTGCTACTAGTTCACAGGGGAGTGTGGACAAGTTCAGTTGCCCCTCCGAAATGTTGAAAAAGTATGTTAGGGGGCCTTTTGATAAGAAAAAACCTTTGAAACAATTTGGTCAAATAATGCAGGGTCCTAGATCAAACATTTCAGGGGGCACTAAAACATGGAAATGCAACATTTGCTCATTATCTTGGTCAGAGTAGCATTACTAGGTTGAATGCACATTTATTGCACATTGCGGGGAAAGGTGTAGGCATGTGTGGACAGCTATCACTTGAAGAGAGGGCAGAAATGGTGAGGTTGTATAATGGAGATATGGTGGAAAGGGTTCTAGAAGTTCGTGGCCGTCATGTTAGTGGCACTGGCACCCCCTTCTAGTCTTTGTGAGAATTAATATCGGTAGTGTTACGGGTGCATCTTATGAGGTGTCTCATTTGAATGCTTTTGGTAGTAGTAGGGGAAGAGTAAGGTTGTGGCCTCGATCCACTTGTTGATATGTAATCTGACAAAGGCTAGAGAGGAGGCTAGAGAGGAGGCCGATGATGCCATTGGAAAATTCTTTTTTCTTCTTGGCATTCTATTTCATGCTACTCACTCTCCTTATTTCAAGGAGGTGGGCTAAGATAGCCAAAGCGGTGTGAGTTATGTGCCCCAGGAGACACGAAGTTGAGAACCACAATCTTGGATAAGAACTATTCCAAGGTTAATTTTCGATGGAGGAAATGAGGAGCACATGGGTCTCTCACGGTTGCAGCATCATCATGGATGGGTGGACGGATATCAGACACCACCCACTCATAAATATCATTGTTTCATGCGAAGAGGGTCCTTGCTTTTTGAGGGCAATTGATTGTTCAGGAAGAAGAAGGATGCACGAGTTCCAATTCACCATTTTGCGAGATCTTGTTGAGGAGGTTGGCCACCAACGTTGTGCGGGAGTTATTACGGATGCACATATGTGTGCAGGCGAGGTAAGCTTGTCGAGGCTCATTACCAACATATATATTGGACCCCATGTTGTGTGCATGCCATGAACAATGCACTAAAAGATATTGGAAAAATTGATTAGGTCAAAATGTAGTGGTTGATGCTAAAGATGTGCAAATGTTCATCTGCAACCACCATACGTCATTGGCACTCTTCCTTAGCTTTTCGAGGAAGGAATTCCTCAAGCCAGTGGACACACGTTTTGCATCATATTTTATTCTGCTGGATAGGATGGCTGAGTTGTTGGAATCATTACAGTGCATGGTCATGACATCAGAATGGTCTAGGTGGGATGGGTCGAAGACAGAGCAGGGGAAGAAGGTGAAAGCAATTGTGGTGAATGAAACATTTTGGATAGATGTGAGATATATCACATCCATAATATCTCCAGTTTTCAGTGTGATAAAATATGGGGATTCTGAGAGCCCTAGCCTTGGTGAGATATACGAATGTATTGATAGTATGTTTGGCTAGATGAAGGCTGCTATTCGAGCAAGGGACCCCACCTTGGAGTTCTACCATCAGCATATTCAGCGTATCATTGAGCGGAGATGGGAGAAGTTGAACACTCCTTTACACATGGCTGCATATGCACTAAATCCGAAGTGGTATGTTGAGAGGCTTGGCAGAGTTCTCCCAGTAGATGATGAGGAGGTGAGGAAGGGTTTCTTGAAAGCCCTAAAAAAATGTATAATGCAAAGGATGCTTCACGAGTCAAAACTGATTGGCTCAAGTTCGCTTATCTGGATGGCTACAAAAAATCATCAAAGATAGACAGGACCACATTGGCACATGAGAGTCCGGTTAGTTGGTGGCGATTGTATGGACATGCGGGATTGCTACATACACTTGCTTATTCATCTTCTTTCTCAGGTTTCTAGTTCCTTTGCTTCTGGGAGGAATTGGTCAACATATGGGTGGATCCACTCTCTTAAGAGGAACAGACTTACCTCTAAGAGAGCCAAGATACTTGTTCTTTGTACATAGTGCCTTACGTCTCATGGATCGCAAGACACCTACGTCTGAGGAGAGCCCGACATTGCGGTGGGATGTGGATCCCGAGGATGCAAGGCGAGGTTGATGAAGATCAAGAGCGTGAGGACTGGTTGATATCTCCTTTGCGGATGCGAGATGACATTGATCTGAGATACTCCTAGTGAGGAGGAGCGGTTTCTGCAGCAGATTCCTTCGAGGGTTTGTGATGTGATTTTGAGTTGTACTTGTCACTTGTCATTTTGATTATGTAATGTCATTTTGGTTATGAGACATGACATAATATTTCGTAGCATATGTAATGTGGGTGTAGTTGTACTCTTCTCATGTTGATTATTGAAGAGTAAGACTAAGACTTGTTTTAAATTTTCAGCTTTACTATTTACTATTTAGTCTTTCATTGTCATGTTGAAGTTTTGAACATTGAATATAATATATATAGCTGTAGCATTTTGGGCCTTGGCTTATGTGATGAATAATTGGATTAATCATTAGTGGTTACAATCTTCAAACTTTCTTGTATTAATCATTAGGTTATTGAATTATTCTTTATTCATGTTATATTTGTAAAATAAATAAAATATATATATTTTTTATTAGCCGTCCCCCTGCCGTCCCGAAATTTTCAAAAAAATTTGCCATCCCGAAACCCCGTCCCTACGTCCCGCCGTCCCGGAGTCTTAGGTAACTATGGTTTTCCAAATGGCAGCCTCAGTGAACAAGATTTTTCTAAAAAGTTTGCAACTGGTTTTTTTCTTTCAATTGACGATTGAAAACAACTAAATCCTTTGGAGAAATTTTGAATCAGTTGGTATCAATGCACAAATAATCCACCTTTGGCAACAAATAATCGACCATTGACAACACGTCAAGGACTGAGGGATATCCATTCCTGGGACTCGAACCCAATCTCAACCCTTTTGGTAGTTTTGCATATAGAGTCCCCAAAAATGTAGACTAGGATTGCTAAAATTACATGGGACTCTTACGTTGCAATTGCAGTGATTACTTCCATTTGAAGCTTATACCATAATGAAATAACCGACAGAAATTTAGAAAGAAACACCATAAAACTGAGCTCAAAGGATTGAAGTCTTCGATTTGGTCCCCACAGTTTCACCCCATATGCCAGCCTAAGACATTCCCCAGAGGAGGCGTAATGGCTTCCCTGTTATAATAGATTGAAATAGAGAGAGAAACAATAAGTCCAAACGAATGAGCTCACAAGGGCTTTCATACTCAAATCGCAGAAAACAAGGTGAAGTGTTGAAATTGGGTAAAATACGGCATCCAACTCGCAGCATTCCCAACAGAGAAAATGGCAACGACCCTGAAGGATACCCCGCACAAAAAAATTCCCAAATTTTAGAGAGAGAGAAAAGCCCGAACTACCCCAATACAAATGTTAGAATACAAATTCAATCGAAACATACTCAGAAAGAAAAAGGCATTAGCCCTAATCATCGCAAACCACCCCGAATTTTCAAAAGTGAAAAAATGTAAATTGAGAAAAACAAAATTGAACAACTTTAGTGTAAATTATCTGTACCCATTAAAGCGCCGATTGAAACTGTAATGCTCCAGCTAAAACATTTGGATTTGCGAGAGGTTCTTCTAGGACGTTCGTGTTGGTGGTACACTGTGGCAGGAGGATTATCGTATCCCGCAATCCAGGGATGATGGTGGTTTTGTCCGGCCCTGCCTTGATGTTGTTGAAACGAGCCACCCGAACCCCCGGCACCGAAAGCCGATCCATAACTTCCATTATTACTGTGAAGTGCTCCTCCAGACCCTTGATGCCCAAAGCTCGAGCCGCTGCCCGTCATCAAATTATTTCTGTTCAATCTATTTCTTCTTCGGGTCTTTCGCGTTCGATCGGTATACTTCTTCAACGAAGTTGGTGCTGAATTGATATTTTTATACTGTGTTTGGTCTTTACTTTTCGAATGGAATTTCGACAGGTGTGGTTGCGTTCCCAACTAACTTTTCCACGGCATTAATGTTCATCTTTCAGAAGAGGAAGAGCAGAACCATGCCGTAACATTAAATTGCTTACGATTTCTTTTCTAAATTCAATTCGAAAATTGGAATCCGTCAGCTGATCGTGTCAAACTAATCCGAAATTATCGATTCTAACCTATTTGAAAAACGCATTTTCTTTTTCTTTGAATATAAATTCGCATAGCGGCGCGCCCGAGTGGATGATTTTGTTTTCTTCCCCAGTGAGAAAACGATTGAGATACCTTCAGAAACAAGTTTCGAATTCTAGTACGTTGAAAGGGGTGGGGAAAAGTGGTGTGTAGATAAGCTTGTCTTGAGTAGTGTTTTAAAAACGAATACAAATATTTTGGTTTTCTTTTGTTTGTTTTTTCGTTTTTGGTTTGATTACTTTGTGAATTGTGCATTAGAATTAAAGCTTGTTGTGGGTGAGAATTGAATATCTACGAGGATGTGTTGATAAAATGTGTCATGTCTTTCCATATGTTTAAAGTATTTTTAGCGCCTACAATATATTTACATTGTGTTTGTGAGCGTTTGCGTCATTATCGAGATGTGTCATTATTCGTTACTGAACAAGAAAAAGAGGTTAAGGCCCCACCTCTAGTACACATAACAACAAATTTATTCATGTTATAGGAGGTTAAAACGGGTATCAAAAAGTTAGGTACATGTAAGGCTAAGGATTTAGATGAGTTCTGAAGAGTGCCTAAAATGGGGCTCAGATATCCTTGCTCCTCACATTTTGAATATATTCAACAACATCATTCAGTGTGGTTTTCCAAATGATTGGACTCTTAGTATGGTGGTACCTTTTTTAAAGCGGAGATGTTAACAACCCACCAATTATAGGATCATCATGATTAATCCCTTATTTGCAAAAGTTGGTAGCATGGTTGATGTAGACACAAAATCATGTGCTTGGACATTATTTAGTCTCGGTCTCATACTACTATTTAGAAGGTTTTGAATGAAGAAAGTATTAATTAACCTTCATCTTTTGGCCATCTTCTCTTATGTTATTTCGTCGTTCCCGACCTTTTACACCTACATGCTCGATCGACTTTTGTCAATTTCCGTTATTTTAGCCTCGATAGGGGTGCCCGGCTAGTACTAGGCCGCCCATGTGCGCCCTGGTCCCACCAAGGCGCTCCAATCCCTTTTGCACTTTCCCGCCACTTTTTGGGCTCTTTAGTCATTTTAGACCTTTGTCTTTTTGGTGTTCGGCCACTTCGGGGTTAATTACGAAATTAGATCAAGAGAACCCTATAAATATAAAGTTATGAGACCATAATGAGGGACCAAGCACTAGTCGCTACTATCATCCATCTAGAGTTGCATCCACTTGGAGATCATTTGCATCCATTAGCTCCATCACAAGACAAGGTTGGTTCATCTGCATCACACTGCATATGGGGAGGGATTCTATTATATTCCATGCACACATTCTACTACATTTTCTACATTTAGTTATTTCTCGCTACTTCACAAAGTGCAACTGGCATAAGAGCACCTAGGGCACATTATGCACACACACCAAAACTACATTTGGAGTGCAAATGTAGTTGAACACTTAGTTAGTAAGCCCATTGTTGTGGCGGTGAGGTCACTCGACCCATTCATTTGCATTCTTTTTTTTTAGGGTTTTGATACTCTTCTTTGGTCTTTTGCGGGTTTAATATTCATCTTGGATTATCGGCGACATTTGGCGTAATACAAACGAATATGATGGGACACATAATGCGAGGGTTTTGGACCACATTGCCAGTAAGACCTATGAAACTCAATTTTGAACCTTTTACATAGACTAAGGCACCCATTACGCAAACTAGAGCACCCACAGGCGCCTCGGTCCCTCACTTAAGCGCTCCAATCCGGAGAATCGGTCCAAATCCATCCTTTTCGAGGCTTCGCACAATCATTCTCATTTCTTGTTTCTCTAGTCACCTCTGTAACACCGTCCAAGCTCCTCTAATCAGTGAGTTCTTTCCTCTTCTCCCTTGCACATTAGGGTTAGCATTTCTTTTTGCATGGTTCTTGGATCATTTACATACTTCTTTACTACATTTATTTACTATATTTACATGTCGTTCGAGATTAGATTAACTATCCCTCATATCCACATTTTAGTTAATCATTTTGGTGAACCCAACATGAATCAAACATGCAACCTTTTGATTATGTCATCTCCTTATCATGTTATGGATCAATCTTCTTATACTACCTTTGCTCCAACTCGGGTCTCAAGCATAATTCTTTACCACTTTGCTGATTTCATACGCGTACACACCCAACATCCTCCTTGCTTTGTCACACTGGGACTAATTCATCCATCATATTATTACTTACTCATCGTAATCATCCTAATCCGCATATGGCTCCACCCGCCTCTATTCCTCCACCCATTAATTTGGTAGCTCCTCCCATTGTCTTAAGGGCTATGACATCATTGAACAACTTAAAAATATGCCCGCTAAGATCTCTCTTTATGACTTGTTGCGTAATGCACCAAGTTGTCGTAACACTGCTAGAAGTTGCCCTTTGTGTAATTCATATTAAAAGTGATAATTTTGCGGTGGCCTTTGCACATCTCATACAGTCTCTTCATAATTTACCACATGTTATATCTTTCACTAATGAGGATTTGTCGCCTTTTGCTAAAAGCAATCCATGTGCTCCTTTGCTCATTATTGTTGTTATTAGCACTACTTGTATTAAATGAGTCCTCATTAATAATGGATCAGTTGTCAATTTATGCGCTCACTCTCTTTTAAAGCAATTAGGTCTTAACGATAATATCATTTCTAAGAATTATACTCTCATTCAAGGTTATGATTCTACCACTCGCACATGCCTAGGGACTATCTCATTACATATTTGGGTTAGGCTTAAGATTGTTCTCATTGAGTTCTATGTTATCATGCCTCGTTTCAATTCGACCTCTTGTTATAAAGGCCTTCGATTCACGTATTGCACGCAATTCCATCTACTATTCACCAATGTGTCATTTCTTGCATAATGACTATGAACATACTATCACTACTAATCTAGAGCCATTCAAATATTGTTGTATATATCCCATTACTTTTATGCCCATACCACCTTCACAATGTATTCTATATAGCAGCCTTGGCACGTATGACATTAGTCGATCTAGTGCTTCGCGATATTCTACTACCACTATAAATGCTCCATTATTTCTACTCGCTTTTCTGACTATTGTTTCACCTATGGTATCAGCTCTATTAATATCCCTTCTACACCTATAGTGGCACCCTCATTACTCCATCTACGTAGCCACCTACCAACATACTTGATAGTGCAATCTGACTTGATGATGCTCACACTTTGATGGTTCGGAGGATTACGATGATGAAGTTGACGATATTGAACTTACGAGTGAAGCATTAGGACAACTCGATTTTACTCATCTCGGCGTAAACCCACGTGAATATTGATTCAAGACCCCTCCCTCTACTAATGTTATGGTACTATACTTTGGGGTTTGTAAATAGGATAGATGATATTTCATCTTCTCCTCTATGGGTTTACTCCGTTGCCTCCTTTACATGCATAGTATTTATCAACAAGTCCTTTTAACAACACATCTCTATCGATTGTACTTATTTGGATCTATTTGTACACATAGTTTGGTTAGGTTTAACATGACGCTTAATGACGTCTTATCACCTCTCCATTTGTCACATCTTTATCATGATTATTTTCACATTACGACAACTTATGGCTTGTGTGTCTTTCATTTGAAGGTCTTTATTTCCGTACCCTTGTGCCTTTCCACTCACACTTAGACTATCTTGGCTTGACTATATTTGCGGTACACTAGATGTTCATCACTCTTTGCTCACATTTCCTATGCCTTTTGGCAATATCTCCATTCATATTGATTCCTCTCCCGCCTATGCTCCAAATATCTTTTGTTGGCATGCTCACGGTCACCCACCGATAGCTTTTACTGATGAAGAATATGCAGTGAATGTGTACTCACTCTGCCAAAGTGGGTCCCTGTATGACCCTCCTCGATCTTTAGCTTATCAGTTTTCGATGTTGCCCCATAGCTTTCGATCATGACAACAATTATCTCCTTAATAGTGGCACATGGTCATCTTCTCTATCACACACTTGGGGGGCATAACATTTAACATACCCCCATTATATCACACTCACATAGTACTACATCACATTCTTAGCATTCACGCATACCTCATCTCACCATCATCTCATCTTACATACAAGTCGTACATACGTTCTAGCATCGTTATTACTCGATCACACACTCTTGTGCTTCGATTCACACGTGACTACTGAGGGCTTACTACACATAAACCCCACACACTACACAATAGGTCTTACACACCACATTTATTCACATATCGTGTGGCATACATCATATCTAGTACTAGTCGACATTATACATACATCATACTTATATGATCTACGTGTCTAACATCACACACTACTCCTCTTACACGCTCCATTACTAGTTTATTTACATACATTACATGTTACTCTATACATTAGACTTTATGCATTCCACACATCTTGCATTACACGTATTTATGCATTTCTACTTATCACATGGTCATTTATGATCTTCATTACATACACTTCATCATCTTCTACACGCTACACTCACTACCCTATGATGCACTTTAGTTCCTCGGTCCATACTCAATTGCCGAGGGTTTACAAATCAAATGGACCTTCTCTTTATCACGTATTTATCATTCTACCTTTCATAATGTGACATTATTAGGTTAGTACCATATGCTTTAGGATAAATGGTCACCCATTCTATCATTTTGTAGTGGTATACACCTTAGGTTACATTACCACTCCCTCTTTTCATCTCGTAGTGATATACGCTAAGGGCTACATCGTCACTCATCAATTCATCTTATAGTGATATACGCTTAGGCTAAATCATCACTTATACATTCATCTGGTCGTGATATATGCTTCGGCTATAGGGTTCACGACACATCATTGCTAGGTCGCATCTCATCACTACACCTACACACTCATCATAGCGCACTAGATACAATACACACATTTTCACCATTTCCCGGTGACGCACTCTCATTTATGATTCATTCTTGATTATCTATGAGGAAAACTAAATGAACCTCACTTTGCGTACATTTCCATTCACTCGAGGGGCATGCAACTCCTACCATCCATCTTGCATTCCATTTCATCCATCCTTAGCATATTACATATTATGGTTGCTTCTACTCTTACTTTCTTTAACTTGTACATGGTTATTTTATTATACATGCCAATTAGATTACTTGTATGTCATTTATCTATACCATTCACATATGCGCATTCACATCTTTTTCTAGTTATGATCGCGAGATACATGTCTCTTATACACAACACAAATGCTCGTCTTCTACCCTTCCTACATTGGTCGTTGGGGGCATCCACATTCATCTCTTCCAGGTGTTATTGTTTCATTTCATACTTAGCACTTTACATTACTTGGTTATACACACTTTTGACATACTAGTTATCTTTCTAACATGCTAATGGGTGCTTCATGTGCAACATTTGTTATGCAAGGATATTTGCTTCCATACTTGTCTATTACATTGCTTGTCTATTGTTTGTTCTTGTCATGGGTCTCGCCCTATGTTTGGTGTGCGCACTTGTTTGTTTGTATGCAGCCATGACGGTCTTGTGTGTCTTGTGACATCATGAGTGAGTCCCATGTTTTAAACCCATTTTGTGTGGCTTACTCGACTTCTTACATGTTTACATTACTTTCCTTGGTAGCTTACACATTGTTTGCATAGATTATACATTATTTTATATATGCATGATTGATCGTATTAACACTTGTTTTGGCTAGCATCATATTTGTGTGCATCTTGGTTTATGCTAAGCACATTCCCTCCCCCCTGCAAGGCAGAGTTACATAGTTCATGTTGTTGGTCCTCTTTTTGGGCCGCATTCTCTTATTGGCGACATCGCATGCACCCCCAAAGGGGGGGATCATTTGGGGTTTTACATACTAACACACGGTGCATTTACACCATTCGATTCATTGCACTTTCCATCCTTGGCATTATGGGTTACATAACAACGAGTGGGTTCAGACCAGTCTACAAACCCCATAAACAACAGCGTTTACAGGACATTGTGTCCTTAGCATTATGGGAAACAGTTACACGCTTGAAGGTTACAGTGGGTTTGCCTCCCTACACTACTTCGGCCAGTGGCATTGGATCACCCAAAAAATGAGGATGTACAGAGATCTCTTCACACACATTCAGAGAAGCAATTAGAGCTTGGAGGATATAGCGGATTTCCTCCCTACACTTCTTTGACCTATGGTGTCTGATCACCCAGAAAACCCTGACACAGTACATGATATCCTTCTACACTCTCTTTCTTGACATGGATCAAGTGCACATGTTCCATTTACACTTTTTCATTTGTGTATTTACATTTACATACATATGCATGCGTCTTTTACATTATGTTTTTACATATGCATACATATTTGACTACTTGATTGTTTTATCCTTGCGTGTTCGACCATATGAGAAACAAGCAATCAAATGGGGGTAAGAACAAAAACAACTATGGAATCAACAATAACACTTCGCAACAACACACACTATACTAACCATGTAGGTACATCACACACATCAACAGCTACACACACATTTTCGCCCTAGGTTCACTCTCATCACTTTTTTGTGCTTTTTTATCTTTAGATTACATGCTCACCATATTTTTGTCATTCCACGCTTTGTCTAGTCCTTCGTCACATTTTCTACTACAATCTTCATGGACATCATGTATGCATCTCTATCTACTTTATGTTCTGACCGAGCTTTTCTGTCACCAACATGAAGTTGGGGCAATCTGGAACACAAAATTATGCACTTTAGACATTATTTAGTCTCGTTCTCATACTACTATTTAGAAGGTTTTTGAGTGAAGAAAATATTAATTAACCCCCATCTTTTGGCCATCTTCTCTTATTTTATTTTGTCATTCTCGACCTTTTACAACTACATACTCAGTCAATTTTCATCACTTTGCGTTATTTTAGCCTCGACTAGGGTGCCCAAGCTAGTCTTAGGGCACCCACGGGTCTCCCTGGTCCTACCAGGGGCACCCCGATCCCTTTTGCACTTTCTTGCCACTTTTTGGGCTCTTTCTAGTTGTTTTAGATCTTTATCTTTTTGGTGGTCACCACTTCGAGGGTTAATTATGAAATTAGATCATGAGAACCTTATAAATATAAAGTTATTAGACCATAATGAGGGACCAAACACTAGTCACTACTATCATCCATCTAGAGTTGCATCCACTTGGAGATGATTTGCATCCATTAGCTCCATCACAAGGACAAGGTTGGTTCATCTACATCACACTGCATAAGGGGAGGGATTTTATTCTATTCCATGCACACATTCTGCTACATTTTCTACATTTAGTTATTGCTCGCTACTTCACAAAGTGTAACTGGCACAAGATTACCTAGGGCACATTATGCACACACACACACCAAAACTACATTTGGGTCTGAAATGTAGTGCAACACTCAATTAGTAAGCCCATTTTTGTGGTAGTTGAGGTCAATCTGACCCATTTATTTGCATTCTTATGTTTTTAGGGTTTTGATACTCTTCTTTGGTCTTTTACAGGTATTATGTACATCTTGGATTATAAGTGACATTTGGCGTACTCTGACAACAAATCGATGTGACACATAGGGAGGGGGTTTTGGACCACTTGTTGGACCTATGAAACTCAATTTCAAATCTTTTACACGAGACCAGGTGCTCATTCTACAAACCAAAGCACATGCGGGCACCCCGATCCCTCTCAGGTGCTCTAATCTAGAGAATCAATACAAATCCATCCTTTTCGGGAACTTCTACTATAACACCCACTAAAACACACACAAGGACAACACGTAAAATAACGGATAACTTTTTTCTTCTACTTGCTTGAAGTTTATACGACACCACAGGTGATCTTAAAGGGCTACACCCAACTCACGATAAGCTTGACACAACACACGACCCACATAGGCAATAAGGAACATATGACACTGTTAATATTGTTGGTCGTCGAAAAGGAACTTCAGGAGGAGCGGTAGTCGGGGGACAAATCCCTCCTCTTTAGTGGGAGAGGTTCCCTTATTCGAAATGAACCTATTTACACATGTAAAGCATGGTTTCACAATGGAACTTGGATATCATAAAAGTGTTTCCTAAATAGACCACCAATTCTGAAAAGGACAGAGGAATGAAAATGTGAAAATAAGCAGAAAGGCACCATCCAGAATTATAGATGACAGAATAATTCCTTATGCATGCAAGAATACAGTGAATTGGAATAAGATCATTTGTACTTACATTAATAAGATGAAATTTGAAAAGACACACAGTTCCATGAATAACATCTACAAGAATACAAATCTTCTCAGCATAATGTAGACAAATGATCTAACAATATTTAATGGACAACTTATGAATAAAAAGGAATCGGATAGACAAAGAATGGAAATCCTTCTGTATTGATTTCTTTATGATTTCTTTACACTTTCATAAATAAGCCAAGTTCTCCCCTAAAAATGGTGAGGAGAGACCATTATATAGTTTACAAATTAGTTACCCTTGGTAATTACTTCTTTTAACTAATGCTTAGTTAGAGGGCTGCTAATCGCAATACCCCTAATTCTGATAAATAACTCGAGAAGAAAGGAAGGAAGAAAGGAGAAGAATTAGGAGAAAAATACGGTGTTCATGACTGGGAGGGGCCCATTGACTTTAGGATCCGTTGTCTGAATCTTTTGATGCCTCTGCTATGTCTACGCCTCGTGGGGCTGATGTGTTGTGATGGTGAGTCCAAAATCCGAGGCACTTCTCCATTTCTTTGTCGAATTCGACATGAGTATGATAATCTTTATTCACTTCCTCTATAGCAGATTGAAGAGAGCAGATCTCCTTCATCTTTTCCTTGGAAATGGAACTCTCCTTGAACAGATTACCTTTGACAAAAGCTCTGAATTGGGCTTTGATTTCTTGCAAGGAGAGGGATGCACCAGAGGTCTCATCATGGAGATAGCAATGTATGTCTTTAAAAGTAGATATTACCAAAGTTTTGAAGGCTTCACCCTTCTGCCAGCTATTCTTCAATTCTCCCAAAGCTTCTTCCAACACCTTGATTTTCCATTCCACGTTGTACACCCATGATTTTGACAAGTTATCCTTTGCATCATCGAAGACCTTGCTTGCCATTAAAATATTCTCATCAGTTTGTCCCATGAGGCGAAGGTCTACTATACAACTGCTCCAAAGTTTAAGTTCTTTATCTATGTTCCCAATAGTGGAGGAGAGTTTCTGTTGCAAATTGTTCACCTTCTCGTGGAGTTTGAAGGCTTCATCAATGAAATTCAATCCTGCAACAAGCATATCATCCACCATGGCCTCCATAGCCCTTCCATAGATGGAATACTTGTGCATATCTTTGATACTCTGCACTTCATCGTGGCTGAGAATCACAGGTGGTGGAAGAGTAGTCAATGGGGTAGGATCTAGAACTTTATCTTTAGATAGCAGTGACTTGATGAAACCTGTAAGAATCTGGGCCTACTCCTCCAACTGCTCTATGGTTTGTTGTCCTTTCTCTACCCTCCCAATGACTCTAGTGACTATTTCCTGAAGATTGTGGATCTCACCTTCAGGGGTGGACTCTCCCATGGGAATTCTTGAGAGCTCAAGGTCGGATGCTTGCAAATCTTGCTCTGGCTTGTCTACCTTAGGCTTGGCTATCTCCAGGAATGTGGCCCCGAGCATCGATACTATTGCTCGGAAGTGATTACGGCCTTTTTGGCGGGAGTAGGAGGTATAGTGCCTAATAAGGCCGCCACTGACATCAAAATTGGGTCTGAGATTCGGGAGGAAGACTTTCTCTTCTGCTTTGTCAACAAGAGGCTGCACCCATGCAAAAGAGGAGGAGGAAGAAGTAGGTGGGGCAAGAGGACCAAGAGACAGGTAACTCATGGCACCCAAGGTTTGCACTGCTATTGCCTCTAGTTGGGATATGCGTGGAGCGCTTAGGGATTACAGTAAAGAGGAGTCACTAGCACCCGGAAGCTCGGTTCTTTGTACCTCCTTTTCTTTATCCATGGGGGCTTCTGGAGCACTTGTAAGGCCGACACTTCACTCTCCTTGCTTTCAATGAGAACAATGATGTTCTCTCGGGCACGAGGGCAACCGTATACTTCCTTAGGGATCTTCCTCCACAGGCTCCTTCTTGACTTCTTTGACTTTCTTTTGATATACATGGGTGGATGAGGAAGGAGTGGAGACTGTGGGACCTTGAGTTGACGAGGCAGGAGGGGTTTGCATAGGTGCTCTTGAATCAAGTGACAATGCCTCTTTTCTTGGTGTTGTAGTATCCTTGGAGGAGGATTCCCCTGAGTGCCTTCTAAGCTCATGGACTTTCTTATCAAACCAGATTTTGGTTCTCACCAAAACAGGAGCTAGGATTTCTGCCAGATCATCCTTCTCCTTTTTGAACCAATCCAAATCCTCCAAAGGAGTTTGTTTGACCATGTTATCATATTCGTATGAGTACAAGTCAGAATTATCATCTTGGAGCCCTTCAGGAACATGATACAGGCTAAGTTCTTAAATTAATTGAAGAGAAAATATGCCGTAATGTCTCCTCCTTGCCTCAAAATCATCAACATGATCATTGATAATAATCTCCTGTCTACCCTATGATGATAAGTGATCTTGATGTTCTGCTTTCGATAAACTTCTTCAAGTCAAAACAAGTTCTTGGCACGAAGAAATGGACGATGATGGGAGCAGGCTCTTTCATGTTTTGAGCATCTAGGGTTGTTTTACAGGTGTAGTTTCCCAAAGTGATGGGGAAGTGCAAGCGAGTAATTTTCTTATCCCTGTAGGTTCTGTGTAATTTTTCTAGCTTCCTGCATACCTCTATCAAGGTCATTTTATCATTGCAGAACATGGGGAGCTTGAGAGGAGTGCTCTCATAGCCTGCAAGCCTTATATAGGAAAATTTTCTAAATTGGATGAAGTAGGCACCGTAGTGCGATATCAAATTCATAGCTTCATCAGAAAATCTCCTCGTTGTGTCGCTCTCTAGAAGCTTGACAATGTACATGGTGAAAGCATCATTCACCCTTCTGAAGTTACGATTGCTAGTTTCCAGGGTGAACTGAGGGCAGTAGGCATATACGGGGTCACCCTTATGAGCATCAATGTATGAGAAGCCAAACCATTGCCTTGATCTGCCAGGAGTATACATCAAGTATGAAGTCATGTAAAATTTCTTTGTTTGTTGTACATTGGATAGCTGCTCCGCTAGGTTCATACTGATGATCTCTGCCCAATTAATATTTTGAGTTTCTTCACACACCATATTGATGAGGGGGCACATCCAGAAATGAAACTCATTAGTAGAGGGTAGGCCCATGACCCGAGCCGATGTAGGATTATAAAATCGACAGAGTTCTTCATTGAAATCTGCACGAAAAAGAACCTTGGATGAACAATACCCCCCTTTTAGGGTTTTAAGCGAGACTTCGCCACCCACGCCTTATATTTCTCACCATCCGATCAAAAGGGCTTGTGCCTAGTTACGGGAAATTACTATAGCATTGTCCATCTCTGAATTATTAGGGCAGCACTAATGGCGCAAGCGTCAAGTTTGTGATGAGTTCCCCATGCACATTCGTCATTAACTCAACTCGAGGATTGAAATGAGCACCGCAGAGAGCCTTTGTATGTCTGCACATTGCACCGAGATAGGGAAACCACCGGTGAATGCCAAACCACTATCATGAATCATCTATGCCATAGGTGAAGGGTTTGCGTCTCATTCTTGCCCAAAAATCTCCAAAGTCGAGGTGGCGAACCTCACTGTCCCCGATATCGGGAATGACAGACTCGAGTGGTGAGACTTGCTCCTGGCCTTGGAATTTAATCTTCATGTTGTTAGCAATTTGAGGAGCCAAGGTTGCAATCTGGACTCGGGATGAAATTACAGGGGAAATGAGTATGCACGTAGAAATTTTGATCGCAAAGGTATGAGCAATGGATAGCAAGAAAGCAGTGTG
The DNA here is from genome assembly GCA_018340775.1 of Taxus wallichiana var. yunnanensis. NCBI lineage: Eukaryota > Viridiplantae > Streptophyta > Pinopsida > Cupressales > Taxaceae > Taxus > Taxus wallichiana. The sequence goes on along the minus strand of CM031239.1, from coordinate 926,689,753 downwards.
CAAAACGCATAGGGGGAAGTTCATTATATAGTCGTTTGGGAGAGAGAAAGATAATTAATGCACATTAAATACACATCTACCAACTTGGAAAGCAAGATATTTGTGAAGAGTGGGAAAAATCAACTCGAATGGCCTTTGGTTCATTTGGGACACGCGGGACACGAAAGTGCGATTCGGCCAAAACGGGCGATGCGGGAAAAGTATGAACAAATGCTTCTGGGACATGAGGGATGAAAGTACGTGGAGTATGCGATTCGGCGAATCGGACGAAAAGGGAACAATGAGCCCGGGTGAACTTGGGACACTTGGGACAAAAAGTTCGAATGACGCGAAGGGAGCGGACTTCGGGTAAATCGGCCGATCGGGGGACAGAGAGCCCGAACGAACTTGGGACACTTGGGACAAAAATGTCCGACATGCCCTAAAATTACACAAAATGACTCAAAAACGCAAATTCTTTCCAATTTCTTGACTTTTCATATTATCAGGACAACATAGAAGGCTTTTAACTTTAAAATTTCAATTTTCAACTTCTCAAAAGTAGGGAAATTTTGAGTGGACAACAAATGCCAATTCTCTTTTCTTTTTTTTCTTTGGCAAGACACTATATAATAGTCCAACCACAAGTACACACTTATAGGTCAGGTTTTCCCACAGTAAAAAACTTTCGGGATTACATACTTGCCATAAATCATATTTCAATTCATACCCGCAGTGCCTAGTCCCTCTCCAGTGCTTCAATCTAGAGAATCGCCTAGATCCATCATTTTTGGGGCTTACCGCACTCGTTCCTATTTCTAGTTTCTTTGGTCACATTTGTGACACCGTCTAGTGAGGTCCTCTAATCAACCGAGTTCTTTCATCTTCTTTCTTGTAAATTAGGGTTAACATTTCTTTTTGTATGGTTATTTCAATTGTTTCTTTGTATTTACATGTCATTCTAGATTAGATTAACTATCCCTCGTATCAACATTTTAGTTAATCATTGAAAATGAAAGGAAAACACACCCCTGAAGGGATAACTAACATTATTTGCAATCTAAAATGTGGTGTTTAAAATGTGGTTTGAGGGCTCTCGTAGCGAGGGAGAGAGACTTCGTGGGACTGGGAGGCTAGGTTAATGCATGTTGGGTCAATTTCGACACCATTGTCATGGTCAATAAGAATTTGATTCAGGAACTAAAGGAGTGCCACCATAAAATTGAGGTTCAAAACAAAATAATTGGGGGAATTCAAGCTGATTTTGTCATGCAAGAGCAGAGGGTTTCTATCCTACAGGACCAAGTGGCCAAAGTGGGAAACAACAAGAAAAATATGAGGTTGGTCCTTAGTAGTTCGACAGTGAACACACTTTGAATTTTAGGTGATGGTAATCTTGACATAAAGACTGTGGACACCAGGCTAAGGATAAGGAGGAGAAATACCAAAATACTCTGAGATTGTGGACACCCAGCCTGGGGAAAAGGAGGAGAAAATACCTAAACGTGTGATCATCAAAGTGGCAGGCAGGAAGGACAGTGGGTCGTGTGGTAGAACTCACAACAAGGCAAAGGAGAAATAATGACAGACATTTTGTTGTCCATTTGTTGTTCTTGTTCATATGGACTGCAACTTAGTTCTTTTGGTTTCTGTCCTTTTGTAGTAATTTTTTAAACAAAAAATGTAATGGTTAATATTCAAACTTGGTGTAGTCTAGCTCTTTTCTTGGTGGTTTGTTGTCAAGCTTTTTTTACTTTGCCTCCTTGGCTTTTTGGTGGTTTTATTGTTAAATTTGGCTTCTTTCTCTATATAGGGGTTTTTACTTGTATCTAAAAAAATAGTTCAACACAAAATCAACAATTGGGCAAAAGAAAATGAGAAGAGAGCAAAAGGGAAAGTTGGTTTCAGACCTAAACAATCCACTTTAGATCATGGTATTACTCTAAGACATATCATTGAAAAAGCATGGGAGGAAAAGAAAGAAGTCTTTTTGTTTTGTTGATTTCAGGAAAGCTTTTGACATGGTCCCTAGGGATAAGTTATGGTGCAAAATGCAAGATCTTGGCATACCAGTGCAACTTAGAGCAGTGGTTCATAGACTCTATGAAAAGGTGTGTATTAAAATCAAAACTCAAATAGACATTTCAGAGAGCTTTAGGAGCAACATTGGTGTTAAGCACACTCTTTGGTTTATATACGAGACCAAATTGAAGAATTGTTAAATATGGAGGGTGGTGATGGTATTTGGTTGGGTGAGTATGTTATAAGGCTTCTTCTATATGTAGATGACCTTATATTGATTATTACGTCTGCTCGAGGGTTGCAAAATATTTGCTCACACTTGATTTTTTTTTACAAAAAAGTGGGTATATAAGTTAATATCAGCAAGACCGAGATTGTGATCTTTAGCAATAGAAGGAAAAGAAATCGGCAACAATTATCCTTTGAGGGTAGTATTCTAGAAGAAGTAACTATCTACAAATACTTGGGGATTGAATTCAATAAAAAACTTACTTGGGATACTTGCGAGAAAAAAAAAAAGAATAGTAGGAGGGTAGAGAGCTCTATATGCTTTACAAAACAAATGTAGAGAAGAAGAGTTATGGGATTAGAAAACTACTCAGACCCTTTTTGAATTGTTAGTGACTCCGGTTGTACTTTATGGGTGTGAAATATGGACTAACAACATACCAGTATCAAAATGGAATAAATTGAGAGAATTCAAAAACATATGATCACAAACAAGTTCAAGTTGAAAATTTGTCCCTTATGAGATTCTTTTAGCTGAAACAGTGTAGTTCCAATTGAATTCGTTGTTATGATTCGACTTCTAAGATACCTCAATAAAATTGAACAAATGACAACAAGCAGGTGGCCCAACATAGTCTTCAAAGAGCCATTATGTAGGAGAAAAAGGTCATGGGTGAATCAAAACATCAAGTGGATGAAAAGATGGAATATTGAATGGAATGCATGGCCCAAGGACAATAAAGAAATAAAAGCATTTGTAATAGATAAGTTCCACAAAGCTATGTGGGAAAAAATGGGGAGAAAAAGAGATACTACCTCGAAGAATTTAACTACACTTGTGATCATCAACAAAAGGCCTACATAGGGGCCCTCATCCCTTGGAGAGCTAAGATTCTCATAGCTCAACTAAGGACTAACTCTCATCGGCTTAGATGTGAAACAGGTAGATGGAAAAGGCCTAAAGAATAATGGGAAGAAAGGCCTTGTGTCTTTTTCTTAGATAGAGCAATGGAATCGAGACAAACACTTTATTATAGAATGCACTGCTTATAATGACATTCATTTGAGATATGTAATCAATTTCACAACATTTTCATTACAAGATATGTTCAGTGAAGAGTTGATAGCTAAAATGGGGGACTTCATCATCAAGATTAGCATAAGAAGATTAGAAATGACAAAAATAAAAGAAAGCTGGTTTTATCATCTCATAGGCTATTTTTAGCCTCGTGGACGTTAACTTTTTCTATTTCATTGATTTCTATATACCACTAAACGATGCGATTTTTGTCGGTGGTGTTGTTGGAGATGGGAGGAGTTACATTTGACGCTCATTTAGAAGTTTTTCGTGATTTTAGTTGTAAAATACTTACAAATATTTGAAATAACCGTCACACATGACTTGTATATTTAAAATGTGACCGTCATTTTGTATATATAATTTACATATAAAGTATTATATATATATTTAAAATAATTGAATAAATATAAACTAGTTAGTATAAATAACAAAAAAATGTAGTTTTGAAAGGTACTTATTGAAATATTACCGTCACTGAAAATAGGTGGCCATCAAATTTAACCCCTTGATGCGATGGTTTTTGTCTCGTGGTTTTGGAGAAGTCAAATCTAATCAACTTGAACCAAATATAAGCTTCTTTTGGTTGTTTGTTTCAAGTGAAGTGAAGTGAAAATGGAATGAACTAAACAAGCAAAATACATTTATTTAAATAAGCCAATGTTGACCAAATTAGATTTAAGTGACATGATTATGACTTAACTTGGTAAATAGCATAATACTGAGTTAACAACTCATTATGATTGACATGTCCACCTTGATGTGTCTAATGGAATGTTTGTTTTCTAGTAGTCACCATCACCATGGTCAACATGTGTAAAGCATTTGTTGCGATCCTTAATATGTGTCAATTTATTTTAAATATATTTTCATTGTGTTTGGAAAAAAAAATTAGACCAACGGTTATGTTATTAAAACATGTAAAAAAGAACTTTTTAGTGTATTCTTTTGTTAAATTAGTTCTCTATTAAAATAAATAATAATGTTATTGGAGCAATTCCAACAAGTTCTGGCAATTAAAAATATGACTTTTTAGATTAGACAAATTTAATACTCAACAAACATTGCATTAAATAAGACAATTGTTTGTATCGATTATTTAAGTTTCTAATGACACAAACACAATTTAAATTTAATTATGCTAATAAACATTCCCTTTAACGGACGAAGGATTCCCAAATCGACACAAGATGAGATATCAACGATTAAAGGTTTGATAACTAAGCTCTCATAGTGGAAGGTGATCTCCATGTAGAAGTTGTACATTTCCCATGCCATTGGTTGGTGGTGCTTCGTTGTGATCACGATGATATGGTCATCTTAGTGGAAATTAATCTCCGTGTAGAATTCATGCATTTCTCATGTCTTTGGTTGGTGATCATTCATTGTGATCACAATCATGTGGAAACACCACACACATATGGCCTCTTGTAGGGTGTTCCACACTGCTTGTTCTATAGGCCCCATTGGCACCTATCACCACCAAATTCATCAAGGTGGCATCTTTAGGTTGCGTTGTCACATACATCGACATCTCCTTCCTAGATAAGTGATGGCCTCCAATCACCGCTCTTCCTCCATAGAATCGTATAACTTGATATATCCCTCTCTTAAGGAATTCATTATGAATTTTTAGCTATCCGTGATGAGGTGGATGGCGTGGTACATGACAGGGTAAGGGTTTTACACATCTACTGAGATTCCCTACATGTAGGCAATATTGAAGCAAACATTATGAATACATCCACCTAGACCCCTCCTCTAATGGGCCCACTCTACACCCATAATACGTGTTTAAAGATATCCCTTGTTTTATATTTTTGCTTGGGTTCGCGCATGATAAAATGCCAATTCCATACAAATTGAATTCCCTTATCGAAAAACATTCCAAAAGATTTTAGGTTTTGTATTCAAATAACAGATTGGTATAGTGAATAGTCATGGTAATAATGAATCCATCTTGTCATTTATGGATGAAAGTAAGAATGACAGTATATAGGATATATATTATTGATCTCAAGTTTGACATCTTTTAGAATATGTCCTTCACATAATTCACATGCCTTTTATCCTTCATGTCGTTTGTAAACATGCCATGTAGTTTGTATATGACTCATTAGAAAAATAAGAGGATCAATGATGGTAGAGGATACCTTTGAGTTGTTTGGGCCTTTCAACTACATTGACCATCTCCCTTTGCTTCAGCAGCTTTAACCCCTTTGAATTCTCTCATATTGACCCTAAATCACCTTCTTCCTCCTTGAGATTTTTTTCCTTTGCTCTCCCAATCAATATATCCATTACATTGCTCGTGTGTGATTGCTAATGACTAAACATTATACCCAAAAGGTTTAATGGGTATGTTGATAGGGGTAACCTTAGGTGAAAACTTTAAAAAATTAGATGTCACATCCAAAAACTTCAATCGAATCTTCTACCCATCGAGGCTAGTCTTAATTTTTGGGTACGTGTATGCCTATTTTATGTGACAATCTGAACACATCATCACTATCTAATATGAATCGTTGATCTAAACATAGTGATATCTTTACCATATTTTGAAGTATCGAGCCCATTTTTATAGGAGATATAGTTTTGGTGAGGTATATTCATGTTAAATCGATTGTGGTATTGGTATGAGAACCTAATGTAATCATTTCAAATCATTTTGAAGTGCATGTAATTATACTAAAGACATTTTTTCAATTTTGAGTGGAGAAAACAAGCTTTCTCTGACAATTTCTACAACAAATGTATCAACAAACAACATCAAATAGTTGTGACATTGGCAAAATATCAAACATTTCATGAGTTTCATGACTAGAATTGGCAAGAAATCAGTTGTTTCAAACTAGAGTAAGTACAACAGATCTTAAATTAAGAAAACAAGAAATATCTTTCAGCCCATACTTTACATGAAACACTTTGGTGGTTTTATTAATAATAATCCCTCTTTCGATCAGTTGATAAGATCCACCTTTTGCTCATATGATCAACATTTGGAGGGGCTCAATTATTGATGAATGTTTGTGTATTGCATGTTTTCCTACAATTACTCAAGCTTAAAATTGAAAAGGGGGCTATGAAGTGCTATAAGAAGTAAGCATTGATGTTGGGTTTCAAACATGTAACCTATTAGATTTTCAATATTTTTTTATTTTGGCCCATTTACGTGCAAATTGCATTCACGTGAATAATGTGCATAAGATCGAGATGATAAAGTAGAGCACATATAGAAAATATTATTTGGGTGGGAACAATCTAAGCCATGGAATAGGTATAGGACATTTAGGTATTTAATTACCACCTTTTTATTTCCAACTTTCCATCAATGTGTGCATTTTTTCTAACAAACTAACCATCGTCCAATAAAAAATCTTAACAATTATTATAAACATAAACATCCCCTTCACGTAACCACTCTCCTAGATCGTGGTTTGGTTGTTACTTACAACACCATATTTGACATTGTTGTTTTACTTGAATTAAACAACACTTTGGTGACACTATTTCCACACACATATTTTACTTCATTGTTAGTGTTGATATTGTGACTAACACTCCTATGATGGGAAACATGTGTGCAAAAATCTTAAATTATGGTTTCAATGTTAAGTATGTTATTAGTGTAGGAAGATTAAAAAAATCGGCCAACAAATCTAATTTATCTACATACATGAATAGAGATGGCACTGTTCCCATGATATCAGAGAGATTGGTGACAAAGGCAACATTTTTAGAGAATTCATATGCAAAAAGAAGTTTGAGAGAAAAACTAATGGGAAAAGTAAGAAAACTTAAGAAAATTTCAACAAAATCCTTTCCTGTTTTGACATATATGACACATCAAGTTTTGCTTAGTTAATAAGAAAGTGTACATTCATGGGTTCCGAGATCTTCTCTATTATCTTAAAAGCTCCAAGATTCCTAACGCACTCAAACAAAAAAATAGAAGAGGTTTGGGCATATCCGCATTGTAACGAGCTAAATTTACATTTCAACATATTTTAAGGCATTTGTGACCATGACTACCTTGATCAAACACGTACATAAATTTGAACTTGGTCATTGAGTGCCTCTCCCCTAATTAACATTTGACTTGACCAATTAGGTGAAATTATTTATTTCAATATCTGAATCAACAACCTATGTTGTTAGGCAATAAATCCACATGCCAAATTTCAATGGAGGAATGATGAAGTATTATAGAACGTGCTTGTTGGAGAGAGTTAATGGTAGTTATACCTACTTGTGTAAAAGCCTTACATAATTTTTGTGTTTCTCATCCTAAAGTAATTGTAAAATTTTATTATTGAATTTCCTACGAGTAAATTTTAGTGGTGAATCTTCGTTAATTCATGAATATTTCAATTTTTGAAATTTGCATTTGGAAAAATTTTAGGTGTAGGGATAAGACTGTGTTGCTAGAGTTTTTGGGTTCAAGTTAATTTTAGGGGTCAATTAATCTAGTGTTTACACCAATAGATTACTTTTTTAATTCAAATCGTCATTAGTACGAAATTGATATTTGTAAAATTCACCTTCATATATATAGTGATTACAAATTTACAATTCTAACTATCAAGTACATAAAAAAGTCTTTGCATTTCCTTTACCTGTACTCATGGTCCTATGGGCATTAACGATTGAGATAACTACATATCGCAACCCTCCAACATTAAAGGTATTTTAACAGATTAATATGTTATTATGTTGAAGTTGCATATAATGTAAAATGTCATAAATGTTATTGGTCGATGCATATACTTCATTATCGATCGTTAACACAAACCTATGCTACCTGATTGGTAGCATAAATGTATCTTCTTGGTGGTAGCATAACAATATTTTACCGAGTCGATAACATATATCTATGTTACCATTCATAGCATATATTTATGTTATTGATTGATAACGAAGTATATATATATGCTATAGGTAAATATCATAACAATATGTTCTTTGTTAGATTATCATATATCTATCTGTCGATCATAACATATATCTATGATATTGTTTGGTAATATATTGTATCTTTATCGGCCAGGTAACATACTATATGCTATCGTTCGATAACATATAGTATACTACTAGCCATGCTTATTGTTTGGTAGCATATATATATGCTACTTCTTCTTAGCATATCCGTTAGCATAGATATATGTTATTGATCGGTAGTATACATCAATCTTTATCGACCAGTGGCATCTGATATGCTACTGAGATCGGTAGCATACATTTATGCTATCGGTTGGTAGTATATAATCTTTGCCTACTAGTGGCATTTTTGCGATGTCCTAAAAAGAGAATAAAAAAGTATGAGATTTTTTGGCTTACGCCATATTTTGTGAGGACAAATTTCTCAATAAGATGATCATTTTAATTGCTAACATAAAAAAATCAAAATAATTTAATTTTTCCCATACAAAATTGGTGAAATCTACATTTGTTTTCACAAAAATCACTTTTTATATATTTTTATTTGTGCCATATTTAGCGAGGATAGATTTCTTATTGAGACATTCGTTTTAACTATTATTGTAAAATAAAAATAAAAATACATATGTGGTTGTCTGCGCAACATATATTGTCATTCGACAACATATATTGCCCATGAGATAATTCTTATTGGCTAACACCATTGCCAAATGATTCACCAAATCGTCCAAAATTCGTTTCCTTTAGATTCGCCATAATTTAGAAATTCATTTTCACACATTTTCCAAATAATATCTACGAGTTTTTTTAGGGGGTCTTAAATTTTTCCCTGATTTCCTAAATTTATGAACATTACATGGTACACTTTGATGGTTTTACTAACAATTCTTTGTAAATAAGAAAGCAACTTACACTCAACAATGTAAGAAATTGTATGGAGTCTCGATCTAAAAATTGTGATCGAGAGAATGAAATCTATATTTTGATAGTATGGAGTCTCGATCTATCTTGTCTACGATTATAAAGTACAATTGGCCAAGGTGTCTCATAATTTATATTGACCTTAACCGCATCCAATCTCATGAGATCAATGATGGTGAAAATGGAGGTGTGACAAGTAGGGAAAGGCCCTCATATTTGTCCCCTCCACTGCACACACAAATCTCCCACCCTTGTTTTATACAACACTACACCGACATCACTACATGTTCCCTCCTCCTCGAGATAATCAAAATGTATGGTTTGGCATGCTTTATTTCTCATACCACAAATTCTAAAGAGAAAAATTGAATAGGGAATTGCATTTTTTTTATGATGATAGATGATGATGTCGACAATCCTCTCAATGTCACTCTTTTAACCACTCCCATTCAAACATGAGGTGAACACTCCAACACTTGCATTTTCATTTCAAATTGGTGATGGATATGTTGACATAACATCTCCCCCTTCCAAGTTCATGACCCAAACCATTCTAATCAAACTAATAAATCCTAAAAAATTACAAAGTGCCATGATAAATAATCCAAAATATAATCTCTAAATTGATCAAACAAATTGTAATCTTCAAACTAAAGTGTTCCTATTTATTACCTTGGATGAGCTAGAGTATCAAAGGTCACAATATCGCACACAAAAAATATTTTTCTCTTTTTCCAATGCTAATTAAATCAAAAGTCATTTCCAAATAGGATTCTTAATGGTTGTGTTTGACACACGTTGGGGAAATAGAAATTCAAGGTTTTGATTCAATGGTTGTTGACAGATAACATCATCAAAGGGACCCTAAATGTAGTGAATAACATATGTAAAGTTTTGATTAAAAAATATACAAGTTTCCTTATTTTGTAGGCAACGGTAAAGGAGACTCTGCAATGTAACCAACTAATCCTCCTCTCCACATAGTACACTAATAGGTGTAACCCAAATACTAATTAGTGTTATCATCTATTTGTCAACCAAACTGTTGGGGTAATCACTATAAGAACACTATCAAGTTGTGTGCTCAAACCTTGACGATTACATTCTTAACAACAATGAATTCAACAAAAGAGTGGTGGGCCTAGAAAAATTGAATGATATAGATACACATGTGAATGCTTCATATTTAATTATTCTTAAGGATCTAAAATGTTGAGGAGGCATTTTCAATTATAAATCCGCTAAGAAAAATCTTGCATCTTATATTTTTATTGGTTGGCATGAGTGGATAATGGCCTAACATAATGGTTTATAAGTATCTTGGTACATGTGTAAGTTAGCTCCCTTAAATAGATGTATGCATTTACTACCCACAAATCACAAGGGTTGACATTGCACACAACAACTATAGACAGTTGCAATATTGATCGACCACTCCTTCCTTTCTAAGATATGTGCAAAGTATGTTTCCTTTATGATATTTTCATTCCACCTCCTTTCTCTTTCAAATAATTGACAAAAATGACACATGGTTCATATGTCCCTAATCATGACAATGAATAGTTTCGCATATGTTCCCCCAATACTTTCTCTAGCCATGGACTTCTCCTCCCTTAAACCCCTTCTATATTTTTGCTCATCCTATTGTAATGGGAAACATGTGTGTAGAAATAATAAATTCTAGCTTCAATCCTAAGGGTGCTAATACCATAGACAAATAATTTTTTGGGTCCAATGACTCCACTTTATTCATAGAAACGAAATGAGAGGAAATGTTACCATGTTATTATAAAGGTTAGTGATAGAGGCAAAGTTTTTAAAGCACTCGTATGCACGAAGTAGTTTGAGGAAAAACTAGTGAACAAAGTAATAAAGCTAAAAATAAGGTCAACAAAATCCTTTCTTGCCTCAACATGTGTGATACGTTGAGTTTTGTTGCTAATTAAAAACATACATTTATGGATTTCAAGATCTTGTCTACCATCTAGTGGCGAGAGAAATATGTGCACTCACTTGAAAGCTATAAGTGAAGGTTGGTTGTAGGATGCAAGATGGAGAAATCAAAGTATTTAAAACCAAACTCTAACAAAATATCATTATAACTACAACAATGAGACTAATTACAAGATGTAAGTCTCTTGGCTCATTGAAGTAGACCTCCGAGAGAAAGTTGGATCTTGTTCTAAGATAACTAGTTTATCACTAACCTAAATTAACTTGTTACTTTGCGAGAGAAAAGGAGAAGAGAGAAACAGAAGCGGAAGTGTGTTAACACACTAGGAAAAGTAGGGATCACCCTCTAAATGAGTTAATTAAAAAAGGACAAAATACAGAGTCCCAAAGGGCATATAATAGCCACAATAAGACAACATTTGGATCAAATTCTTGGTCAAAACTTGTTTAAGACAAAGTATAATTAACCATGTAAATGATAAACATGATAAACCATGAAATCAACAAAGAGATAAGACAAGACGACACAAATACTATAGGAAGATATAAACAATGATGACAATTGTATCAAACCGGGAATTGTACACGGTTTGCTAATTCATAATTGAGCATTCATACGTCCATAAAGGTAAAATTGAGTATGAAGGCTCTCGTAAAACTAAACACTAAAAGGATAAAAGTGTCTTGTATTATAAATGAAGGATCATTTACAATTAGCTCATATCTCATATAGAGAAGTGAGAAGAGAAGAGAGAATCATAAGATGCCTAAAGAATATCTTTTTCCTCCATGTATATCTTCTTCAAAGTTAGAAAGATGGAAAAATGTTTGAAATTTCCCAAAAAAACTTATGAGGCATATTCTCATGCTCCTTCTAGATGATTGGTAACTCAATGCCTTTAATTATAACTAGAGGAAGCCCGCGATGGTCCTCACTTATGGAACATGCCCAATTTTTCCAAAAACTAATTATGTTTTAGTTTTATTACCTAAATGAGCAAGGAATCACCAACTCATTTTTAAAATGATCTCTCCACACTAACATCAAGGATAATCCCTGAAATTTGGATCCTTAAAGGTGAATTAAGTTGTCAATAGTAAAAAATAGTTATAATTACCTTGTGGACCACATAAACTACCTTCTCCTATCATATAACTTGCTTAAATTTTTTTCCTTACATTTTGGTGGGCGATGAATCGGAATATTCTATTGTAGACACAAAATCATGCACATACTACGATTTTACTATTTCATCAATTGTGTTGTTATATGCATGGATCTTAAGTAAGAAAAGTATTCACTGATGACACAATCCTTTGTCCATCTACTTGCTTTAATTGTTTCTATTATCTTTCTCTATCACGTCTCATCATTTACTGTACCCGATTACGAGTCAGTCATAAGGATCCCTATCTATTTGTCTTTTCACATCTGTCGTCATTTATCCCAGACACTAGCACCCACTGGGACATTAGTGCTCAGTGCTCCTATCCATTTTGGGCATTTCTCTCCTATTTGTTCTTTTCACACATTTTTGACATTTTTGGTCAGACTTTCTAGTTTTCTAATCCTTATAATGTGTCCATAGTCGGCCTTTTGTGTCAATATTGTTAAAATTCAAACAAGAGATCCATATATATACACAACATACACTCTATTATTTTGGCTGAAAATTCTAAGGGGCAATCATATCTACATATTATCACTACCATCAAAGGGACTGCATTTTTGGGCTGCATACACTGCATAAAAGGGTAAGTGTTAAATTCCATATCACACATTTGAATCTTATCTAGATACAAACTACTATCTTGGCGTTATTGGTGCGAGGGAAACCTAAGGAAAATATTTTACACATAAGCACACAAAACTACATGGATTATGGAATGTAGTGTAGTGCTTGATCATAAGTTCACTCTTTGAGTGACCGTCAGGGTTATTCCAACTTCAAATTTTACGTATTTCATTTAGATTTGATGTGTTTACGAGTTGGTGCAGGTAGTTAGGGTTTTTTTGTAGGTTACAGGTACCCTTGGTGATCAAAGAGTTAACATTAGGTGATTAACAAGAATTAACAAAAAAACCCTAGTGATACATAAGAAAGTAGATCCCGAGTCTCTGCACAAATCCAAAGACCCGAGATCAATCACCAATGTCCAAGCACTCTATCTTGTATTGGGTGCCCTTGTCAAAGCATCATTCTCAAGTTCTAGAATTCACAGGGGAGAAGTTACGACACTTTGTTTGAATCCTTTCCAACACTTTACACTTCCCAGATCATTTCTAGATCACACAAAAATCAACTAAGTATTTTATCTCTCATATTTTCTTATAGTTTTGTATTGCTTAAGTGCTTAGCATTTGTATCTTTATTGTATTTTATCATATCATTTACTCAAATTAGATTTAATTCAATTTTTATTAAATCATTTGGTGAACCCACCCTTATTCAAATTCCTTTCCCTAAGATCCCAAAAACCCTCATGGCTCTAATAGGTCTTCATCTCCCAAGCATAATATGGCTAATACATGCTTACAACCTGTTTTTGATGATGTCTCTACAAAATTTAAATTTCATGGTCTCTACTGCAATCCTCATTGTGATTCCTCAGTCCTCCAAAAACTTCTTTCTTTCCAAAACACCCTTCCTATTGGCCTTGACACCCCTAACATTTACATAGTCTTCCCAGGACCAAAGCTTTGCTTCATGTTCTCCCTCATCTTCCGTAGTCACCCATGTTACTACACCTTCTTCTCCTCCTCTTATAACACATGATAATATTATTGTAGATTCTTTGCTTGATCATGTTCTTTTTTGTGACAATATGGATACCAATAATTATACTTCTAATGTTGAAAATGTAAATGTGCATGATGTTGCTTCTATTAGTAGTCAAGATGAATGTAAAACTATATCTCCTACTCTTCCTACTTCTGAAAATGTTTCCAATGATTACAATGATAAATATGATATTATTACTCCTACCACTTCTTTGTATGTTGATGATAGTCTTGATGAAATACTTGCTTGTGAAAATATGATTGATAGTGATGTTGATTATGCTTTTGATCATGAACATGTTAGTGATGATGTTACTTCTCTTAAGACTACTGAATTTGAATTTCTTCGCTCCTCTTTCTTCTACTTCTAAAGTTGTTGCTCATGATGATTCTACTCCTACCACTAGTACACCTCTTATTGTGTCTCATGAGCCTACATCTAGTATTCCCATATAGCATCCATGTTCCTCTTCTCCTCCTTCCACATCCACTCCTCCTTCTCACGTTCCCATGATCACTCACAATGACAAGATCCAACCCTTAAATATGCCTCTCACTTCACCAACCATTCCTTCACATGATATTTTATCCCTCATGCATGTTGTTGGTACTTTACAATCTCAAGTTCATACACTCACCCTCGAAAGTAAATCCTATTATGCTTCCATTGACAATAATTCTTTGCATGGAAATCTTATTCCTAAAAAGATTCACAATTTCACTTTCCCAAAGGAATTCATCATGCCTAACTTCTCATGTTTTGATGGCACTAGAAATCCTTATTTACATCTCAAGCATTACCATTTAGCCATGTCTAGCTTATTCTAATGATCGCTTGTTACTCAAAGCATTTCTTCATAGCCTTGTTGATCATGCTCTCCAATGGTATACTCATTTTCCTTATGGATCCATTAGTACTTATTATGATATGGAGGATGTTTTTCTTAGATGATTTATTTCTAACAATGGTCCTAAAGTTACATATGAATGTTTTCCTTCTCTGCATCAAGGAAAGAATGAACCGACCTATTGATTTAGAACTGTGATTTTTTTTTTGTGGCTTAATTCCTCCCTTAAAGGAAAAGTTATTATATGATACATGTGAATCATTTACTCTTTTTTGCTATAAAGTTATTGATCTAGAAAAGGACCTCATTACGGATAATTTCTTAACACCTTCTCCCACTTATTCTATTCCTCCTATGCCTACTAAGTCTTCCCTATTTCATCTATTGACCCTCTTACATGATCCCCATCTCCATGTAAGCATCTTCCTTCCCCTCCACCGCATTGCATTCACCTAATTCTTATTCATTTCCCACTCATGAACCATTGCACTTCTCACATAATGCAAAACCACATGATGTTCTGTGAGCCTTTATTGGTAAGTGGCTCCTTTGTCTACCTTCTAATTAACATCATCCACCTCACCGCTTACAACACCAATGTGATCACCCTTTCTGTGATTTCCACCACATTAATGGCCATCGTGATAATGAATGATATGCTCTCCACAATCACTTACAATAGTAAGAAGACAAAGGTGTCATTACTTTCCACACTTGCTCGCATGAGTGCTCTCTCTTTCCTATTCCTCGTAAGCAAGCTTCCACCATTGTTCACTTGTATACTTCACCTCCATCTAAAGTAGTAACCCCCCACCTACTAAGGTCATTATCCATTTGTATCCTCCATATAATCCACCCATAGTCACATCCTCTCATTCCTCCCACATTGTTGTAGTACCTCATTGGCTTCCTAAGCCCCTTGCTTCTGCACTTCCTCCCACCACACCTTCTATTATTAGCTTCATTCCCTTTGACATCCAATTTGGCACTTTCCCTCTCATTGTTAGTGCTTCAAATGTTCCTTCCTTGCCTTACATGCCTCTTAATCTCTGGTAAATGACATCCATTTTCTATTTCATTACCTTATGACGTACTCTCGTGCTACGGTTCACACTTGACTATTGAGGGAATACTACATCAATGAACCTCCCATTCCATACTTCTAGCTCTGTGCTTCATGACATATCTTTTATAGCCACTCTTTGCATGACAAAGCCATTTCTCGATGACACACTCTTGTTCTATGGTTCATTCTTGACTGTTGAGGGGCATTTATAAATGAACCTCATTCTCACACTAGGGGAAATCTCTCTTTTCCCCTTCATCCTCATCACACACAATTACGAATAATATTTTACATCTCACGGTATTCAATTCTCAACACATCATTATCACTACTTTTATTTATCTACAACAATTACGTCACATCCATACATTTCTACTTATAACATGTTATACTATACACATTCTTTATCTAGTACATTACTTGGTTATTCTTTCCACATCATAGCACATCACAACCATTAACAATATATATGATCAACCATTTTCACAATGCATATAAAATCTATCGAACTACATAAACACTACCATGAACATATCATCACCATCACATAGAATCCAATGCACATCAACAATAAACGTCACATCACCAAAAGTCATGTGTGTGTGTATATATATATATATATCCTTCCTCAAAAATCATAAGGTACACAATACACTCATTGGGGAAAGTCCTGTGCGCTAATATGATATTTATATAATACATCATCCATCATCATCACTATCACTATCTACATTGTTGGAACTATAGGACTAGAAGCTTCATCGTTCACTTTGCTACGCTTAATCTCGGCCTCTATACCTCTCTACCCGACTTTGTAATACACCAAGATCCACCATCTAATTCACATATCGGCCTGTAGCTCTACATAACATGCAAATATATCATAAGCTAGGCCTCCTCCTCCTATGACTTCTATCCCTTGCTCTGCTTTCTACGAGCCTCATTACGCTTGCTCAACAACACCATATACGTGGTTATTGTTATCCATATTTTCCCTGGGCAAAATATTGGATCAAAATGATCCCGCACTAAAAGAACCTCAAATATCACATTCAAATCTTGCAAGCAGTTACACAGAGGGACTCTACTGATGGAAGTGGTGGGGCCTGCGAAGATCAAACAACAAAATGTAGTAGAAATTCGAGAAAATGGATCTATCAAGCAAGCTCCGAGCCTCAAATCCATTCTTGAGTTACGGTATGTTCGAAAATAGAACAATAGCATCACCGAGAATCCGGGAGCAAGAAAAGGAAGAAATGACAAAGATCCAAAGTCCTCGGGCTCAAAACAGTTTAGAATGAGTCCAAAAATTAGCTAAGTATGGAGGATGTTATGGAAAGAGCCATGTGTTGGAATGACACTTCTCCAAGGGTGAATCCAAGAAAGGAATTTCAAATGAGCGCCATGCTTCCATGTGTCCAGAGCCCCAAAAGTTGTGCGGCCGTTGAAAATTCTTTGACTAGATAGGAAGGTGCCAGGTGTCGGCTCAATGCAAATCCAAGATGGGAGCCCAAGGTGAAGACTCAAACTCGTGCCAGCCCTCCACGTAGCAAATGGTCAACAGAGGTCAAAAGGCGGATAGGGCGAGGCCTTAAAAGGGGGTATAGAAATCTTGGTGGGGAGTGCCAGTGTCCAGTGGTGCATCTCCAAAGTTGAATCCAAATGCAAAGACTCAAACAAGTGCCGAGTTTTCCATGTAGCCCGAGTGCGAAAAGATAAGGAAAGATTGTTGAGAAGTGTAAAGACTGCGAAGGCTTCCAGTGTTAACCCGACACTCCTTCAAAGGAAAAATCTTGATCGGGCTTTCAAACAAGCGCGAAGCCTCCATGCATCTAGTCTCTTCAAAGGGGACAAAGTCAATTTGAATAGTCAATACATAGTGGTAGGCCGATGGAGAGTGCCAAGTGTCCAAACGATGCTAACTCAAGGGTTAAATAGAGAGTGGGTCTTGAAATAAGTGCCATACCATCACGTGTCCCTCGTAAAGAAATATGACCCCACCGAGCAAGGGACTTACCCAAGAAATAAAGAAATTGAGCAAGTCGACAGAGGAAGCCATGCGTTAGCCCCGTGCCATTCCAAGAGAAAAATATAGAGGCCACCTTTAGACAATTGCCAGCCCTCCACGTGTCCCATATTAAAAAGGGGGTCCATTTTTCAAATTGGTTTTTCCGCCCTATTGTACAGACCCGATACAAACTTCGAAGGGGCATATCTTTCGACTCAAAGCTCAAAATATTACAAATCTGACACCATTGGAAAGATCTTGGCTTCACCCACGCCATGGAGATATGAAACTTTAAGTTTGGGGAGGTTAGGTAAAGAAAAATGGAGAAAACGTCTTCAGGGCCATTAATGTGGGATCTATCTGCCTCAACAACCAAATCAGATTTAATCTACTCCGTCGTTTCCTCCTTTGAGGTGTCGAACCGAGAGATTGATACTGATCCACGACAGATTTGGGGTAGATTTTGTAAGAGGCATTAATGACAGTGGTTGAGCTTTGACCTACTTTTCCCACTTCTCTCTCTTTCTTCTCTCTGATTGAATCTATAAATGTAGGGTCGGGACTCATTGTAAAGGGTTGGACATTCTTTTGTTTTGTAGGCTCCCTTCTTCCCTTTGGCAAGTGAATTCATGGAGTTTCAAACCTCCCATATAGACTGTAAACGCAAATTTACCTTATTACTATTGTAATGCATCGTATAAAGTCATGAGAACAATAATACACGTTATGTGGGTGATCTTCATCCCTTTTTGTGCTAGTTTCTATCTTCGATCCTTCATTACAACTTTGGTTATTTGTGCATGTCTTTGTGTTGCATTCTTCTAGTTTATGTCTACCAGAAAAACAATTGTTCATCACTCCTTTGGTGTATCACCTGGTAGCTTAAGTTTTATTTGCTTTGCATCCCTTCTTTAACTCCTCCTTGTAAAATTAGAGTAGGATTTAGGATAGATCCTCTGCGATTTCATGTATACACCTAAACAGAGGAGTAGAAACCAACGTTAATCTGGAGAGTTTTTCCCACTTGCGAAGTCCCACACTTTGGGGGAAAACTCAATGTTATGCAAATTACACTAAATGAATCTGCCTTAGAAAAGTGGATCGACGACTCATTTGGGGGTCTTTGTGATTTTGTGCTAATAGTTTTGAGTACGCTTGGTGGGACAGAGTCTCCATCTTTATTACGGTAAGATCGATGTGCGCTGCTTTGTGATTCTAGATTTTAAGAAACTCTTAAAAACTACACATTTGCGACTCCAAAAGAGACATGATCCACTAGTTTTAGCGGTCCAAGTTTCCCAAGTTCATGAGAAGGATACAAAGAAGGTCTAGAATAAGAGAAGAAGGGGACAGTTTGTACACATACACTTGTCTCCGTGAGAAGGAGAAAATGAAGAAGAGCCCAAAAGTCTATATCTCCACCAAACAGAGCCTTATCATCACCTCCTCCTAAGAGGTCGTTCTTTCAATCAAGAAGGGTGCTCGGGCCAATCGGATGGCACACCAACAACCAAATCCTTACGTCAACTTCACCGGCGCAACAACCTACCTACTCTAAATGCACAAAACCCGGTCCCAAAGTGGCAACATTGAAGAGCATCCCATATTTCACTAGAGAAAACCAGACTTGTCCCGGTGATCACGTTCAAGACATTACAAATGTCTATACAATCAATGAGATCACTAGAGATGGACATTGCGGTCAATTTGCTGGCCTCTTCACTCAAAGGCAAAGTTTCACAATGGTTCAGGAGCCTAGAAGTTGGCTCTATTCAATCTTGAGACCATCTGTGCACATCTCTTCACAACTAGTTTGGAGAAAAGGGAGATAAACTATCCTTGTTGGAGTAGCTGACAACAATCAAGAGAGCTCCGAACGAGGAACCGATGGATTTTAACGGACCTAGGATATGATTCCAACAACAAGAAAGCCCACCAATGAAGGTGCCTTCTTATACTTTCTTAGAGCTTTAAATTCGACATTTCTTTGATGATTTAGTCAATGGGGGCACAACTTTACCTGCAGCCTATAACCTTTCCATAAGAGCTGAGAATCATTTGATTTAGGCTAGAAAACTTGCTCCTAGGCCATCCATGCCTCTATACCTTGAGTTAGGAAACACAGTACCCAATGACGCCGACATTAGCTCTTATACCCACCCCAGGGAGTCAAAGTTTAGCCGAAACCTCCACTTCATCACCTAACACCTCAAAGGAGCTTTAGGAAGTTATGAAACAACTACAAAACCTGGGAAATGAGCTAGTAACCATCCAAAGACAATAGGCTCAGAGTTCTAGGCCATATCAGCCCCAGGCTCAGTATCAGGCTAGGCCCTCGTATCAGTAAAATAGACCACTAGCCTAGGTTGTAAATCAAAGTCAACATCAAGGGAAACCTCAAGCTGCTAGACCTTTCAGGTCATATGATCCAAACACAAAATCAACATCAAGAGCATTGGTTCCAGCGTAGAATAATATGGCACAAGAATATGATTGGTGTTTTCCATGCAATCAACCACATAATCAGTCGATGTGTTTCAATGGTGCACTAAATCAGGCTCTGATGGTGCAAACCGTTGGTGTATCACAAGAACCTAGCCAGGGAAGAAAATCAGCGATGAAGAAGCTCGGTAAGAGGGACCCCCAAATGAAACTATGCTTGTCAATTGGCAGGCTAAGGACTTTTGTGGAATGAATTAGACCCTTTCTCAAAGTATAGCTACCAATACATGGTCCAAGAAGAGAAATATTGGAGAAGGACATTCACCAAGCTCAGGTGATCCTCAACCCTCCATTGCTCCACAAGGTATTGATTGGCATTCAAAATACATCTCCCAATGTGCGAGTCAATCCAAGCCACCTTCCGGACCTACTCGGCAGCCTTTGGTTGTCAGAATAACCCATGTGTAAGAGAAAAACATGACAGGGGGAAGGGGTAGCGAAAAGATAGTTCATTTAATATCATTGAGCAAATGAACAGGACAAGTGTGAACATCTCACTATGTGAGTCACCGGGCCATTCCAAGGCGAGAGGATCATTGCTGATTGTTCTGCAAAATTGGTCAAGCTCAAATCAACCCCTAGCTAGCAAGAGAAAATACTCACAAATATGGCTCAACCTGAGATAAACCATGGAGAGCAACGAGGTAAGAATTTGAAGCCTCCTTTATTTTATGTTTCATTAATAATTAGAGAAAAAATGGTGCATAATTGCATGATTGATTCGGGGGTAAGTAGTTACGTAATGCCCAAACAAACAAGCCGATCAACTGGGCCTCCGGTATAAAGTCATCTCTAAAGGACTAGTACAATTGGGTGGGGCAGCAGTGACCCTTTGTTGAGTCATCAGGATCTGAGCCTCTTCTCGCATGCCTCGCCTCTAATGTGACTATATTAAAGAACCTATCAGTTATTGACTTGCCATCACATTTTGCATTGTGTATGTCTAGGGACTTCACTACCAAAATTGGAGGATATTTGTCTGTTGACTGGTCACATATGCTCTTTAGAACAAGGTATGGAGTGAAGGCCATAATTAGATCTGAGCCCATAGTGGATTATCACATTGAGTCCTATGTGCCTAGCCCAATCAATGTAAAATGTTTGGCTTTATATCGGAGGACCTCCTAAACACTTCTGAGGTAGATACCAAAGTAGGGTGTATCTCGGACCTAACTCTTGACGAATGGGCAATCAAAAGACATGCTTTTGATCCCTATAAGGAGATGGAAGAATCTGAACTAGGAGTCTACTACCTGCATGAGGAGAATCATCCTCTTCCTGACATCATCAAGCTAGAACACAAAGATGACAATGAAGTATGGAAACTATTCTTTGATGGCTCGAGGAGCAGACAAGGAGCCGGAGGAGGAGCTATGATCATGTCCCCCCAAGGTATGAAGTATTATTCGGCCTTCATATTTCAATTTTCTTGCTCAAATAACACCTGCGAATACGAGGTTTTGGTTCATGGATTGCATTGGGCCAAAAGATGAGGAATCAAGAACTCGCAGTGTTTAGTGATGATGAATTGGTTGCCAATCAATTCAAAGAACAAAATGTCACAAAAATGACCCGATCAAAAGATACAAGAGTAGGGTATGAAATCTCATTGAGGATTTCAAAGCCATCAACATTGTGTCCATACCCAGGAAGGAGAACGAGGTTGTTGATAGGCTTACGGTAGTTGGAGCAACCATTGATGTGATTGATAGCATCAAGAGGGAGAAAGAACAACCATATATCCATGTGGTTGTGAGGCCGATCTTGCTAGATAACAACACATGCTTGACGTGTTCAAGAATGATTGGCGAGATCATCGATTTTTTGCAAGAGGAAGTTGCATTCTCTGCTAGAAATCAAAATAGATTAGAACGACAATATGGAGATCAAGTAGTGCATTGCATACAAACAAGCTTCCCAAAGGCTTAGTGACATTGGAGTCTATCTTCAATCCCAATGATCAGTTTTGAAAAGAAAAGGATAATATACAGATCAAAGGAGAAGATTTAGAGTCAATTTTAGTTAGAGAAGGCAAAATGCTTCAAATTGGCAAAGTGGCCACTGAGCAAGAAAGGTATGAATTCGTGCTAACTTTGCCAAGAGTTTCTAGATGTATTTTCTTGGAGCTATGAGGACCTCAGAGGGTTCAATCCGAAGTTATCCCAACACATAATCAAACTAGATCCAGCTACTAAGCCCATTAGACAAAATCAGTGACCAGTCAATCCACATATTGAGCCTCTGATGAAGAAAGATCCAAGTAAGCTGATAGAGGCAAGTATCATATTTCTAATCAAACACTCAAGTTGGGTCACAAATTTGGTCCCAGTCAGGAAGAAGAGTGGAGAGATTAGGTTGTGTGTTGACTTTCATGACTTGAACAGAGAACCCCTCAAATACCGCTACCCACTCCCCTCAATGGAGAAAATCTTGCATGTGGTGTCTAGATTAGAAAGATTCTCTCTCCTAGATGGCTACTCAGGGTACAACCAGATCATGGTGAAAGAAGATGATCAGTTCAAAATGGATTTCACAACCAAATGGGGCACCTATGCCTACAGAAAAATGCCATTTGGATTGTCTAATGTCGAGCCACTTTCCAAAGGGCAATGGATATGGCATTTAAAGGGCTAATCAACAAAATAGTGTTGATCTACCTGGATGACATTACTATGTTCTCCAAAAATGTAGCAGACCACCTTTTTCACCTAAGGTAGGTGTTTCAAAGGTGTAGGAGATTTGGGGTATCATTGAACCCTAAAAAATGCATATTCTTGGCCCATGAGGGCATGCTTCTAGGCCACATCGTGTCAAAGGAAGGTTTGGCAGTGACCGACCGAGAGACTTGAAGCAATAAAAGCATTGCCATTGTCAAGCCATAAGAAGGCTCTTCAAAGCTTCTTAGGACAAATCAATTTTTTCCGCAAGTTTGTACCAAACTTTGTTGTCCTTGTCAAGCCAATCATACTAATGTTGAAGAATAGTTTTTCGTTTAGATGGACAACTAAAGAAAAAGCAAGTTTTGAGGCCATTAAAGAAGCTATATCACAAGCCCCAACTCTCGTGAATCCAGATTTTTCTAAGGATTTCATATTGTATGCCTTTGGTGGTAGTGACATGATTTTTGTGATCCTAGTACATTAGAACAAAGAAGATACAGAGTAACCAATTGCTTTATTCACCCAGGGTCTGGAAGATTGTGAAGTGAAATACTCTTTCATCGAAAAGTAGATCCTGATAGTGATCAGAGGATTGAAGAAGTTTAAGCATTTGGTTTTGAACAATAAAATCCAACTGTTAGTCTCCCATGCAGGAGTTAAAGACTTCCTTCTCAGCAAAGATCTAGATGAAAAACGTGTAGGATGGATCACTCGTGTCATGGAGTATGACATTGAGATCAAGGTCACTAAGCTGGTCCATGGGAAGGGATTGTGTGAACAGCTGGCCTTGAGTCAGCAAGAAGAAGCAAGTGGAGGAAAGGAAGTTGTTTTTGTCTTGCAAAATAGTCAAGAGGAAGAGAATGAGGATGTGCCCACTCCTTGTTGGACTCAGAACATGGTGCACTTCCTTCAAACATGCATGTGTCCTCTAGAAATGAATAAAACAAAAAGGAGACACTTTAGACTACAGGCCATCCCATATGTGCTCATGGATGGCGTCTTGTTCAAAAGGGACATCAATGGCATTCTGTTAAGGTGCATTGGGACAAATCAGGTTGAGAGAGTGTTACAAGAGTTCCATGATGAAGTAGATGGATGCCACTTTGCTCCATGGGTGACAACACTTAAGATCATGAAGGAAAGTTATTATTGGCCCAAGGAGTTTAGTGATTGTTATGCATGGATCAAAAAGTGCAAGAACTGCGTGCGTTCTTAGAGGTAAGGGAAAAGCTAGCAACATTACCATTGCATCCAATTTGATGAGATCGGACATTCATGCAATGGGGGATTGGACTTCATCAGGTTCATCAATCCAAATTCGAGTCAAGGCCACAAATGGATTCTCGACAAAGAATGTACTATTTTACCAAGTGGATCGAGGCGGTGACACTCAAAGAAGCCAATGAGTTTAGTATATTAGATTTTTATGAAGGGATAATGACTAGATTTGGAGTGCCAACCACCATTATATCGATAATGCATTGGCATTCATAGGTTCCAAAATCACAGGATGGGTCATTAGGAACGGAATTTACTTGAGCACCTAATCAAATTATTACCCTCAGGGTAATGGCTAAACAGAGTCTATAAATAAGAACCTGCTAAAGATTATCAGAAGAAATCTAGATGAAATTAGAGAACTTGGCACATGAAATTCAAATCAGCATTATGGGCTGATAGGACAACACCCAAGAGGTCTACAGACAACTTCCCATTCAAACTTGTCTACGGGAACGAGGCGGTGTTGCCTATATCACTCGAGTTGCCAAAGCATTGGAACTCATGAAACAACTGGAGATGTCCGAGTTTGAACCAATGGAGGCCAGGTATGCAGAGCTGATGGAATTGGAAGAGACCAGAGAACATGCACTTCAAACAATAGAGAAGGATCAAGCTTTAATCAAGAGATGCTTTGATAAGAAGGCAAGAGATAGGACCTTCCAGGAAGGAGACCTAGTTTTGAAATGGGATGCAGATTGGGCAAAACTGGGAAGACATTCCAAGTTTGATGCCATTTGGAGTGACCCTTACATAGTCATAGGATGTAAAAGTAGCAATGCTTTCCAATTGTCTACCTTGGATGGTAAAGAGTTGTAGATTCCAGTGAATGGGATCTATCTTAAACACTTCTACTAGAGGAAGTTCTCACCTTATATATATTAGTTATGTTTCACTTTCCTCTAAGTGCCCGTGCACATTGTCTTATTGTAGTTTAAGTTAAATTTCTCCTAAGTGCTTTGCACACTTTGCATGTTCTATGATTTCAAATTTTGTATATAGTTTGTGGTGTTGTTTTGTTTCTCTTTCACAACTCATTCGAAATAGATGAATCCCAGTCAAAACAACTTTCTACTCTCGAAACCATCGTTTCAAGATTTCTTATGAAGATTGAGAGTGCAAATGGTCAGGCTCGTGAATCGGAGGTAGAATCAGTACTAGACCATCGTTCTCGACTCCATGCCCAATGGATACGATAAGGCAATTGGTCTTTTCATCTAGAAAGTAGATACCCCTGTGAGTCACCAAATTGTTATCCATATTTTGCCCCCAAGCAAAATATTGGATCAGAGTGACCCCGCACTGAAAGAACCTAAGAAATCATGTTCAAATCCTGCAAACAGATTACAGAGGGACTCTACAATGGAAGTGGCGGGGCCTGTGAAGATCAAACAACAACATGCAAGAGAAATTCAGAAAACGGCTCTGTCGAGTGAGCCCGGGCCTCAAATCCATTCTTTAGGTTACAGGTAGGCTTGAAAATTGAATAAGCATCACCGAGAAGCCAAGAGCAAGAAAAGGAAGAAATGGTGAAGATCCGAAGTCCTCGGGCTCAAAACAGTTTGGAATGAGTCCAAAAATTGGCTAAGTATGGAGGATGTTATGGAAAGAGCCACATGTCGAAATGACGCTTCTCCAAGGGTGAATCCAAGAAAGGAATTTCAAGTAGCGCGCGCTTCCATGCATCCAGAGCCATAAAAGTTGTGCGGCCGTTGAAAAGTCTTTGACTAGACAGGAAGGTGCAGTGTCGGTTGCAATGAAATCCAAGATGGGAGTCCAAGCGCAAAGACTCAAACTCGCGGCTGACCCTCCATGTAACAAATGGTCAACGAGAGGTTAAAAGGCGAGATAGTGCGCCTCAAAAAGGGGCTAGGTATATAAATGCGCGGGGAGTGCTAAGTGTCCAAGCGGCGCATCTCCAAAGTTGAATCCAAATGTGAAGACTCAAACAAGTGCCGAGTTCACCACGTAGCCCGTGGTCTAAAAAGATAAGGAAAGATCGTTGAGAAGTACAAAGACCCGTGGAGGCTTCCAAGTGTCAACCCAATGCTCCTTCAAAGGAAAAATCTTGATCGGGCTTTCAAACGAGCGCGAAGCCTCCACACATCCAGTCTCTTCAAAGGGGACAGAGTCGGGTTGAATAGTCAATGCATAATGGCGGTGATGGAGAGTGCAAAGTGTCCAAACGATGCTAATTCAAGGGTCAAATAGAGAGAGGGTCTTCAAATAAGTGCTAGATCGCCGTGTGTCCCCGGTCAAGAAATATGACCTCGTTGAGCAAGGGACTTACCCAAGAAATAAAGAAATTGAGCAAGGGTGGTGGAGGAAACCATGGGTCACCCCACACCATTCCAAGAGTAAAATATAGAGGCCACCTTTAGAAAAATTCCAACACTCCATGTGTCCCATATTAAAAAGGGGGCTGTTTTCAAACTAGTTTTCCCGCCCTGTTGTACGGACCCAATACAAATTTCAAAGGCGCATATCTTTCGACTCGAGTCTCGAAATATTGAAAATATGACATCGTTGGAAAGATCTCGGCTTTGCCCATGCCATGGAGATCTGAAAATTTAAGTTTAGGGAGGTGAGGTAAAGAAAAATAGAGAAAATTTCTTCGAGGGGAATTAATGCGGATCTATCTACCTTAACCACCAAATCGGATTTAATCTACTTCGCCATTTCCTCCTTCGAGGTGCCGAACCGTTGATCGATCGAAGACGGATTTGGGGAAGATTTTGTAAGAGGCATTAATGGTAGTGGTTGAGCTTCGACCGCTTTTCCCACTTCTCTCTCTTTCTTCTCTCTGATTGAATCTATAAATGCAGGGTCGGGACTCATTGTAAAGGGCTGGAAATTCTTCTTTTACATACACCCTTCTTCCCTTGACAAGTGAATTTGTGGAATTCCGACCTCCCATATAGATCAGTAAACATAAATTTTCCTTATTCTTATTGTAATGCATCGTATAAAGCCGTGAGAGCAATAATACACGTTTTGTGGGTGATCTTCATCCCTTTTTGTGCTAACTGTTGTATTTTGATCCTTCATTATAACTTTGGTTATTCGTGCATATCTTTGTGTTGCATTCTTTTGGTTTGTGTCTACCAGCAAAACAATTGTTCATCACTCCTTTGGTGTATCACCTGGTAGCTTAAGTTTTATTTGCTTTGCATCCCTTCTTTAACTCTGTCTCCTTGGAAAATTAGAGTAGGATTTAGGATAGATCCTCTGCGATTTCATGCATACACCTAAACAGAGGAGTAGGAACCAGCCTTAATCTGGAGAGTTTTTTCCCACCTGTGAAGTCCCACACTTTGGGGGAAAACTCAATGTTATGCAAATCACACCAAATGAATCTGCCTTAGAAAAGTAGATCTAACGACTCATTTGGGGGTGCTATGATTTTGCGCTAACAGTTATCACTATATCCATTGAATCAAATAAATGGGCATGCTTACCTATAATAACATCAACCTACTCTAGCATACCCTCCCATGAGCACCTCTAGAGGCACATTACATTATATCAATCACACAATAATAAAAACATAACATGAAAAGAATAATTACACTCCACTCTCACCGCTCACATCGTCTACCTCGGGGCAAGTGTCGGTCCCTCTATTCCTCCATCTACCGGTCCACCGATCACATCCACCACTACATGTAAATAACAACACCCATCGATGTGCTACCAACCACCGGCTATACAACTGAGTGCACCCCACTTCTTCCACCTGTATTGGCTCTATGACCGCATTTAACTCATTAGGTCATGTATGCATTGGTTGTGCCCAGTTGGGCCCAACCTCGCCCTATTCATCTCACATCTCTAGTAGATCGACACCATATATATGACTCTTGTAACACATCCCGATCCATGCCAAACTACCTCAATACTCGCTCAGCATGGAACCCATCAGTCACCTTTAGGAATTGATCGTCTAACCACATGGTGTGTCGTATGCACCACAACTCCACATCATCTTCTACCCATCTGTCATAGTCTCTATAAGGTATCCATATAATGGCCCCAAGGCCCATATGATCTAACATCAACAAATGAGATAACACACACTATGCTCACTCATATCTAGTGTCCTACTCCCCGTATCCTATGACAAATATCATGCAACCAATACAAAATCCCCACTCCACCACCCTCCACGACCACTAACGAAGCTATCGCCACTTCAATAAATTTCTCGCATTACGAGAACCCCAGATCTCAAAATAGCATCCAAACTAATATGTGTATCAACATGTACTCATTTCCCTATAAAATACCATCGTTCCACTCTCATTTGACTCCAGGCATCCAATACGACCATAATTTGTGCCCTCTGTCCCACTATCAACAATCGTAGTATATTGTATGCATCCTCAAGGGTTACTTGTCATCTTACCAAGTAGGAAATCGAATGTATAAGTATCAGTGCATCATTTCTCACACAAAATAGTCAACATAGGCATATTATGGGGTATCTCCCCAATCTAGCAATGTGCCATAGGCCGACACAGTCTAATAGATCCCACTCTACATTTGACAACCCCAAAGTAAGTAATGTACTCAAGTGAGGACCTGCATGAAACTCTCTAGAGTATATATCCCTCTCAGCAAAATAAAACACAATAAAATTATTACATTAGTACACCATACATACTGCAAACATAACTTATCATAGCATCAAACTAATTAGAATACAAACATTTCACAAAACAAAGGCCAAAATCCTACTTTTGGACACTAGTGCCAGGAAGTGTCACTTTGGTGCCCATAATCAATTCATTAGCGCGAAGAACTAGGTGTTAGTGTCCCTAGGGATAGAAATGCTCTAGCTGATCTCATCTTGGTCAGAAATGCCAAAAATTATAAAAACACAATTTTTACTAAAAACATTAAAAATAGACACATTGACAATTTTTCCCAAAAAAATCACAATTGTCAACTCATTGGTTGTCTGCGAAGGCATGGTCGTTGTCACTCTCTCAAATCTCATCAAACTCATTGCTCTAACATGTGACATTATCATACCTTAGAGCACAAGTTTTCAATTATTCTTAGTTTAAATGAAATTACAATTTAACTTTTCATTATTGCTATATATAGTACTTCCTATTTCCCACATACTATAGTCACCATTTGCAACCATTTTTACAACTAATACATGACACACAGTTTCACTCATATCTTGAGCCTCGTAACTCCATTTGTCTCGCCATTTGTGCCATATGAATCATAATATCCTCTAACACCGTACCATACAAATTTTAATATCTCATATTCAAATCTAGCACATGTACTAACTCAATATCTACTCATACTTTGACAATACTATCCCATATTATTTCTCATTTACTATTACAACATCTTATACGTCATGCTTTTGGCTTAGGGTTCATTTCTCTATCTTTCACCCTTTCTCCTGGAGGGGGCATATAATTGGCATCACTCTACAATCCCCCTCGGTATACAAAATGATCAATCGACACTCCTAATACACTACTTCCCAATTTTCTTTGATTTCATTTAAACGAAGGTACAATCATTCTATGTGATAGTCAATACTCTTTATTATTTCAAATATATTCCCCAAAATGACCTAATCTAGGGGAAAAAAAAACCTCTTTGTGAGTAATCTCCTAAGCACATTATTTCCAACAATCTCTTATCACTCAAATCAAATTAATCAATCGGTACAATAAGCACATTTACTATCTCTCCCAGATGACCTAACTTGGGAGTTGCATTAATTCACCATCACTTCCAGATGACCTAACTTGGAATCCATCCAACACTATTCAAATTAGAAAACTTGTTACTATAGGATCGGGGCAATAAGATGTCATTTCCTTTCTCATACTACTCTTATATGGGTCCTTCAATGGAAAAAACCATTTTTAACTCGGAACTAATCATAACTAAATTTGGTCTCTATTTGTCTGCAATGGTTGGACATTGTAGGGATGAAGTCATGGATGGAGAGTAAAACTAGACCTCTCTCCCCAACACTCTTCCTCTAGTGTCAGGACGCCCAAATTCTCCCATTTACAAACAAACCGGGTCAGAATTAATCACTCCCTACCTCTTCAATCTCTTTTGGAAACAATTCAAAATCTCCAAATCATATCAACTATTTCTCCAAGTGATCCTTACAATGGTTTGCTATCTCCACTTATGCCACACAGGTCAAAGCATTGATCCATGGTTTTCCATGCTACACGTTTCAATATTCTACACGCACCTTGCAACATGGCTTCTTCGGACTCTATACATGTATGTTACTTACTTCCTTTACACTACTTGAATTTCATTCAAATAACATAAAGGGGGCAAATGTAGAAGCAAAATCATGCACATGCTACTATTTTACTATGTCGTCAAGTATGTTGCTATATGTATGGATCTTAAGTAAGAAAATTATTCACTGGTGACACAATCCTTTTCCGTCTACTTGTTTTGATTATTTTTATTGTCTTTCTCTCTCACATTTGTCATTTTTGTACCTAGTTCTGGTCAAGTCATGGGTATCTCTGTTTGTCTGTCTTTTCACATGTGTCTTCATTTATCCCATGACACCAGTGCCCACTCTAGACATTAGTGCCCAAACGCTCCTGTCCATTCTATGTGCTTATGTCCTCGTTCTTTTTACACATTTTTGACATTTGTGGTCGACCTTTATAGTTTTCTAATCCTTATCCCGTGTTCATAGTCGGCCTTTTGTGTCACTAGTGTCAAAATTAAAACAAGAGATCCATATATATACACAACATACACTCTATTATTCTGGTTGGCAATTCTAAGGGGCAATCACATCTACATATTATCACTACCATCAAAGGGACTACATTTTTGGGCTGCATACACTACATAGAAAGGGGAAGTGCTAAATTCCATATCACACATTTGCATATTATCTAGCTATAACATGCTATCTTAGCATCATTAGTATGAGGGTAACCTAAGGACACTATTTCACACACAAACACACAAAACTACATGGAGTCTAGAATGTAGTGCAGTGCTCGGTCATAAGTTCACTCTTCGGGTGACTATCGGGGTTAGTATGACTTCACATTTTACATATTTCATTCAGATTTGATGTGTTTATGAGCTTGTGTAGGTAGCTATGGTTTGTTTTATAGGTTACAGGTACCCTCGGTGATCAAAGAGTGAACATTTGGTGACCGATAAGAATTAGCGGCAAACCCTAATGACATAGAAGAAAGTAGATCCCAAGTCTCTACATAGTCACCAAAGCTCTAGGATCACCACCAACACCCATGCACCTCTATCTTGTACTAGAACCCCTTTCTAACATCATTCTAAGGTTACTTAATTCACAAGGAGCGGTTGAGACACTTTTTTCATCCTATCCAACACTTTACACTCGCCCATATCATTTCCGGATCACACAGAATCAACTAAGTACTTTATCTCTCCTATTTACTTATAGTTTTATATTGCTTAAGTGCTTAACATTTATATCTTTATTGTATTTTATCATATCAATTACTCCAAAATTATATTTAATTCCATTTTTATTAAATCATAGGCATAGAGAACATCTTTGCAAGTGAAACGAACAAGTTAGACGCATAAAAATGGTTTGAAGCCAATTGACCGAGAAAACTAGTTAAAACTACCCAAAATTTGTCTTGAAAATGTTACCAACTTTCAACCTCTTCTCTAAACACTAGGTTAATGCAAAACCCTCTCGAGACGCTTGAATACCACTAGTCTCAAGAAAAATAGAGGTTGCGAATCAAAAGAAAGAACCAATGACTCGTGTCATCCGTTATTCACCCAAGTCGTGATGTCCATGACCTTGACTTTACATTAGAGAATACCATAAAATTTTACCTTATGCGCAATCTCTATTGATGAGTCTTAGAGCTCGCATATTTTTCCCACATCATCAACATGCTATGTGCTTTCCATTGGTGGCTTGGCATCATGTGGAGAGCACATGCAAGGAAGGAATCTTTTGGATAGTCCCATATAACTTATTTCAACTAGTTATCTTTCATACATTAATGTGTCCCTCATCGGTCTCGTGTAAGGCCGAGAAGTGAACCGTTAAACCTTAGTCTAAAAAGATATATCCCCAAAGATTGATCACTATCTCATGTCCTACCTCGCCACTTGTCACAAATAGATGCTTGACATACCTAGGGAGAACATTAAAAATTTAATTTCAACACTTAATCCTTACAAGAGTCATATACTAAATGCTTATCTTGAGCCCTTGTATTCTCAAGTTCTTTATGTTTTGTATTGTTTCACCTCCTAATTGATCAAAACCTTGTAGTTTTTCCCAAGCTTACGATTAGATATAAGTAGGAATATATAACAAATGCACTTAAAATAAAAATTGTGATCTAAACTTTGACACTCTACAACATGAGATTTGGAACCTTGTATGCTTCGAGTTCATACTACTCTTGGATGATCTAAGATAGTTATTCGAAGATTTATGAAGAACATGACATTTGCGCGTAATGATCTTCAGGAGTGGAGTGGTGTCTAAATGGTTTGAATGGCTTAGGGTGCCTTTGTTTAAATAGAAGGCCTTTCATTAGTTTTCGAATTCAACCAAACTTACATTAGTGAAGTCTAACTAAGACAAACTACCCATGTCAATTTATGGCCATCGATAGGAAAATGATAAATTCGAGACAACCAAATGACTATGGGTCAAACTATACATTGCCCAAAAATCCATCCCAAGGTCACAAAATTCATTACTAAAATATTTTTATTTCTATATGAAATGCAACTTGTATTATGTATAAACTCAAGTGATTCTCGTAATTTTGAAGTGGAGAATGGGGAAAAATATTGGATTATAGGGTGTTTGGAATGGGTAAATATGTGTGAACAAGTTCAATTATATATTAATGGAATAAATTTTTATAAAGGTGCAAAAGCATAGTTGTGAAGTGACTTGGATCAAATTTAATGTAAAATAGATTGCCCCCTTTCAATCTAGTACTAATAAATGTTAGATTAAAAGGAAAAATAAATGCAAACTTTGAAAATCTCAATCATATAATGATTGTGGTTAGAAAAACCACTTTTTTTATGTTATTTATAAATCTACAAACTCAAGAAAAACATATAGATTAAGGTTCAATAAAGATGTATATGCATGAAACTCGAAATTAATTTTTTAAATGATTAAAATTTAAAAACTTTAAAGGAGTGAGCGCAAGAATGACTAAACAAGATTAGTGTAATGAGCTATGTTGTCCCGATATTACCCATTTGAAGTGTTCCACAAGTATACACGCCCCTTTGAAAACCATCATCTTTTGTGTCTTCTCTCCCTCCAATAACTACAGACGTCACCCAAATTATAAGTTTCCTTCAAGTCCAAAATCAAACTCCACCACATGCTATTAATTGGCCACGTATTGATTCATTTTCAGTCAACGAATACAATATCGAGATCTTGTTCTTTATGGATTTATCATCATTGTTTCCTACAAAGTTTTCATTATTCCACAAATCATGCATCAAGTAGGTTCACATACACGAATATTCTTTACACTTGTTGTGATACCACGATAATAAATTGAGTAGCCTTCCATGCTTCCGCTAATTCATTCTTAACCTTATGTTGTGCCATAGAAGCCAAACAACATCTACAATTTTCATGAAAAAACATTAGGGACAATTTGTTAACTACGGTCTCTATGTTCCCCAACAACTTGTATAGTTTCACCCATATTACGAGACCAACTAATGATTTTTGGGGTCACGTTTTCAACATAAGCTCACATATATGATAACACAACTATGTAACCCTACAATTTTCTTCACTCTAAGTGTAACAAACACTAAATGGTTAGACTTACATGGAGTGATTCTAGGATCCCCCTCCAACACCCTCCATAGAAGACCATCTCAAAGAAATTAAAACTTGATCACACACTCTCATATTGTATCTGCATACATGGAAAAGAGATTCACAATCTTCTGTGAGGAGGTGCTTCATAAAAAATGCATTGCATTGACTACTAGTACAAGCGAGGTCACTATCACTTATCTTTCCTTATTTCCACAACACTTCCATTTTACCAACCACGTTTCCCTAATTCACAACATACGTATGAATGGAAACACATAGCTCGAATAATTCCAATGGCTTTGTATGACTACCAAATGCACCAAACATGGATGTACTAAAATAGGATGACCCACTTCAATTGGATGCATTGAAGTCTTTCTTCAATAAAATAGAAACAACATGAATCTAAGGGACCACTAGAAATGTAAATTACGAGATTCACCGCTCCCCTTGATGACCCATGTCCATTAGACACATAGGGGATACTTGTATGCAATGTTTCAATCGATTATGAAGACCTGCTAAATTGTGTGCAATGACACATGAAATTTAGTGAAGCCACTATTAGTGTAAAATCACAGCAGCCCCGAATGGCCAAAGATGTGAAGTGGTTAAAATGGGGCATTCGGTGTGATTGCATAACATTGGATCATCTCTCAAGCTGTGGGACTTGCAAAACTTGAGATGGACCTCCAGAGAAAGCCGGTTCTTGCTTCCTAATCTACCTGCCACAAGCTACTCTAATGCGGAAAAAACTAAACTATCCTAATCTAACCATTCTAAGGAACCAGAGAGAAAGAGAGGGTGAAAGAAAAGCCTAAACTAAAGAGGTGATACACCAGAGAAGGAAGGGGGTGTGATGCTCTGTTGAGGAGGATGAAATAGGGGAGAAAGGAATATGGGAAGGTCAGATAAAAGCGACACAAACCCAGACCCTAATCCATGATCAAAACTCCATGAAACACAATGCCCTGCACCTGTAAATGTGAAATACATGCACATAAAACATATTTGAAAGGGAGAGGCACAGAGAGACAACAAAACAATGCAAAGGGTTGAAGAAACACCACAAAACACATTTTATTTCTCTATATGGGTGCACATGACCATTACGTTTCTTCTTAGAGGCACAAAAATGCTTTCCAGGCGTAGGAGAAGGTTTTCAACTCAAAATGGAGTCGGAAACAAATTTGATAGAGTTTCCCTACACCTAGAATAATCTCCTCTTCTCAAATGAGAAGTGTTACAATATATAGAAAGAATAAGAGAGAGAAGAGGGAAAAGTTGAATCCTGTTTCAACTACCACAAGATATGCATTGAATCCTTCCTTGAAGACTCAACCGCTATCAATCAATTCCTTTCTCAAATCCACCCCAAATATGTCGATTCTGGCTCCTCTGTTTGTCTACGTATTGAAGAAGAACGACGGATCAAATCAAATCAGATCTGGTAGTTGGAGAAATCGGGCTCTGTATTAATGGCCTAGAAGACGTTTTCCCATTTTCACCCACCAACGCCTACAAAAATGATATTTTATGTTTCCAAGGCATAGAGGGCGTCAAGATGTTTCCAAAAAATCTTCTCCCGCCCAAATCTAAGTTCTCAATCAAAAGATATGGTCATTTGAATTTTTGGGTCACGGGCATGTAATATTTAAATGAGTCTATTTGTACTAGGTCCACGTGGTAGCTCTGTGCTCATTTGAGATTTGACTCCTTCCTTCGCTCTTGGAATAGCACCCATGTGACACATGGGGCGGTGTCTGTAGGTTTCCCTATTTCCTTTGTATTATTCCCTAGTATTTTTCATGGCGGAGGCATTGTATCCAACCCAAGACACATGGAGGCTTTGTGCATGTTTAGAAACTACCCCCAGACTTTACCTTTGGAGTAGCACAGATACGACACATGGAGACCTCCGCATGCCTTTGGAATTTTCAATGGTCGCCCTCACCTTTTCGGGCTTTGGGACACGTGGTGAGCTGGCGCTTGTTTGAGATTTTCTTTTGAACTACGCCTTTGAAATGGCACCATGTTGACACTTATCACCACATCGGCCCACCTTTGCTTTGACTATTCAAACTACGACTCTGTCCCCCTATT
Organism: Taxus wallichiana var. yunnanensis; assembly: GCA_018340775.1. Taxonomy (NCBI): domain Eukaryota; kingdom Viridiplantae; phylum Streptophyta; class Pinopsida; order Cupressales; family Taxaceae; genus Taxus; species Taxus wallichiana. The sequence continues at coordinate 926,653,534 of CM031239.1, read as the reverse complement.
TTAAATCCTAGGACACGTGGCGAGCCCACACTCATTTGATTCTCTACCTAGGGTCTTGCTTTTGAAGGTGCATTGTTTAGATGCTTGAACCTTTTACCTGCATTCATTACTTAGCCATTTTGGGCCCATTCTCCTTTTGACCTCTGTTGACCATTGGCTACATGGAGGGTTGGCGCAAGTTTGAGCCTCCACCTTGGGCTCCCATTTTGGAATTGCGCTGAGCTAACACTTGACACCTTCCACATAGTCGAAGACTTTTTCATGGTCATGCAACTTTTTGGGGCTCTTGGACGCGTGGAATCCTAGTGCTTGTTTGGGTCTACCCTTTGATTTTAATCTTTGGAGGTGTGTTGTTCAAACACGTGGAGGCTTCCGTTGGATCTCTATACTTAGTCATTTTTGGGCCTATTCTGAACAATTTTCGAAGCCCGAAGACTTCAAATCTTCACCATTTCTTTTCCTTCTCACTCCTGGCTCTTTTGACACCGCTCCTCCTTCCCCAACCCTATTGTTCCATTTCTCAGCCTGCATGTAATTTGTTTAATGGATTTAAGGCATGGATTTTCTTGATAGAGCCATTTTTTGAATTTCTCCTATGCAGGGTCATTTGATCTTTCGTAGGCCCCACCACTTCCATTGTAGAGTCTCCCTGTAACTTTGTTTACGGATTTGAATGTGATTTCTCTGGTTCTTTCTATGTGGGGTCATGGCTGATCCAATATTTTTCTAGGGGACAACATATGGAGAACATCCACTTATTTACAAAGAAAGGGTGACACTCTTCAACGCAGATATAAAACCCTTGGCCATTGCAATATCATTCAACTTTGGTCATAGATGAAACATGGAAAAAATGTAACACCAACATGTAATGACATACAAAGTCAACAGACACAACTCGGACATGCTAACACTATGAAAATCCAATGTTGGTCGCTAACCTATTGTGACTTGCTCGTGTGCGACTCTACGATACATAGAAAAGTACACAAAAAAGGAAGAAATAAAATAAGAGAGCTATCACCACATGTTGATTACGATATATAATATAGTTGACATCGACAACCCTAAAAGGTCGCTACAACAATTTCTTATTAGAAATGGTTGTGGATCGAGACATTGACGCACAACGAAAGGTGCCATATGCTACAAAATCTTCCCCTCTCGGTCCATAGTTGTACATTCATTTCCCATTTTTTTGGTAAATAAATATTCAAGCGTGTCGTCATAAAATGTGGCACCAACATCAAAAATGCCTTCATTTATAGATGCATACATGAGACACCCTTTACACCTGTGATCATATCTCCATATTTAGGTTCTGTGGATGGTCTTTCAATAATCAAAGGCAAGGATCAAAATGAATAAAAAGGAAAATCCATGCAATCATCCTAATATTCCATTGATATTTTGATGCTCGATATATGATGTTTTTTTAGTTGGGAATTTTTTTTTACAAACCACTCAAACATATCTAAATAGAAATTGAGGTTAATACAATTTAAATAACTAGCCAATAGGAAGAAATAAAAAATTCTACTTATCTTTACATATACGAGAGAACTAATACTCAATAAGAAATCACGAATGGAATGAATAACAACAACAATGACTTTTAAGGAGATTTCCCCATGAAAATAGAACTAGAGGAATGAGAGCATATATCCCACATGCACCCATCTAAAGAATGGAATGATTGATGAGCTAGACATGATAGGATTTGAGACTTCAACATTAGCCATGATTAGACATATCATAATGTCCTCATCGATTTACAACATGTGGCACCTAAATTCATCGACTAGGCGAGACTCCAGAATGAACTACCACTTGTTACTTCATCTAACCTACTAGAACCCATGTTGTTATCATCCGGAAAAAATTATATACATAATGTTCATTGCACACGCAATAAAAAAGACAACTTCCAATGTTAAAGATGATCATTCAAGGTACAACTAATATAGGAAACTCCTACCTCATATAATGCATAAAAAGGATTGTAAACACTCACATGTAGTGGAAACTCTTCCATTCTCCTACTAGATCCAATAGGTATTGTTATATCCAACATAAATTAATGTACTATACATTCTAGATTCTGAATACCCATTCATGAAATGAATGCTCTCAAAGGCTAGGCCCTATCACTATTACAAGAGTGTATGAATTCCATAGAATATGTTCTCATAGATAAAATGAGCTTTGTTGGGATTAAAATGTTGAACAACATAAACTACAGATTGTGTAAGGCATTCCCCTAGTAAAACAACATTAATTTCAAGTACCTACTTGATGATATTGGTGAGTGAATTAGGCCAACTCCCCTTGTTAACGACATATTACTATATGTAGGAAAATATTTTGACACTCCCTCTGGCATGACTTTGACATAGTCATTACCATAGAAACAAACTTTAGACAACAAGGATTGAACTTGATGCAACTTGAATTGGACATTTGTTGACCAACATCAAAAATACATAACCAACAATGAAGGACTGGAATTTTCTCACGTCACGTAAAAATTCATTCATGTCTACACTCGGAGCAAACAAGTTTCAAAAGTGAAAAGTTCCTCTTTATAATGAAAGAGTTTGCAACATCACACAATAAGCAGATACTTAAAGCCTTGTGTTTTCCAGATTCAAGGAGTACCGCAGAAGAAAACAAACATCCCATGGAATCGGACCTCAATGACACTCAATTGGAGCCCACAATGTTCTTATAATAAGGATAAGAGTTTATGTTGACATATAACTTATGGGTTTACTTTGGATTGGTTAGTTGGATACTTGGTCAATTTATGGAGGTTATGTACAATATAAAATCATAGCCCCCATACTTGTCATCCTTTATTGTTCAGCCGACTTCAAGAACTACCGAGCCCCCCATAGAATATTTTTAACCCAATGCACTTTCCACTACCTCCTATCACATGATGAAACCATCTCCAAATCCCACTTAAAATGTCTTGAGGCCTCACCATCCATAAAACACAAGGCCTAGGGCTTGAGGAGGCCATAATAGACATCAATAATGTTAAATGTCAAGGGTTAACATTTACAATCTCAAGAGTGCGTGCCCTCAAAGACCTATGAATCTCACCTTCTTATATGTTTGAGTGTTATCCAAGAATGAAGTACACAAAAAAATGTTCACGCACATAAAGAGGAGGAGCAAAAACTACATTGCAAAGAGTTTCCACTTCACATACAACACATTTATGACATCCCACCTATATAAAACACACAATCATATTTACTTGTTTATTTTCCACCTCCATATATATGCAGTTCACTTCATAATATACAAAAGGAAACCATTTGTAATGCAAAGAACTACAACTGAAATTAATATAGCAATCACTTTTGGTTGAGCTCATATGTGTAAATATCGTACCATATTTGTTTGTGTTTTCACAAAGTACACACCCTTTATAAGGATTGAAAATTTCATTCCTTCAAATTGGATTTATATCTTTGTATTTACGAGTCTCAACCAAACTCACTCATGGAGGCCATGCTCAAGACTACTCCGACCCAAATCCCCATTTCCAAGGGTAAAAAATATGGCCACTCATTTATCAAAATATTTATGACCCACACTTTTGTATAAGCACATTCATATCCTCTCTGACATAATTTGCAACCCCTGTGTAATTGTTAGTTATTTCAAATTGGTAAATGCAAGTTAGGTAGAAGTATAAGTAGTTCTTATTCAAGTCTCAAAGAATGCAAATATGTGCCACTTATTACCTTTTTTGTACACCAATCAAATATTTCCCACAAATAAAATTTAACAAAAACATGTAAAATGACCAAACATATATTTTTAAGAGCTTAAATATATTAAAAGACGATGCATCCGTATTTTTTCTAAACTAGAAATCACACCCGAAGTGTGTGATGGAAACGTCAAAGGAGATGCATTGAAAAGCTAAATTGGAGGGAGTGAAAAATCAAGGGAGGAGGATGTGCATTAAAGAAGGGTTTTAAGGGAGGAGAAGTGAAAGGGTGGGGAAAATGCTAGGGGGAAGCAAATAAAAACTCTTATTTCTTATGGCCATTCACATATGAAACATGTGTCATTTGTGTCAAACATTTGAAGGAGAAAGGGGTGAGGTGTGTCATCAATGATTAACAAAAATGAAACTAAACTATGAAAGTAAAACCATTAGTTAAACTAATTAGGAGGACTAAAATGTTGTATAAATGAAACTAAAACAATGTGGACTAATAGTAAGTAATTATTCTAAGTGAAACAAAACCCTAAATATGTAAGAGAAGGAGAAGAAATGGCTTAGTTGATTTGAAGAGAGTCACATTACGAGTTGTCATAGGTCTAGAAATAAAACTTGGAAGTGCGAGATGATCACTCAGAAGTCCTGCAAAGACCAGATCTAGAAGATTTGAACCGATCTGGGGTGCTTCGGGAAGGTATTGGAGCACCTTGGGGTGCCTCGGTCTCTGTAAATTGGGCACCCCAATCTCTGTAAATGCTCTAGATCTAAGTTTTGTATGGTTGTAAGTTGATTTGAAATGGCCTCTGTCTGTCACACACCGGATTCACCGTGGTAGCACCGATTGTGGTGAATATTCAAATGCTAACTGCAAGGGAAAAAGAAGTATCAAACCCTAAGAAAAATAAAAATGCATGCCAGTCGCACTTTGTGAAGTAGCGAGCAATAATAACTATAGAAAATTTAATAACATGTGTGCATGGAATATAATAGAATCCCTCCCCCTATGATGTGTGTGTGTTGATGTAGATCTCCTAGCCTTCATGCATGGCACTATGTGGATGCAAGTGATGCAATGGATGCAACTCTAGATGGAGTGATAGTAGTATGTGACGTTAGGACCCTCATTATGGTCTTATAACTTTATATTTATAGGGTTCTCAAGATTAATTTTGTAATTAACCCGACATGGCTGACTAGGAAAAGGATAAGGATGAAAAATGGATTAAAAGGCCCCAAAAGAAGTGGGAAAGAGAAACATAGATCGGGGTGCCCAAGGTGGGACCAGGGCACCTTAGGACACCCCAAGTATAGGCCCAGGTGCCTTGATTTCGGCTAGAATGATGGGGAAGTTGTGAAATGGATGGATAAGTGCAAGAAAATATGTGAAAATGATGAAATAAAATATAAGAAAAATATGGCCAAAAGGTGGGATTAATTAGTACTTTATTCACTTGAGAACCTTCTAAATAGTAGTATAAGATCGGGCTAAATAATGCCTAAAGTGCATGATTTTGTGTCTACATTTTACCCCCACTTTATGTTGGTAAGTGGAACGCTTGGTAACATAAAGAAGATAGAGATGCGTACTTGATATCCATGTAGAGTAGAAGAAGACGTGTTGATGGACTATGCTCAAGCGTGGAATGACAAAAAGAAAAATGTGGAGGAGGGTGGATTATAAAGATGAAAAATGCACATAAAAGTGATGAGAGTGAACCTAGGGTGAAACACATGTGTAGTTGTTTTTGTGTGTAGTGTACCTACATAGTCAATAAAGGCAAGTGCCTGTAGCGGTGTGTTTTCATTGTTTGTTCTCATTGTTGTTGTTTTTATTTCCCCTAATTTGACTACTTGTTTCTCATACAACCGAACTTGCAAGGAGAAAACAATCAAGTAGTCAAATATGTATGTATGTAAATAATGATGTGTAAAATATGCATGTATATAAAAATATGTAAACTACCCAAATGTAAAATACGTTAAAATAAAAGTGTAAATGGAATATGTGCACTTGATCCATGTCGAGAAAAGGTGTAGAAGGATATCTTGTACTATCATGAGTTTTTTGGGTGATCTCACGCCACCCTGAATAAGTATAGGGAGGAAATGCGTTGTATCCTCTAACCTTTAACCACTTCTACTAAAATGTGTGAAGATATCTCTATACTATCTTGGTTTTTGGGTGATCCAATGCCACTAGATGGAGTAGTGTAGAGAGGCACATCCATTATAACCCCCAAGCCTATAATTGCTCCATATAATTACCGAAGGACACCATGTCTTGTAGAGGCCACCGTGTATGGATTTTTTATAGACTGGTTCGAACTCACTCATTGTGTGTGAACTAGTGTAAATATGATATGTTCGTAGACACCGTCAATGATGCCTCCCTCTTTGAGGGCGCATGCGACGTCCCTGAAAGGAAATGCAGCCCCAAAAGAGGACCAACCGCACTTTGACCTATAGAACTCTACCCTACAGGGGGAAAGGGAAAGTGATTGGTAGACACCAAGGCACACACAAAAGGGTATGGCTAGTCAAAACAAGTGTTAGTCCAAAAATCACATGCATGCAATAAGACAAGTGTAAAATACATAGACAATATAATAACTACCAAACAAAGTAGTGTAAACATGCAAGAAAACAAGTAGACCACACAAAGTGGGTTGCAAACATGGGACATTACTCATGATGTCACAAGACACTCAAGGCCATCATGTCCATAAACAACAGAAAAGTAGTGCACACAAGCAAAGGGCAAAGCCCACATATAATGGAAAATAAAACAAATAAGTAAAAACAAACAAGTAGTCATGGAAACATGTAATCCTGCAAAACAAGTGTTGCACATGGAACACTGTTAGCATGTTAGAGCGATAACCAATATGTCAAAGCGTGTATAAACAAGTAGTATAAGATGTTAAGTATAAAATGAAACAATAACACCTGGATAAGATGAATGTGGATGCCCCTAGTGACCAGTATAGGAAGGGTAGAAGGTGAGCATCCATGCCACATGTAGAATCCTATATATGTGATCACACTAAACAAAGGCATGAACACACATGTGTGTATGATAATGACATATAAGAAATCAATCTAACATGTGTAGTAAAGTGATCATGTAAAACACTAGTAAACAAGAGTAAATGCCCCCAAGACAATGCAATATGCTATGGATGGATGGAATGGAATGCAAGATGGAATGATAAGAGCAACGTGCCCCCGAGTGGATGGAAGTGTGTATGCAGTGAGGTTCATTTTGTTTTCCCCCTCAGTAGTCAAGAATGAATTGTAAATGAGAGTGTGTCATTAGGAAATGGTCGAGTAGTGTTGGTTGTGTCTAACGTGTTGTGATGAGTGTATATATGTAATGGTGATGAAATGTGACATGTGGAGAGATGTGTGTGAACCCTATAGCTGAAGTGTATATCACAACTTATTGAATGGAGTGATGATTTATCCCTAAGCGTATATCACTATAGAATGAGTGTATGGGGATGAGACATATGGAAAGATGTGCATGGACCTTATAGCCTAAGTGTATACCATGATTTGTGAATGTATGAGTGATGATTTATCCCTAAACGTATATTACTATAAGATGAAAGGATGAAGATGGGTGACGATTTAGCCTAAAGCGTATGTCACTAGGGATGATGAATGATGTACCCTAAGGTGTATAGCCACTACAAGATTTAACCTAAGGTGTATACCACTACAAGATGATAGAATGGGTGACTATTTAACCTAAGGTGTATGTCACTAATGCTGGAAATGTCACATGATGAATGTAAGGTCCATGTAAGGTCCATTTGATTGGTAAACCCTTAGCAATTGAGTATGGACCGAGGAACTAAAGTGCATCATAGGGTGGTGAGTGCAAACGTAGAAGACAACGTAGTATAAATGACCAAGTGATGAAATGGTGATGTAAATTTATGGTGTGGGCAATGCAATATAGGATGTGTAGTGTGAATATGTAAGGTGTTAAATGCAATAATATGTGTAGATATAAATGGAATATGTAATGATGATAAGTAGAACTAGATCCATGTGTAAGGGAATCTAGTGTAGTGTGTAGAATATATATGATGTATGAATGTGCCATGTGAATCATGCAATGTAGGAAATGTAGGGTGTGTAGAATAGGCAATATGTAAGATGCGGTGATAGGGGTAAATAGAAATAGAATGTGTAGTGATAGAATGTAAAGCTAGACCCATATATAATGTGACCTAGCGTAAATATGAAATGTAAGAAAGAGATGCAAAACTAGATGTAGATGATATGATGACTAGTGTAGCATGTATGATATATATGACGTATAAATGATTGATAGATTAAGTATGTATAGATAATGTAGTATGTGATGTATAGAATGGATAATATAGGATGTAGCCTATGTATAGAAAGGATAATGTAGGATGTGTGGTGTTTGTGGTAGAATGTAAATGTGTAGAACCTATAGTGCAAGTGTGTGGGGTTTAGTGTAATGGTAATCCCTCAATAGTCAATTGTGAACTGAAGCACAAGAGTGTGTCATCGGGTAATGACAATACTAGGATGTATGATGAATATGTTGATATGTGAAGAAATGAATGAGTGAGAATGTAAAGACTAGAGATGCAGCTATTCTAATATGATGAAAGGGGGAACTTAAGTGTACCACATGATACATTTCCCCCAAAAATAGTGTGACAAAGGTAACTAAGAAATGCTATCAAGCACATCATCATTGTTATGATCAAAGCCGACGGGAGCTGCGTTAGAAACTTGGTAAGTGATAGAATGAGGAGGATCGTATAGAGGGACGCATTGCGATGAAGGGTATAGGCATTCATCGCATATTCTTCATCTATAAAAGTGATTGGTGGGCAGCCATGAGCATGCCAACGTGAAATGTTAGGAACATATGTGGGAGAAGAATCATTAGTAATGGAGATAGTGTTGAAGGGCATGGGGAATGAAAGTGAAGAATGAAGCGGGTCAAGTGTACCTCCAATATAATCGAGCCAAGATTGTCCTAGTGTAAATGGTGAATCATGAGGGTGTGTGTAACAAATATATCGATTGAAAAACCCATAAGCCATAAGCCATTATGATATGGAAATAACCATGATAGAGATGAGGTGAATGAAGGGGTGGTAAGATGTCATTAAGCATCATGCCGAACCTAGGTAAGCAATCATGTGTACATATAATATCAGAACTAGCAAGATCGAGGGATATGTTCCCAAGAATGTCCTATTGATATATAATGTGCATGTAAAGGGGGTCATGAAACTACTTCTAGTGGGGAAGAAGATGAAATTCCATCGACACTATTGACAGATCCCTTATATAGGACCATAACATTAGTGGATGGAGGGTTTTTGAATCGGTATTCACTTGGGCCATCAACTACAAATATTTCTTCAAAATAAGAATCGTCCACACCAAAAGGAGTAAAATCAAGTTGTTGTAATGACTCATCAGTGAGTTTTTTAACATGAAACTCATCGTCATATTCAGTGGAAATGTCGATATGTGTGTCATCGGTTTGGATAACACTATCGAGGACATTAGTAGGTGGTGGGGTGGTGGGAGGGGTAGCAAAAGTAGGAAATGGCTGGGGGGGAGCACTAGTAGGGACAAATATAGTGGGTGAAATGATAACTGAAGTGTGGGTAGATATAACGAGAGAAGTAATGTTAGGAGTACTGGGGGTGGGTGCACTAGATTGACCAACGTCATATTTATCAAGGTTAGCATATAATGCATTGTGGCAGTGGAACATGCATAAAGGTGATAGGATCAATGCAACAATTTATTTGAATGGTTCTAGATCAATGGTGATAGTGTGTTCATAGCCATCATGAAGGAATTTGACACGTTGATGCACAGTGGATGACACAACTTACATGGTGTGAATCCAAGGTATACCTAATAGGATATTGAATTGAAAAGAAGCATCGAGGATGTAGAATTCGGTGAGAACAATTTTAGGTCTAACCTAAATATGTAGGGAAATAGTGCTTAAGACATGTGCGAGTGGAAGAATCATAACCACAAATGAGGGTGGAGTTATGGGAGATGAGATTATCATTGATACCTAATTGTTGTAAGAGAGAATGGGCACAAAGGTTAATTGTAGGCCCATTATCAATGAGGACACACTTAATACAAGTAATACTAATGACAACAAGAATGAGCAACAAAGGACAAGGGTTATTTTTGGCAAAGGGAGATATATCCTCATATGTAAAGCAAACATAATGGGGTAAACTATAGAGAGATCGAATGAGATGCAAAAAGCTTGGTAGAGTGGTCACGTTTAACGTGAATACTATAGAGGGTATCCTTGAGTGTGGTTCGACAATCTAGTGCATTGTGTAGTAAGTCATAGAGTGATATCTTAGCCGGTATATTCTTGAGTTGATCAATAATTTCATATCCTTTAGAAGTATCTAATGGATTAACGGTGTGTGAATGGGTGGTGGTAGAAAACAAATGGAGTGACTGGTGGAGTAAGGAAAGTGTAGTGAGTAGTAACTACATTGATAGATGGATTAGACGAAGGCACAACAAATTGAGGGGTGTGTTGTATGCGCACATGCATAAAGTCGACAGGGGTAGTAACTATGTTGATGACTTTGGTAGGTGTATATGTGGGATAAAATATTGGGCCATAACTTGGTAAGGAGATGACATTATGCAAAAAGGTATGAACTATGAATGTAAAACCCTAGAAGAGTGCTAGAAAGAGACGTTGAGTTCACCAAAATGATTAACAAAAATGGAACTAAACTATGAAAGTATAGCCACTAGTTAATCTAATTAGGAGGACTAAAATGCTATATAAATGAAACTAAAACAATATGGAATAATAGTAAATAATTATTCTAAGTGAAACAAAACCCTAAATATGCAAGAGAAGGAGAGAAATGGCTTAGTTGATTTGAAGATACTATCGTAGGTTTTCAGGTCTGAAATAAAATTTGGAAGTGCAGACGATCACTCAAAAGTCCTGTGAAGACCAGATCTAGAAGATCTGAATTGACTGGGGCACCAGGAAGGTCTTGGGGCACCACTGGTTTCTATAGATTGAGCACCTTAAACTCTGTAAATGCTCCAAATATGAGTTTTGTATGGTCACGAAGTTGATTTTAAATGGCCTTTTTTTTCTATCACACATTTGGATTCAAATGTGTTCACATTTGTGGTGAATATTCAAATGATGACCTACAAGAGAAAAGGAAGTATCAAACCCTAAGAAAAATAAAAATACAAAATGAATGGGTCAGACTGACCTCAACCGCCAAACTAGTGGTCTTATCACTGAGCATTGCACTACATTTCAGACCTAAATGTAGTTCTGGTGAGTGTGTACATGTCGTACTTTACGTGCTCTTGTGCTAGTCACACTTTGTGAAGTAACAAACAATGGTAACTATAGAAAATGTAATAGCATGTGTGCATGGAATATAATAGAATCCCTCCCCCTATGTTGTGTGTGTTGATGTAGACCTCCCAGCCTTGATGCATGGCACTATGTGGATGCAAGTGATGCAATGGATGTAACTCTAGATGGAGTGATAGTGGTATGCGACGCTTGGACAATCATTATGGTCTTATAACTTTATATTTATAGGGTTCTCAAGCTTAATTTTGTAATTAACCCCGACATGGCCATCGGGAAAAGGATAAGGATTAAAAATGCAGCTAGAAAGGCCCCAAAATGAAGTGGGAAAGAGAAACATAGATCAAGGCACCCAAGGTGGAACTAGAGCATCTTGAGGCTCCTTGATTTCAGGCTAGAATAACGAGGTAGTTACAAAATGGATGGATAAGTGCAAGAAAATATGTGGGAATGATGAAATAAAATATAAGAAAAAGATGGCCAAAATGTGGGATTAATTAACACTTTCTTCACTTGAGAAACTTCTAAATAGTAGGATAAGACCAAGCTAAATAGTGCCTAAAGTGCATGATTTTGTGTCTACAATGACACAAGTGTACTCTAGAGATATCTCAAAAATAAAGGCATGGTCGATGAATACTTTGAAGGAAAATTTGCATATGTTTAAATCACAAACTTCACATATGTTAGATACGAGAATTATACATTTAGGGTTCCTTATATTCTTGATTTCATGCACATGCTAATACTCAATATGAGTGATTGAAAGGTGGTTTTTTTATTATTTTACAATGAGCAGCATGTTGCAGAACAAAATATTGGCCCATTGGGTGTTTCCACCCATAGTGCTCATAACTACATCTACAAAATATTCTTTCCATTAAGCGTCAATGTTTTCTTATGTCTTGCTCTAAACTCCTATTATGGCCCAATTGGGAGGATGGTGGTGAAGGTATAAAAAGGGTGAAATGGAGTCATGAAACAAAAATACATGAGGTGGAGATACTATCTTACAAGACAATGAAGGACATCAATAAAATGCACATGATGTTGTGAATGAGCACACCAACATACCCACAGAAAAACATGAATGTTTGCACAATGCACAAGCCTAGTAGAGGAGGCAACATAGTCTCTAAATGTGTAACCCAATTCCAAATTTAAGGTCTTCGCAGGCTACTGAGGGACGATGATGACCCATTCCTAAGGGGAAGTCATAGACCATTGAACATGAAATCCACATTCTCCCCATCCTTGGAGGCTTTGCAGAGTCTCCTTCACCACCACTTGTAGAAAGGAAGGTTACATATGTTTGAGTGTAGTAAGCTTATGTCCTTGTCCGTTACACCCTCCAGTGCATCCTTGTCATCCAACTTATCCTATTTGTTAATAGACAACATAGCATCAAAATCTGATTGTGAAAAGTCATTGGAGTTATGGGGTTTTACAAGCTTGACTCGACTCTCTGTGTGGAGTATATACCATGTTTTCACTTGTGCTTACCTTTTTATTTGTTTACCTTCCATGCTTACGTTATTAAAATGCATAAAAATGTGATTGCAATTATCTTTAAAGTTACAAATCCAATAAAAAGTAGGGCTTTTCAAGTTGGCGGTGATTAAGACATATTTATTATTGAACAAAGACATAATGATTTGATTATAGATATTAAAAAAAAATTAATGTTCAACAAACGTTGCATTAAATAGACAATGCAATTGCTACTTATATTAAATAATTAACTTACCTTTTATTACATACCACATTAGAGCGGAACATGGTTTTTTTGGCATGAAAGCCTTGTTGAGTAAGCTTAAGACATCATAATGCATTATTTTATTAATTAAAGAAAAACCCAAAGCAAGGAAATTGCATTGTTGTTGTTTTTAAAGGCTTTTGGGTATGTAGGCCAACATCAACAATAATACACTATGGTGGGTCCATTCATTGCAATTTTTTTGGCAACAAGAGATGATGTTTGAACTTGTAAAACACAACAAATTGTCATTATTTTAGAAAGTTAAATATGAAGTGGTCCATGTGATATCCACGAGATACACTAACTTTGATAAGTTGATCTAGTTATTATTTTTTTAAAGTTTTGAGAGGTGACAAATTTGCAAATATTTTTTGAAATATATGTAGAAAGTATGATTAAAATATGTTGCATATTAAGGAGAAGCCAAGGAGAATATTTCTAGGGTGGTGCGTAAATATGATGAAAAAGTATTGAGTAACATGAGTTAATAAAAATACTAATGATCCTAAGAATAATGTTGTATTGCATTTATTTTAAGCCATATAGAAGGTTCACCTAGTCAATGGCATTAACTTTTATGTTAGTTCAAGGGTGTTGACAAATGATACTTATAGAACTAAAAGGAACAAAAAATTTTGAGAAAACATGGAAAAATAGTCTTTGCTTTTTTTAATTTTATTTCTTATGATGGCAAGGTTTTTACCTCGGATGACGTTCAATTCTTAGATACGATGAAGACGTGACTTGATCATTTCCACCACTACATCATCTTAATCATCTTATAATAAACTTAAATATAATGTTATTTTAATAGTCGCTTAACCATATGAATGAACTTTAGAAATAAAAAGATCTGATTTTGCAAGATAATTATATCAATAAGTGATTAAGCAAAATACCGATTTCATATATATGCCTAAATTTGATTGTAATGTAGCGGTAAATAGATAAGCAATCAAATGCAAAATCAACCTAAGCAAATTAAGTTAAAAATTATGAAACCCTAGTTACAAAAGAAGGGATATAATGACTTAGTTGATTCATAACTGAATCAAGCGTGCCAAAGTGCCGGCTTGTGAACAAAGAGGGATAAGTGTCATACAAAGCCTCAGAAAATGTGTGAGTTGATGATCATCCTAGATTGCGGGGCTTGAAAAGGGCGGGGCGCCTATGGGCACCCTGGACCTACTTTGGGCATTTGTGAGTGCTAAAATCCTCAGAAAACCTCCTTTAGAGGGTCATGAGATGTTTTTGTCTACTTGTTGTCGTTAGTATGTTACATGATGATCGTTGATGTCGCCGATAACTTACGATAAATAAATGATCCGTAAAACCCTCAAAAGCGCATATAATCCCAAAAAATAATAATGCAAATGAGGGGTCAGATTATCCTTAGCTATCAAACGAGTGAACTTACGATTGAGCACTACACTACATTTTAAACCCAATGTAGTTCTAGGTGTGTGTGCATGCGGAATTGTGCCCTAGGTGGCTCTTGTGCGTGTCGCACTTGATAGCGAGCAAGTAGCTAGATGTAAATAAATGTAATAGATGTGTGCATGGAATAGAATGAACTTCCCCTCCTATGAAGTGTATGCAAAAGAATGCAGTCCCTTGCCCTTGAATGGATGCTAGAGTGGATGCTTGAATTCTCTTGAATAGCCTTTGGATGCAATCTTAGGTGGTGATAGCTAATTTTAGTGCTTGGTCCTTTATTACAATCACATAAATTTATATTTATATGATTCCTTTTCTTGAATTTCGTAATCAACCTAGAAAAGGATGACTACCAAAAGAGAAGATGCCCAAATGGCTATAAAAGACCCAAAATATGTGAGCAAAGTACAAAGAGGTCGGGGGCACCCAAAGGGGATGGGGCGCCTAACATGGCTGTCATCCAAACTCATAAAAGTTAAAGGTTCAAAGGCCACTGGGAAAGAAGGTGTGTGATACCAAAAGTTGTATCATAAAGTAAAGAAATGTGGCCAAATAAATGGGTTAATTAGTACTTTTCTTACTTAGGAATCATATGAATAGTAGTATGTGATAAGGACTAGATAAATACCTAACGTGTGTGATTTTGTGTTTACATTTACCCCCACTTTATGTTGTTGAGTGAATGCTCAATAACATAAAGTAGATAAGAGATGTCTACCTAATAACCATGTAGATCAAGTGTGTTTTAAGTGTCTCGATAGAGACAAGAAAAAAGTGTGGAGTGTTAAAAATGTGAAGTGTGGATGCTAAGGAGGAGAAAGTGAAAAAGTGATGATGAAAATGACCCTAGGGCGAGAGCGTATGTGTCGATGTCGTGTTGTACCTATTTTTGTTGATTTTTGTTGATTGTTGTGTGATGATGTGTTGATGATGTGACTACCACTTCCTATAAGGACAAACCTACAAAACAAAAGAATGAACAAGTAGTCAAATACACATGTATATGATCAAAATATGTAAAAAGTATGTAAAAAGGAACATGTGCACCTGATCTATGATGAGAAAAGAGTGTAGAAAGGATCTTGAATGTGATGTAGAAGAAAAAGTTTTTCAAGCGATCTCATGCCATTTGCACTGATTGTGAGTTTTTGGGGTGATCTCATGCCAAGAAATGGAATAAGTATAAAGAGGAAAGTCCAGTGTGTCATCCTCTAACCTTTAACTACTTCTGTAATGTAGAACACCACTACAGATGGTGTGTAAAAATTTGATTCGATTCGAACAATTCGATCCAATGTGAAAGTAGAAAATTATGTGTAGTGCATGCATGCTGAGTGCTAAGGATTATGTTCCTTGTAAAATCCGTTGCGTGAAGTGCCGAAGTGAAAAACACTGTTGTGTAACTACCCCTCTACGGTCATAGGTGTCTAAGAAGGGTCAAGGTCACCCAGTGCTATTGTTCGGTCCTGGGAGTTAGTGTCTGTGTTGTGATAAGGACCCAATTCTAATTCGAGCCATGTCTAAGACTGATGAATGTGATGTACTTACGATACTAAATTGTGATAGATACGTTGTATGGGGTGACTAATTCACCCAAATGATGCCCCCTTGTTTGGGGTGCATGCGACATTCTTTGAGGAGTATGTGGCCCAAAGGATGATCGACCATTGTCTTGAAACTAATGCCCTACATGAGGAGGGAACGTGCTTGGTAAAAGATAAGGAACACATAAACAAAGTGGCTAGGAGATAAGTGCTAGTATAAGCAAGGACAAACATGCATGTAGAAGACAAGATGTAAGCTAACCAAACAATGTGTAAGCTAAGATGCAAGGATGTAATGTAATCACGCAAGAAGACAAAGTAGACCACAAAAAGTGGGTTCTAAATATGGGACATCACTCATGATGTCGCAAGAAAATTGAGGCCAAGATGGCCAAAAACAGACAATATGCACACAAGACAAAGGGGAAAAAAAAGTAAGCAATGATAAGTAAAATGTTAGTCAACCATGGTAACAAGTAGACTGCAAAGTAAATGTTGCACATGAAGCACCCATTAGCATGTTAGAAATATAAAAAGTATGTCAAGGCATGTATAATTTGATAAAGTAATGTGCTATGAAAAATGAAACAATAACACCTATAGTGTACAAAATTGGATGCCCCTAGGAGTCGTTGTGGGACTATTAATAAGCACCGCGCCAACCATCCGTGTTGCGTGTAGAGATATGTAGAAATTTTTATCACAACTAGAAAGAAAGTGAATATGCATGTGTATATGATAAAGATAATGACATACAATGTATCTAGCTAACATAGTAAGCAAGATGTATCATGTGAGTATAAGTAAACAAGAGTAAATGTGACCGAGATATGAAGTATGTTGTGAATGGAATAGAATGGTGCAGCGGTGTGAATGTGATAGGAGTCACGTGCCCCCCCGAGTGTGTATTTATGCATGAGTGAGATGATGTTTAATTTAAAATGAACCCTCGGTAGTCAAGAATGAACCATCGGACAAGAGTGCGTCATCGAGAAATGGTTTGAACAATGTATATGCGAGAAATATCCAATCAATAAAGCGTAGAGTATAGATTGTAGAATGGTGCAATGTGATGTGTGAGAAACGATATTAGAAATATTGAATGATACACTAGAAAACATTGATTGTGGAGTGCGGAGCATAGGATATATAAAGATGTGCATGAGGCACTAGAAAAGATTGATCGTGAAATCTAGAAAGATGCTAGAAATATTGAATAAGATGCTAGAGAGATTGATCAAAAATGCAGAGCATAACATGTAGAAAGATTTGAATGTGTAGAATGTAAACTGATGTTAGTGTGGTGAGGTTCAAGTAAGTTTTAGAGCATTAGCAATGAGTAAGAACCGTGGAACTAGAGTGCGTCATCAGGTAATAAGCGCAAGGTGTAAGAGTGAATGTGCAAAGTGTGAAACGTGTAATGTGTATGATGTGTAACAGAAGATGCGAGTAAGAGATGTGATGAATATGTGATATGTGAAATATGTAGTGTGTGAGGTTCATGTGTATAGTATGCCCTCAATAGTCAAGTGTGAACCGTAGCACAAGATTGTATCATCGGGAAATGATGATACTAATGTATCAAGATGTGTATGATGTATGTGAGAGATTGGATGTGAAATGATGAGAAGATGAGACACGTGCCAATGCTAGAAGGGGGAGAATGAAATAGTGTTATGCACCTGTGTGTGATGATAAGAGTGATCAAGTGACATTTTATAAAAGATCATCATTGTCCTAATCGAAGCCAACTAGAGATGCATTGAGACTTGATAAGAAATAATATGAGGTGGATCATATAAAGAGCCATTGCGATGTAAGGTGTACATGGTCATTACGTACTCCTCATCGGTAAAGGTTTTGGTGGACACCCATGTGTGTACCAATGAGTAAGATTTTATCAATAGTTCGAGATAAATCATTACCGATAAAATTACGTATGAATGACATAGCAAAATTTAAAGAAGTGTGACTAGAGTCAAAAATGCCCCCAATATAATCAAGCCAAGATTTCCCAAGTGTTAGTGGACAAACATGCGAGGTATGTGCAACGAAGACTCAAATGGAAAACAGAAGACCATATATGGATGTAATGTGAACATATCCATGATAGAGATGAGGTGAGTGAGGTGGCAGTAGGAGATCATTAAGTGTGAAGCCAAGCCTAGTCAAGTTATAATATATGCAAATAACATCGAGCAAGTATGATCCTATAAAATATGATGCTAATAAGAGTTATTGATGAAAAGCATGTATGTGAATGGAAAGGACACAAACGCAGATTATCCGTGAGAAGGTGAAATGACATCCAGTGTATGGAAAGACCCCGATAAAGTACCATAGCATTAGTAGAAAAGGATATTTTTAATTTGTATTCACGGGGCCATCGACAATGAAGGTCTCAATTAAATATGAGTCATCTACATCGATAGGAGTGAAATTAAGATTACACAATCATCATCGATGAATTCAACAATATCGAATTCATCGAATCATTCAAGTTGGAATTTTCATGTTTTATAGATGTGTCAAGGATATTGATAGGAGGTGCACTAGATGTAGGAGCGAGAGGATCCTCAATAAGTGGAATAGTATTGTTTACGAGGAGAAGACAACGTGGGGAAATGATGGTAGGAGTATGAGTATAAATAACCCGAGTGCTTAGAGTGGTAGAAAGATTGTGAAGTCTTGGATTACCCAATTTCATGTGTATCAATATTGTTATATGGAATAGGTTGCGACAGAGGAATAAGCATAACAATAACATGGTCTATGTGACATAATTTGAATGGAAAATGGTTAACAACAATGGTATGTTTATATCCATCATGAAAAATTTGACACATTGATGAACAATGGATGGAACTGTCATGCACTACGTGAAATCCAATGTCTTCCTAGTAAAAGATTGAATTAAAACGAGGTATTGATAACGAAGAATTATGTAGGGACAATCTTAGGCCCAACTTTGATATGTAATGTGATAGTTCCTAAGCACGTGTGAGTAGTTGAATCATAGCCACAAATAAGAGTAGAATTCTTAGAAATTAGATTGTCTGTAATGCCAAGTTGTTTTAGAAGAGAATGAGCACATAAATTAATGACCAAGCCATTATCAATGAGTATGCACTTAATATAAGTGGTTCCAATAATAACAATGATAAGAAAAGGTGCATATGGATTGTCAAGATCAAATGACGATATGTCCTCATTAGTAAATGATATAACACGTGGAAATTTTTTGAGAGACTGAATGAGGTGTGTGAATTCCACCAAAGAATTATCACTTTCAATGTGAATAGAATGAAAGGTGGCCTCTAATGTATGATTAAATTGGGTGCATTGTGCAACAAGTCATAGAGATATATTTTGGCCGGTGTATTCTTAAGTTTCTCGACCATATCATAGCCCCTAAAGTAGTAGGAGGAGCCACAAAAGTGATAGGTGGTGGGATAGAAATAGGTGGAGCCATGGGAGGTCGAGTGCAATGAGTTACTACATTGATGGAAGGATTAGCCATAGACACAATAAATGAGGATGATGCTGAATACAAACTTACATGAAATCAAAACAATAAGTAATAATACCAAAAATCCAAGTGGGAGCGAAAGAAGGATAAGATGATTAATCCATGACTCGATAAGGGGAATACATATTCAGAAATAAAGGTTTAAAATTGTCGAGTTCACCAAAATTATCAAGCCAAATATAGATTTTATATATATGCCTGAATATGATTGCAATGTAGCATTAAATAGATAACCATGGAATGCATAATTGACCCAAGAAAATTAAGCTAAAAATTATAGAACCCTAGTGGCAAAGAAGGGATAAAATGACTTAGCTAATTTACAACCGAATTTGAACTGTGCTAAAGTGCTGACTAGGTGAACAAAGAGGGAGAAGCATCACATAAAGCCTAAAAAAATGTGCGAGTTGATGATGTCATGCGGATTGGTGCTCTAGAAAGGGATAGAGGTGCCTATGGGCACCCTATACCTACTCTAGGCACTGTGATTGCTAAAATCCTCGAAAAACATCCATTAGAGGGTCATGATATGTTTGATGTCATTCATTTCTTGTCACTAGTATTTCGCATGATGATTGCCGATGTCGTTGATAACCTGAAATAAAGAAATGACCCACAAAACCCTCAAAAGCATATCAAATCCCAAAAAGAAAATAATGCAAATGAGGGGTTAGATTGTTCTCAACTATCAAATGAGTGTACTTACAATCGAGTGATGTACTACATATAAGACCCAATGTAGTTCTAGTGTGTACGTGTGCGCACGTGCATGCGCACGCGTGTGTGTGCGTGCGCGGAATTGTGCCCTAGGTGGCTCTTGTGCGTGTCACACTTGATAGTGACCAAGTAGCTAGATGTAAATAAATTTAATAGATGTGTGCATGGAATAGAATAAAATTCCCGCCTATGAAGTGTATGCAGAAGAATGTTGTCCATTACCCTTGAATGAATGCTAGAATGGATGCTTGAATGCTCTTGAATAGCCTTTGGATGCAACCTTAGGTGGTGATAGCTAATGCTTAGTGTTTGGTCCTTTATTATGGTCACATAACTTTATATTTATATGATTCCTTTGCTTGAATTTCATAATTAACCCTGAAAATGTCGACTACCAAAAAGATAAGATTCCCAAACAACTAGAAAAGACCCAAAAGATGTGAGAAAAGTACAAAGAGGTCAGTGGGGGTGACCAGGAGGGGACAAGAGCGCCCGACATTGATGTCTTGGTTGGGCGTTGACATCCAAACTTAGAGAAATTGAAGGTTTGGAGGCCAAACTAGGAAAGAAGGTGTGTGAGACCAAAAGTGGTAATAAAAAGCAAAGAAAGGTGGCCAAATACATGGGTTGATTAGTACTTTTTACTTAGGAATCATATCAATAGTAGTATGTGATCAGGACTAGATAGATACCCAAAGTATGTGATTTTGTGTCTACGATAAGAAAGAAAAAATACATGCATATATCGTGGCAAAATATGAAAACCTCATGTATTTATTTTTGTTTAAAATTTTCAATCCTACTATTTTTGATTTTAGTTGGTCGTTCTCAAACTCATGTTAATATAGAAAAAAATTGTAAATGCAATGAAAATAAAAATACTTTAGAACAAAAACATGGTATATTAAAAGTAAATTTTGACATGTGTTGTAAGGGTGACAACAAATTTCATAACTTTAAATACAATTTATTAAATATGTCAAAAACATTGTTATTTAGGGGACAAAAACTCCTAACAAAACCAAACCAATTTTTTTGTTGAACTGCAATATTTATAGTATTGAATCTTCAACATTACTTAAAGATTCTCAAGGAAAAATATGTATACATATTCACTACCACAAGAGGTTACATAAATATTATTTTAGACAAGCGTTACAAAGATATGTATATTCTTCCCTACTACAAATAAAAATGGAAAATAATACAACACCGTATAACCCTTATAAGGGGAACAACCTGAGGTAGATTGCCTCCTTAGAAGACAACTACAAGGCCTCAAACATAGTCATGAGATGTTCCAAAGTAGGAAAGTAGTGTCAAACAAGAAATGATGGCCTTTAGTGATAAATTATGAAAGATTTTTGATGATCATCAATTCCAAAGAACACGTAAACATTGAGACTTAGTTATTACATAAAAATGCAAAATAGTACTTGAGACATGAAAGTTGATGAAAAAACAATTTCCAGAGTCCCGATATTCCAAATTTCAATATGGAACAACAAAGTAACATTATCCCTAAATGTCTTCCTTGTCTAAAAACCTACGGATTTGACCAAAATCTAACATATCTGCAAAACATTTAGATGTCCATGTTGGTGATTTCGTAACAAAAATTCTCTGCTTGTAGATGAAATTTGGAGTGCGGCTTCACAAATTCCAGTACCTAGTAATAAATTGGAGTGAGAAAACATGAAAATTTCCTTCGTATATTTGTCTACATTGTCCTATTCCTCATGTAAAATGCATCTCTTACAAGTTCATGATTTCCCTAGGGAAAGAATAGGGACCAAAAAAAGTGGGGAAAAAATAATATATTGGCCCGACTGGACGTGCTCATTAGACGCCAAATCCTCATGGGAATAAATAACTAAATAAACATAGGGAAAGATAGGGCATAGTCACAAGCACAAACACAGACATGCACCAAAAGATATGATTGTATGGATAATTTTTTTAAAAAATTGTTTTTGTTTTGGTAAGGTCATTTAGAAAGATAGAAATACATGACATGCTCTTCCCTTCCCATTACATATGACCATACTTAGGTGGTGGTGGTTATGTTTTCTTGTTTACTTCCATGTGGGCTCCACATATGTGCCCCATTTCCATTTGGTGTTTTAGTTTTCACATCATCGTGTGGTCGATTCATCATCACCATGTTACTATAATGTAAATGATCATAAACATCGCACGTTCTATTGCCTATTTTTTGGATATTAGGGTTTACTCATGACTAAAGACATTTGAATGGCCTACATTTATTCATGCATCAACATCCCTTTAAATGTGAATTTGACCATAACTCTAAAGGTTGATTAACTAAAATTAACTAATATGTAGTATGTGGGGATAGTTAATCTAATCTATGAACAATCTGTAACAAAGTAAATAAATGCATCAAAGAAGTATGTAAATGATCTAAGCAACTATGTAAAGGAAAATGCTAAACCTAATGTGCAAGAAGGAAGAGGAAAGAACTCAGATGAATAGAAGATACTAGTAGGACAAGTTGTCTCAAAGTGATAACTGGAAAATT